>CM074723.1:256721851-257049351 GCA_037306005.1 Rhinophrynus dorsalis | reverse complement strand
ACATGTACGTCCCGGAAATCCGGCTCCCCGCGCGGCTGCACGCCGTTCGGGGACTCCGGATTCTTTTAACAAAAAAAAAAAAAATGTTAGACGGGCGTTAAGTGACGGCCGCGTCTGCACGCGGCCGTCACTAAGGGGTTAAATAGTAATGTAGGCACTGTCTAAAGTATGGATTGCTTTTTGTACACTTTATTAAACATATTTTATCTATATTACACGTATTATGTCTAACCTCTTTTAAAGAGGAAATATATCTTAAAGAGACAGTAATGTCCTATATAAAATGTTTAGAGTTTTGTAGAGATTAAAAAAATAAGCTAAATGCCACAAATCCTATCTCTCAGACCGCTATGGTTTGAGAGATATCCTCCGCTAAAGTTCCTCTTCTCCTGATGTCAGCTGTAAAGCTGACAGAAGGAGATCCGTGTCGGCCGACACGAGGAGGCTCTTCAGCAGAGCTGCAATAGCATGATTTAAAAATAATTACTTCTTTGGAACAGTCTAAAAAGTGTGCTTGCAAACCTGGCACACTTTGTAGACCATTACAAAGAAGTATTTATTTTTAAACCGCGCTATTACAGCTCTGCTGAAGAGCCGCTTGTCGGTCCCCAGACCAGGAACTCCTGCTGTCAGCTTACTGCTGACATCAGGAGAAGAGGAGGGAGATAGGAAATTTAACGGAGGATATCTCTAAAACCCTAGTGGTTTGAGAGATAGTATTTGTGGCATTTAGCTTATTTTTTTAATCTCTATAAAACTCAAACATTTTTTATGGGATGTTACTGTCCCTTTAACAATAAGTGGTTCTTATTTTGTTTAACAGAATAAATTACTTAGGTAAATCTCTTTCACATAGCCATCATGTACATCTATATACAGTTCATTTTGGAGTATTTTCTCTCTCTCCTCTAGCGCACTGCTAGCTATTTCTATTCCCTTTTATCCCATTTAGGCCTATTGACTGACACCTATTTGTTCTGAGGAGGTATGACCTAGAACAGGCATGTCAAACATGCCTCCCATGGGCTGACAGTGTGAGGCCCAACTTTAAAGTGATAGTAATACTTAACATTCAATAGATTTAGCTCTGTAGATACTTGCGCCGTTTCTGATCTCCCAAACCTTTATGGTTTGGAAAATATCAGTCTGCAAAGTTCCCCCTTCCCTCCCCCTATGCTGACATCAAATTTACAAACCAGGCACACATTGTAGACCGTTCAAATGAAGTATTTCTTTGTAACTACTGCAATCACTGCTCTGCTGAAGAGCCGCAGGACAGTCTATGAACTGCGATCTCCATCTCTAAGTTAGAAAGCCGACATCAGCACAAGGGGAGGGAAGGGGGAACGCAGACTGATATCTCCCAAACCACAAAGGTTTGGGAGATCAGAAACCACGCAATTAATTTATTTTTTAAGTATCTACAGAACTAAATCTATTGAATGTTAAGTATTACTATCACTTTAAGTGCCCTGAAGCCAAGCATCAAGCCCAATTTTTGGGAATTTTTCTTTATTCCCTGTCATACAGATGATGTGCCCAAGAATTTTTCCAGTTTGCTTTTATACATAAGGCCTCTTGTTTTCAGGATATGTTTAACTGAGCACAGGTGGACAAATCAGTGGTTCACTCACTTTAACCCTCAGAATGCCAGAGAGGTATTTTATATATATATATATATATATATATATATATATATATATATATATATATATATATATATATATATATATATGCACACATATACGTATACTTATATAACTGCTGCATAAATGACACCTGCCTAGGTAAATTAATCTGTTAAATGAATTACAAGCCATATATTCCAAGGTCATCACAATTCTCCTTTAACATTTCCAGAGCAAGCCATTTAAGGTTCATCAATCAATAGCTGAGCTGTTTGTTGCCTATTGTATATTAAGCTTATTTTTAAATACAATGGTAATCTTTCTTAATCTGGATAATGAGCTTTTGTCTGCTCAGAGTAAGGACAGAATGGCTAATGAACAGTATGTTCTTTCATTTCCTTTGTCATCTGTGTTAGGGGTTTCATTCCTGTATAAGTTCTATTTTCAAAAAGAATCAGGATGAAGGTTCTCTAATTTAACCACTCCAGGACCGTCATGGAATTCCGGACTCCCTGCGCGGATGCACGCTGTTCGGGGAGTCCAGAATCCGATTCCAAAAAAAAAAAAAAAAAAGGTCCCTGCTCCTTAAGTGACCGCACCGTGCATGCGCAGCCGGTCCTTAAGGGATTAACTTTTTAAGGACCACATTGTTTTGCAATATGCTGCAGACCCTCTGGTCTATAAAGGATTATAATAAAAAAATACAACTCTCTCTCTTTCTCTCCCTCCCTCATGTAACCCCTTGATTGCAATGTGTTGGGGACCTCTGGTACTTGGTCCCTGGATAAGGGATTGTCAGTTATTTGCCCCAGGCTGGCCTGATGAGGCAATCTGGCCAGTCTGATATTAGGGCCATTTCGGCCATGCTCTCCCTCATCCACATTAACCCTAAGAGTGCTAGAGGCCTGTGCAATACTTTGCAAACTCCTCTGGCAGAAACAGCATTACATTTGGTATGCTCTTTGTTGCTGCCACTATTTAATTTCCTAGTATGTACAGCTGCTTCTGATCTTGCCATGAGTTTTCAAGTGAGGAGCTGAACACCTATCATCTCTCTCACCACTAGCTTCTAATTCTTATGTGAGAAGTGACAGGCTATTGGTCTGCTCTGCACAGTGTATGGAATACATGCAGGGTGCAAGTAATACAGCTCTGCATACACATACATAAGTGAGACAGTGCTAAACAGCACAATGGCGTAAAGAGAAGGGAGCTGAAGTTTTAATCTTGTTCATTAACTCTATGGTTGTGATGTTCAAAAAAGTAATCATAATAAAAACATTGTTGGTTCGTGAGCTGGTGGAAAAAAAGAAAAGTGTTTTTAGATTAAAATACACCACATTTGAAAATGAAGAAGAAGAATTAAAAGAAGAAGAATTAAAAATGGTGGTAAGATGAGCTTTATGAATATTTATATTATTACATAGTAAATTCGGTTTTCTAAAAAAATTCAACCTTTGCCACAATATAACCATGAAATGAGAATTATATTATCCTTCCATACTCCTAAATGGTTATTACTAATTACCTACTAATACACAGTATAGCCCTGTATGTTCCCTTCTGCTAGTAAAATATCTAATCATCTCTTAAATGTACCCACTGTATCGGCCATTACCACATGCTTGGGCAAGAAATTCCTTTCCTCTGTTGAAGTTGAAACATCATTTTCTGTAATCTTAAAGGGATATTAATACTTCGTTTTATCTTTATTTTATTTTGTAGGCATTAAAAAAACATGAAGAACGATATAAGTCTTATCTCTCAAACCTTTATGGTTTAAGAGATATTCACAAGCAAAGTTTCCCCTCCCACCCCTTTATCCTAGTGTAAGCCATCTCTTCTCAGATGTGAATCTGGTTGTAAGACCAGACAGATAACAGAAGGGGACAATCTTCTTTGTATGAAAAGAATGAAAGCCCTTCCCCCCTTGACAAGTTTTTCAGCTTTTTCCCTTATCTTAATTGAAGATTGTCCCTCTCTGCAGTCTACCTGGGCACCTCCCTTCTGATCTGGCTGAATGGGGGGGGGGGTACTTTGCTTGTGAATATCTCTTAAACCATAAAGGTTTGAGAGATAAGACTTATATCGTTCTCCATGTTTTTTTAATGCCTACAAAATAAAATAAAGATAAAACGAAGTATTACTATCCCTTTAAGGGTGACCCCTTAATCAGGCATTGTAAAGAAAAGCTCACCAGAGAGATCCTTGTATTGATCTTGCCTATACTTATACAGTGTAACAAGATCCTCTCTAAGTCTTCTTTTATCTAGAGTTAAAAAAACAAGTTTGTCTAGAAGTTCTTCCTATTTCAAGTCCTCCAATCCCTTAATTGATTTTATTGCTGTTCATTATACTCTTTCTAGTTCTAGAATATCCTTTTTCAGAACTAGTGCCCAAAACTGTACATCATATTTGAGGTGAGGTCTTAAAAATGATTAGTACAGTGGCAAAATGATTATACAATTTTTATGCAAGACGGAACTTTGCTTTTGCTGCTGCTGTTTCACAGTGATAACTGTTTCCAAGTTTATAGTTTACAAGGACTCCCATCTCTTTCTGTAGCGATAAGTCTCCTAAAATTATTCCATTACATTCTTAAGTAGCACTGGGATTTTTTCTTCCCAAATGCACAAATGTACACTTTCACACAATAATCATCATATTCCATTTGTTTGCCCATTCTGTCATTTTATGCAAATCACTCTGTAGAGAACAAACATCCTGCTCTGAATTTATTACCCTGCGTAATTTTGTGCAATCTTCAAATATTGACATTTTGCTTTATATGCCTATTTCCAGGTCATTTATAAATATGTTCAAAAGCAGTGGCCCAAGAATTGAACCCTGTGGTACTCGACTCTCAACTTTACATGTACGAGAGAATATTCCATTTAAAACAACACACTGTTCCCTGCAACCAGTTTCCTATCCAATTGCAAAGGTCATTGAACTTCTTTATTGTAGCATACCAGGCTCCTATGTGGCTCTGTATCAAATGCCTTTGCAAAATCTACATATACTACATATACTGCTTTACCACTATCTAGATTACTACTTACGTCTTCCTAGAAGTTCAAAAGATTTGTTTGGCAAGGTATGTTTTTCATATAACAATGTTAATTTCTGGTAATAATCTTATTTTCCATTATGTAATCCATGAATTTAAAGCCTTATTATCCCTTCTAGCAGTTTTCCACTACCAAGGTCAAACTCACAGGTCTATACTTCCTAGGTTCTGTTTCAGTTCCCTGTTCAAATAAAAGCATTACACTGGCTTTATGCCAAACATGAGGCACGGAACCTGTGGTGAGAGAATCTTTAAAGAGTTAAAAGTAAAAAGAGTGGTCTTACTAACACTGCACTGAGTCCCTGAAGAACCCTTGGATGTATAGCATCAGGACCACATGCTTTGCAAATCTTAATTTTTTCCAGTCTTCCCTTGACCTGTTCTTGTGCTAATCCAATATCTGATAATGGTATGGTTTTTATGACCCTTAAAATTTCTGACATTAAAAATATCTTTAATTTTGTATTAAAAAAATGTTCAAAGCAATAAAACTTTTTTTTTCCAGTTAACAACATACCACTGCTTCTCACTCCTAACTGCTAATAGTACTTTAATTTGTCTTCTCCTAGTTTAGACCATATTTTGTCAGAACAAATTATGGAAATCAGACAAAAAAAGTGATGGCTAAAATATTTACTTTTTTCTGCAAATACCTTATAATATCACTTTAGATTAAACCAGGCCACTATTAAAGGGACAGTAATGTCCCATTAAAAATTATTCTTGTTTTATAGAGGTTAAAAAAATAAATTATGCTGCACAAATCATATCTCTAAAACCTTTATGATTTGAGAGATATTCGCCTATAAAGTTTCCCTTTTCCTGCTGTCAAGGAGATCCGAGTCAGCCGACTCGAGGAGGCTCTTCAGCAGAGCCAAATATTGCGTTATTTTTAAAAAACTACTTCATTGAAATGGTCTACAAAGTGTGCTTGCAAACCAGCCACACTTTGTAGACCTTTCCAATGAAGTAATTCTTTTTAAAGAGACTGTAATGTCCCATAACAACTTTTATAGTTTTATAGAGCCTTAGAAAATAAGCAGAATGGTGCAAACCTTATATCTCAAACCGCTATGGTTTGAGAGATATAAGCATTGAAAGTTTGCCCCTCTCTCTCCTTCTCCTGACGTCAGCATCTAGCTGACAGCAGGAGATTCCGGTCCGGGGACCAGCAGTCGGCTCTGCAGCAGAGCCGAGATTGCTTTATCTATAAAAAATTCATTCATTGGAAATGTCTTCAAAGTGTGCTTGCAAACCAGGCACACTTTGTAGATGTTTCCAATTAATTAATTCTTTATAGATAGCGTGATCTCTGCTCTGCTGCAGATCCTCCTCGAGTCGTATGACTCAATTTTCCTGCTGTCAGCTTTACAGCTGACATCAGGAGAAGGGGAGGGAGGGGGGAACTTTGAATCCCTATATCTCTCAAACCATAGAAGTTTGAGAGATAGGGATTGCACCATTCTGCTTATTTTCTAAGGCTCTATAAAACATTTTTATGGGACTTTACTGTCCCTTTAAATAACACAATTTCGGCTCTGCTGCAGAGCCACCAGCTGGTTCCCGGACGGGGATCTCCTGCCGTCAGCACAGAGTTCACGTCAGGAGAAGGGAGGAACTTTACAAGCAAATATCTCTCAGACCGTAAGGGTTTGAGAGATAGGATATGTACAACATAATTTATTTTTTTAAACTCTATAAAACAAGAATATTTTTTTAATGGGACATTAGTGTCCCTTTAAGACTGCTTTTTCCCTTTGACAGAGATAGCAGAATTGGATGCAATAAGCCTGCTTTTTCCTTTTGAAGGAGATGGTGGAATTTGATGCAAAAATGATAGCAATATGTCTGAGAACTGACAACTCATGGAGTAAGAACTTTTTCAGACTGATTACAAGACAATTTCAGTTACCACAACTGTTTGAACATCTCACCATTTGAGTGTCATAAAGATATCTATTGAGCTCTAATCTGAAACTCAAAGGGTTAATACAATATGTAATTGTGAGGCTTTCTCCCCTCTCTCTTTCCCCCATAACCCTTCTCCCTCTCTTCTAACCCTAATGCCCTCCTTTATCCTCCATTACCCGCCTTCCCATTTCTTCTCTTCCTCCCATATATTCCCCTTCCATCTCTTCAACTGATGCCTCTCATTCCCCTACCCTCTTACTTCTCTCTTCCCTCTTTGCCTCTCTTTCCCCCTTCCTTTCTCCTATTGGTTTAAATGCAGCTTTTAACTGTTTCAGTGCTAAACAGGTGTCTAAGTATTGTGAAACAATCTTTCCAAGGGTTAAATGCCCCATTTAAATCAATGGGAAATGTTATTTGTTAATTGCTCCACTTTTAGTTTGCGCATATGGCTCTCTGGTGTTTAAAATAAAATAAAATTCTATTTGTTTTTAGCCTTGTGACCCATACTGAGTGCTGCACACAGGCTACACAAATGTGTACTTCTTGGGAAAGTTTGAATGTTGAGAGGTATGCGTTCTTAGAATTCAAGGGGTTAAAAGCCCAGTTTAACCCTTTGAGTGTCATAGTGGCACACAACACATTGCAGAGCAATATGTTGTGTGCCCCACTGGCAATCAAAGGGTTAAGTCAATAGGAATTTTAAGAATGTTTATTTGTAAGTGCAGTTTGCTGCACAAGGGCACTTCCTGTAACCCAGAGAATCATTTGTACAATATTAACCCTTTGAATGCCAGAGGGGTATGCAATGCATTGCGTACCCCTCTGGCACTCAAAGGGTTAAGAAAGCTATAGGGCTTAAATTCTGGGGCAAATTAACTTTACTAGGAGACAAATAAAAATTCCCTAAATTTCCATTGATTTAAATGGGTCTTTTAAGTCCTTGAATTCTAGATACCGCTAGCAACTAAAATGGTAAAATACACTTTTAACCGTTTGAAAGCCAGAGGGAAGTCCAATGAAGCAATGTATTGGAATATCTGCTGGCACTCACAAGGTTAAATCAATGGGAATGTTTATCTGACCCCTGTCATGTGGTTGTCTTGCTAAACAAATGGACTTCTTTAACTCTGTTTATGTTTTTTTATACCTGATACTAAGCTCACCAGAAGGGATGTAAACACACACATACACAGACACATATACATAAATGCATGCACACAAACACGTGACACATATACATACACTCATGTGCGCACACACATACGACACATATACATACACGCATGTGCTCACACACATAAACATATACACACACACACATACACACATACACTCACACACACATGCACACACACGCAAATACATATACAAAAAAAGCATGCGCAGACACACACATAAACATACACTCACACATATACATACACACACATATACCTATACACACTCACACATGCACTCACTCTCTCTTTCTCCCTCTCTCTCTCTCTTTCTCACATACTCAAACACACACACACACACACATCGAGAACAACTGGTAGTGTCTGCCATCAAAACACCTATGAAGCACCATCTATTTGCCTGTCTGCCTACATTAGCTAGCGTAAAAACATTGCTGCCTTCTCTCTGACTGATAACATAGGGGAAACTTTTTATGATATACACAGATATATTTTCACAGACTGATGTACAAAGAACAACTGGGGAGGATGTTCCAAGGTGTGAAAAAGGGAAGGTGTGATAAAGGGAAGATTTTTTTTATTTATTATGAAAACGTATTCAGTTTATGTCATTCTGTGGAACCTATGCACAAAACTGCACTAAGATTTCTCATCTTGGGAAGATGTTAGTGCATGGGCTCCATAGAATAAGATAGGCAATGGATGATTTATCTCACAAGAGAAGCTATCTCTTCTTTATCCCCTCTTTATCACACCTTAATGCATCACCCAACTGGAGGGACATGCACCAAGGTGTGATAAGCAGGTAATAAAGTGGAGA
Source organism: Rhinophrynus dorsalis (assembly GCA_037306005.1). Taxonomy (NCBI): domain Eukaryota; kingdom Metazoa; phylum Chordata; class Amphibia; order Anura; family Rhinophrynidae; genus Rhinophrynus; species Rhinophrynus dorsalis. The sequence continues at coordinate 257,040,744 of CM074723.1, read as the reverse complement.
AAACTTTTCCAGAGTGATAAATTTTCCATTATCTATGTACTAAGAAATAACTCAATGCATAGGCCCCATAGAGTAACATAAGACTTGGAGAAGTCATATCACTGAAGAAATCCTCCTCTATATCCTCTTTATCACACTTTAATGCAAAATCACCTAAGTATTTCTTGAGGAAACTAACTGCACTATAAGGGAGAAATAATCATTTTCAACTATTTAAACTTAGCATTTTACCCCTGAAATGCTAGTGAAGTCTCCATTACAATGTGAAGCAATGCATTAGAGACCTCTCTATCATTCAAGGAGATAAAAGGCCCATTTAAATTTTGGGCAGTTTATGCTGGTTTACTCTTCTTAGTATATTCATGTCTCATTGATATCAATTACAGTGAATTGCAAGCTTTTCACATGTTGATCTTGAATGAAATGTGCAAAAAAAAAAAAGAAAGAAAAAGAGCATTTCTATCACCCTTTCACCCACTGCATATGCCCTTTAGTGATCTCTTGGAAGTTAGAAATGTGGATAAAATGTCTATATTAGGCAAGGCTTAAGCAAGCACTTATATTGATAATGGAACAAGTTTCAGTGATATGCATGAGAGTAAAAGGAAAGCTTTTCCAAGTGTGATCCAATGAAAGGTTTGATTTTCTAAGTAAATCACCAAATCAAACTTCCTCCATTTACCACAACTTCCACTATCTTGTGTACATCTAGCCATTCATCCATTCACATCCCACTCATCCATCCCCAGATTTCAATCCCACCTACTCATTCAGAATAGCTATTAAATAATCTCATCCAGAATTAACTTGCATTGCCAAGTTATAAGCAAGATGTGATGTGACATAAATGATCTGTCAGCTTAGATCTATCTTTGACTAAATATGACTGACTAAGCTGTGGTGGGTGTGGTCCAAAAGACTATTGGGAAAGTGATGATAGATAGAGGATAGTGTGCATGTACATTTACTTGATATACAGAATGACAGTATGACACAGATAGATGTTGGTTGTAAAAAGTAGCAGTGAGAAAGTGCATTGAGAATTATTGTCAAAGGTAAATTAATATTCTGAACATACTCACTCTTCTTCAAATGGCAGAACATCAGCTTTCTTTGGTATTCAGTTCCAAATCCATATTATTAACAGAAAATTGCAGTACTTTTCTGTAATGATTGTATGTGCAACACTAGAAATCCTTTAAAACAATATACTTGCTGAAGCAGAGCTAAGATTTAGATGGCAAACCTAACCATTTTCAGACAAGTGTCAGTTTTATTCATCCAATATTCAGCTGGGTCCAGCTGAGGATGAATAGTAACATATTAAGAGTATTGTCAGATAACTGTGAAGGGGAGGAACATTGTCAGGCAGTAAAAAATGGTTCATTAGTCCAAGAAGGGGATACTTTATCTAGTTTGGGATTTGAAATTTTAACTCACAGCATGACCGTTACCACCACCACCTCCACAACTACCACTATCAACATCACCGATAGCATGAGCAGCAAAGTCAATACTCCTTTCAGTGAAACCTGTTCAGGAAATATTCTACAATTATATTCAACACATGGGCAATAAAGTGAATATGGGACCATTGGCCAGTGTTTTATGCTGCTCCTGTCTTATAATACAGAATTTATTTTGAAACCCTTAAGAATCAATTAGTTGTTAGTCCCATTTTCTAGCCGAATGAGTAAGTCCACATTCACATGTGCATTTTGGATGAAATGTCACATCCTTGAAGCTTCATGATACCAAAAAATAAAAACACTGCATGTGCTGCACAAATAATGGTGGTGGTGGTGGTGATCACGCTGTTGCTGATGATGACTGGTGTGCTTGATGATTTGCCACCAACGTTAAGATACAATTTGGAATGGTTTTAGTTTTGAGGTTTGACGACGCTGATGACAAAGACTGCTGATTTCCCTTCTGCTTATAGCTCTTTCTGCTATGAGTGAACCAGCAAGCTATTATTGATATGTATGCTCTTTGGCCATGTCCACTATTCCATTTATTGGTAAAAAAAAGTATATGGGCCTATATGTATGGTTTTCATTCCATACTTAGCAGTTGACCACCATTAATTGCATTTTCCTAAGCATTCACTTTATAGAAGTCTAAAAAAATTACACACAAGAGATGTACATAATACATGGTATTTTCTTCTTGCCTTGCTGGATGCCTATTGTGATTATGGTGGTGTAGACAATGCATGACCATAAAGGGTGAAGCTGCTTTCCTCTTGTCTTGAAAATGAGGAGACACAGCTCTGTACAATGATTTTGAAGAGTAAGAGTTTTGGTAATGTTGTTGTTGACAACTGGCACTGCCACTGACTACAGCAACTTCAGCCTGTCTCTTGGCTTGATGTTATTTCTAGCAACACAAGGCACTGCTTAATAAAACTGAAGGCATTGTGGGCTGATTCGTAATGACTTCACAAAATGCCTTGCAGCTCCTCTTTTTTATCCCTAGTGAAAATTATATTACTGGTAGTATTTGTTCTCATTACTTTAGTTTTAGTTTAGTTCAAGGTTGTCTATATCCATTTCAGCTGCAGCAACAACTGGGTCTAATTCTTCACTGCCATGTGATATTCATAAACACTCATTATCAAATGAAACATAATGAAAACATCTGCACTCCATGCAACAACAAGATCTTGCTATGCAACAAATCAGCAACATCAGTAGCAACAATCGGGATGGTGGCACTGGCCAAGTAATTTATATGGAAAATAGTTTGACATTAACAACATCACTACTACAAGACACATTTTTAACACAACCATTTATGGTGATTGGGTTAAAACTGAATAAGCCATTATCATTATCATCTTCAACAATTTCATACTTTTTGTTTCCCTTTTTTTGTTGGAACTTACAATCATCGGCACGTCTGAATCTTTCTTTACAACCTGCCACTGGAGATTGTACCCAGTCTATCAGATTTTATTATTTTGGACTTTCCACTGTTGGATAGAGATATGGAAGTGGAAACACTGGCTAGGATTCAGGTTCATAGATTTCTATAGCAAGCTGTGAGATACAACCAGTGGTAAATTATGACCTACAATGTAATCTAATCCACCAATGTCAGAAAATACCCCCAAAACAGAAAAGCATATTTATGCAATTGATATTTTTCTCTCTTTTGAAGCAGTAACACCTAGGGTGATATGCACTGTAGTGTGATAAAGAAGTGATAAACAAGAGATAAGTTTCCCAGTGATATCACTTCTCCAATTCCTATAATATTGTATGTAGCCTATGCACTAAAGAATCTCATGTGCATAGTTTCATAGAATAACATAGGTATTGATGACGTAATCTCACTGAGGAAGTTAACTCCTGCTGATTACGTCTTTATCTCACCTTGGTGCATCTCCCTCTTAACGTTACACACAATTGGGGAGTATGGGTGGGTGGAAAAGGAATTCTTCTTGTGAAGTCAATAAACTAGTAATCTGAGAGCAAATTGGAAAAATATAATTACTTTTCATGTGAAGATGATGAGGAGCAGCAAAAAGCAATGATGTGCATTAAAATTAATAAACAAATTTGGTATTTCCACTCTAGCTGAAATTCAATTAAACTGTCATAAAAGTATATATTTGTAACAATTATTCTGATAAATTCAATCAAAAACTGTAGCTATTCTTTCCTGTCCACTCTCCTGTCAAACTCTCATGTTTAACTCTCACTGCACTTTTGCTCCGGTGTACTTTGCTAACAAGGTGTTGTAGATGCCCTTGAAATTCACCTCCTTGAAATTCCCCCTATCTGTGAATTTAAACTAGTGAGATCTCCATGCTGAGGATGAATGACTATCTGGTTCCAATTACAAACTAATATGTACTGATATTGCACTAAGTGCAGTCAAGTGTGACACCCTTAAAACAGCTGATAAGGAATAGAACAGAGACAGACAGATGTAGGGGGAGGAAAGACCATGCAAAGCCAGAATTCAGGGTGGTTAGTACATACCACATAGTGTTAAATTGCAGCATGAAAGCAGATTCAGAGTTGGGGTGCAGAGATGGTACAGGGATGGTGTAGAGATGATTAGCACATGCCACAAAGGGTTAAATTGCAGCATGAAGGCAGGTTCAGAGCTGGGGTGCAGAGATGGTACAGAGATGGTGTAGAGATGATTAGTACATACCACAAAGGGTTAGATTGCAGCATGAAGGCAGGTTCAGAGTTGGAGTGCAGAGATGGTACGGGGATGGTGTAGAGATGATTAGCACATACCACAAAGGGTTAAATTGCAGCATGAAGGCAAGTTCAGAGTTGGGGTGCAGAGATGATACAGGGATGGTGTAGAGATTGTTAGGGTTAGGGAAGAGAATAAAAACTTGTAGATTTGTAGACTGTCAAACTCGCATGTTTAACTCTCACTGTACTGCTCCGGTGTACTTTGCTCCCAGGTGTTGTAGATCCCCTTGAAATTCACCCCCTTGAAATTCCCCCTATCTGTGACTGAATTTAAACTAGTGAGCTCTCCATAATTAACTTCACTGCTTGAGGACCAGCAGGGTCACAACACATTGTGAAGCATTGTGAGAACATTAGTTTTCAATAGCTAAATTTAGAAGGTGGTCTCAGAAAAGTCAGTTTCTTAATTCTCACAAACCACTGTGTTTTAGAAGTTGACACCACAGTTGAAATAATAAACTGCCTTGAAAGACTGTCATAATTATTATGATTAATTTAATGAAAAGCTGTAGCTGTTCAGATACTGTAGCAGAGAACCATAAAAAAATATATAAAATGTGAGAATTAAATTCCGTTAAAGAATAAGTGATGGTTCAGCTGAAAGTAAATGGAGATCCAATGTTTACTGTAATTGTTCTGGTTTTCAGCTTAACTGAGATCTACCCAAGATTCCTTTATTAAGCTCCAGTTCTGATGCCAGGCCTCAGATGTCATTGGGTGGAAGGCTATTCAATTTTCTTTATTAATGACGAAGCATTACATCAGGTTCTTGGGTACTAAGAATTATTGAGGAAGGCTACAAGATCTGCTTTTCCCCTCTTCTGAAAGCAAGTTTTTTCCCTATGGTGTTTTTGGACTCCTTTTCAAGGAAATACACTTTTTTATCACACCATCTGGGGCCTAGTGCTAGATTAGATCCTTGATCCAGTTCCTTATAGTTCTCACAAGGCAGGTCCCTATTCAACAGTATTCCTTTTGCCCAAGAGCTTGGGAGGTTTTCAACTGGTAGTAAATCTCACCTTCCTCAATTGTTTCATCATTCAGGAACAAGAACTACGGTCAACATTCTCCAGAGGGGAAATGGATGGCAACAGGGTATCAAAAGGATGCTTATTTCCATGTTCCAGGGCATCAACAGACATTTTTTAAGAATTGTCATCAAAGATGGAAATGTCACCAGACATAACCAGTTTATGGCACTCCCTTTTGGCTGGGCCTCAGCCCCTACAGCGTTTACCAAAATCATGTTTGTAGTAGCGGCCTTTCTAAGAGAAAAGAACATGGCTGTAGTTCCCTGCATAGATTATTGGTTGGTCAAAGCCTCCTCTTCATTGATGATCGGAAACATATGGTTTTGATCATGGCAAAACTAACATTTCTGACCCAGTGATTGAACCTCAGAAAATCCAAGCCTCATTCCAGAGATAAGGAAACGTTTTCTGGATCTGACCCTAGATTCTTCAGTTGAGGAGACATTTCTTCCATAAGTCAAGATACAGAAGGTTTTAGACCAGGTGTCTCAAGTCCTCCAGTCTGATGCCACTCAAGCTACTAATTTTGGGTCGGATGTCATCATCGATAGATGCGGTTTCTTGGGCAAGACTTCGCTTAATTATAATACCTTGATATCTTCATCATCATATCACGGTCCCCGTGATTCCCTGTCAATCTTGCTGGGTGTACCTGTGCATTGGAGGAGGCTGATTGGCCCGCCCAGGATGTGCCTTTATATACTGGAGTCACGGCACCTGTCAGTTGCCCTTTTGTGGTGTTCCTGATCCTGCGCCTCGTTGCTGTGTTCCTGTGTTTACTGTGTACCGATCCGGCTCGTCTGACTACTCTGCTGATCCTGCCCGTGATTGACCCAGTACCGGCTGATGTTCCTGCTCCGAGATTGACCCGGCTTTGTTTGACGACCCTGCTCCGTGATTGACCCGGTTCTAGCTGACAACACTGCTCCGTGATTGACCCGGTTCTGGCTGACGACCCTGCTCCGTGATTGACCCGGCTCTGGCTGACATTCCTGCTCAGTGTGCTGCTCCTGTGTTCCAGTGTGGCTCTGGTCGCCTTCTGGCGACATTCTGAACTGTGTTGTGTCGCCCTGATGAATCATCTCTCTATACCGAGCTGTTGCCTGTGGTTGCATGAGTCTATCCGCATAGCGCTACTGAGCTGTAAACTCCTATACCAAACCTGCATTAACCCGTGCTGTGCTTGTAGCCTCCGTTTATGAGCCTATCCTCTTCCACTTGCCAAGCCTGTGGGTTTCCGTTCGAGCCATTAACACTTCCTGAGTCTGTGCTGTTAAGACCTAGCCTATCCATTCACACTAGCACAGCAGTGTCCGTTCCGGTGCTCGGTCAGCACCGTGGTTGCGCTGGTTGGCGCTGGTAGCCCTGGTCGCTCTTGCAGTGTGTGTTCTGTATGGCACCGGAAGGGTGTCCCGACTCTGGTCTCCAAGTTCTCAAGGTGTTACGTTATCCTCCGCACTACCTAGTGTTCTGGCTCATTATTTGCTTGTGCAGTGTCGCGCAATTCTGGCACCCAAGGGGTGTTTTGGCTCTGGTCCCGTTGGCACACGCAGGGTTACGACTGAGTGTATGTTAAGGGCGATTCAGGTTCTGGTCTCATCAGCTCTTGCAGTAGCTTTCCTCCTGATATCCCACTGTGGTGGTATTGGCTCAGCTCTGGTCTGTTGGTGCATTCCATTATACTGCTTTTGAGAGTGATTCAGTGCAGACACTATACACCTGCTCCACACCATCAAGAGACTGTTATTATCTCCTGGGTGTTGGCTAATCAGGTTACTAAGACTGTTCAGTTTCTCCACTTTAACCCTGTATGGCATTTTCCTAATCTATATATTGCCTTATCCTTACTTGGGCCTGTAACTTGTCATTACCATTTATACCTGTCCTGGCCCCTAGTGGCGCTGTTCTTTTATCATTATCTCAATAAAACTGTGTTTTTACTTTCTACCGTGGTCTGAGTGTCAGAAAATCGTAACACATCAGGACCAGATTTCTCCTATAGTGAAGGGCTCATTTGTTTAGTGGTCCAGGGGGAATTTATCAGTGAGTCTTCCCTGTAGTACTCAAACCTGGACAGTTATCATGATGGATGCCAGAAAATCCGGATGGGGGGGATCATAAACCAATGCTCTTTCCAGGGACTTTGGTCCCCTTTCTGGAAAGCACTTAATTCTAATCACCTGTAGATGCCCTCTTAGCTTCCCAAAAGGAAGTCTATAAAGATACATTTGGAAATCACTGTGGTATGCTATCTTGCATCTCAAGGTGGCATAAGGAGCCTTTATCTACTACACCTGTTGTTGATCCTTAATAGGAAAGAGATCAACTTAAAGGCATTGACGGTGGTTCACATGACTGGGAAGGGCAACTCCTATACAAATTTTTTGAGCTGAAAAACTGTCCATACAGAAAAATGGTCTGTCCATCCTCAGGTTTTTCTGACACTTATAAAGACATGGGGAATACTTCAAAATGATCTTATGGCCACTAGGTAGAACACAAATTAACCCCTCTTTTTTTCTTAATTTCCTTAGGCTCGTGCTGCTGCAGTGGATGCACAAACAGAGAAATAGGACTTTCACCTATCCTACCTCTTCCCACCCTTAAGACTCATCCTCATTGCTCTGAAGGGTGAAAGGCTGAGCTGACCTTGCAGCTTGGACAGATTCTACAGCTGATGCATTAACCAAAACTACTATTATAGTTGACTTTGTTCACCTATTGAAAGCATATAAAGCATGCCATATAACATTGATCCTCCGGCAGGAATCAAGGCTCACTCAACCAAAGCTGTTTAAAATACTTGGTCAGAAATTGCACAGGCTTCTGTGGAGCAGATTTGTAGGACTGGTACAAAATGTCCATACATTCACCAAGCATTATTCCTAGTCCTGCAAGCAGCGACGTAGTCTGCTTTTGGTTATAAAGTCCAGGAAGCAGTTCTATGACCCTCCTTTCTGTTTCTCAACATTGTTCTCTCTCTTGGTGTGTTATGAAGGAGACCTTGAAAGAAAAGTGACATTTTCTTACCTGTCAATTCCTTTTTCTTAAGATTTCAGTAGGTAGCACATGGATTTCCCTCCCTTAAGTGTTCGGTTTTTCCAGCAATAAAATGTAACATCATTTCTTCGTTGGGGGTCATCTTTGTTCAACAATAGGAATGGTGGGAGAGGGAGGTCCTTATATAGATTTACCTGTCCTAACTAGGGAAGTGGGACTCTCTTGGTGTGCTACCTGTGGAGACTTAAAGAACAAGGAAATGACAAGTAAGAAAAATTTCCTTTTTCCTAGTAGCTTTTCTCACAAGTCTCTACCCCACCTAGGAACATTAACCAGATATCACATTTGTGATGATGCACAGGTCTGTTGAGTTTCTGGTATGATATAATTGGCTAAAACAGCAAATTAAATAAAAACAAAACATTTATTTTGCAACTTGCAAAATAGGCTGTTTCTTATAAACGCTGATATTACAAAATCATTTTGTTTTTCCCTACAAAACATCTAAGTGCAAAATGTGATGGATTTATTTTCACAAGGAAAAGTGGTTTCCCTTCACTTAGCTTTTCCTAATCTTTAATATACTCATTGATTGTAAGCATTTATTATATCTAAAAGTTTTACATTCTCAAAAGTATAACTCATTACAACAGTTAATTAAAATTCATGTTTGACTGGAAATAAATGTTTGTACAAACAAAATAAACAGTATTGCCATGTGAAAACAACTATGCTAATGATTTTTTATGCACATTTTGAATTACATGTGTCACAAATATTCAATATCACAAATTATAATTCTGAAGTTGATAGAATGCTTTAAGGGAATTCTCCTGCTGTCAATTGAAATTTAAAGATTAAAACAAATATTCATTTTTCAATGTGTTTAAAACTGCATAGAGAATTGTTTAATTTGAAATTATTTTTTATAATCACTGTTATTTGCACCGAACAAGATATAACTATGGCTTTCACAAAGTAACGTTAGAGAAATTAATTTTATAATGACAGCAGTAACATTTTTGTAAAAAGTAAATGGCATACTGCACATGACAAATTATGATTATAAAGAAAATCTAAATTCGGTGACCCTTAATCTTAAATATAATCAGTTTTTATTTTACCATGTTTTAAACAGTGGATCAAAGGGATAGTAATACTTCGTTTTAACTTTATTTTATTTTGTAGGCATTAAAAAAACATGAAGAACGATATAAGTCTTATCTCTCAAACCTTTATGGTTTATGAGATATTCACAAGCAAAGTTTCCCCCTCCCGCCCCTTTTACCTACTGTAAACAATCTCTTCTCAGATGTGGAACGCAGTCCATAGACTGGACAGATAACAGAAGGGGACACTCTTATTCCTATGAAAACAATGAAATTCCTGCCCCCCTTGACAAGCTTTTCAGGTTTTTCCATTATCTTAATTGAAGATTGTCCCTCTCTTCAGTCTACCTGGGCACCTCCCTTCTGCTCTGGCTGAAAAGTGTTACATCAGTAAAAGGGGCGGGAGGGGGACACTTTGCTTGTGAATATCTCTTAAACCATAAAGGTTTGAGAGATAAGACTTATATCATTCTTCGTGTTTTTTTAATGCCTACAAAATAAAATAACGTTAAAACGAAGTATTACTATCCCTTTAAGTAATAGCATAAACATAGTTATCATGGTTGTTTGATTTTAAAATGAAAAGGTATGTTAGGGTGAATGTAGAGGTCGACCAGCACAGCTAATTTGGTGTTACTCTCCAACTCTTTCAGCCAAAATTCTGAGCCTGCACTAGAGCAGGGGTGGGGAAATCTTTCTTTTCAAGGGCCATATTTAGTGTTCGAATTGTTGGGGAAGGGGGCAGATACACTATCATGAATGTTCAAACACACACACACACACACACAAAATCTATACATACTCCTACAAACACATTCTCACATACAGTGGTGTAACAATAGGGGTCACAGGGGTCACACCTGCGACCGCACCCTGCGATCCCGCCTCCCGGCGCCAAAGATCTCTAAAAGCTGAGCTCTCCCTAATCAGCATTCTTATAATGCAGAGCACTGGGAGATGACATCATCTCCCTGCTCTCTGCATTACTGGAGCAATGTGGAGCGTTGGGGGCAATGTTGAGAGGTGTACATTGGGGACAATGTGTACATTGGGAGCAATGTGGAGATACCCAATTGGAACAATGTGGTCTGTGTGGGGGGGGGGTCCATAGCAGTTTTTGCACCAGGACCCGGTGACTTCTAGTTATGCCTCTGTTCACACAGAAATACTCACACCCAAAGTGTTAAGACTGTAATTCAAGCAAGCCCCAAACTCCTCCATTATTGTATTACAGGAATGTTGAGTAATTGTACATTGATTTCTTTTGTGACTTGTTCATACATTGAGAGGAACAAGGTACATAGGAATGGAAAGCAGCCAAATACTCTACTACTGCCCTTTCCTTGGTGCAAGTGGCATGTACGTCACGGTAATCAGGCAAAGAAAGACAGACACAGTAATAAAATATAACCACCTTTATTGGAAGATACAGTGATAATAATAATATATGAGATATAGCAATGATAATAACCCACACAACCCCAGACCACCGGATGATAGGGCCCAAGCTCCTACCCGGAGCTGCACACTGTGCTACGCACTGCACTACTGCGAGGTACCAGAGACCGAACGCAACAGGGATCGAGAGTCGAACAGAGCCATAGGACACAGAGGCTAACGGTCAGGCAGGCTAGGAGCGTACGGAGCGAGTAGTCAGCCAGAGCCACAGGTCAGAACAGATGAGGGTAGTCAGACAAGCCAGGGTTAACAAGGAGCGATTTAGTCAGCCAGAGCCACAGGTCAGAACCGATGTGGGTAGTCAGACAAGCCGGGGTCATACATGGAGCGAGTAAGTCAGTCAGAGCCACAGGTCAGAACCGATATGGGTTGTCAGACAAGCCGTGGTCATACACAGAGCGAGTAAGTCAGCCAGAGTCACAGGTCAGAACCTATGTGGGTAGTCAGACAAGCCGAGGTCATACACAGAGCGGATTCTCAGATAATCACAGGTCACAATGGAGCACAAGTGTAACTAACAGGAACACCACATAAGGTCAATGACTCCCAGGCCCAGGGAGGTTTGTAAAGGAGCAGGAGGAGGTGGGACCTAATTAGGCCACCCAGAATAGGCCCATAAACAGGCATCTGTGCTAGTGCCTGTTACCTGATGTAGCAATGAGGAAGTGGCCAGAGGCCATGCCGGCCGGCGGCCATACAGAGTTAAGGAAGCACAGGATAGCCCAAGGGAGACTGTGATAATGTATGCAAGAAGTTTTGGCATACATAACTTAGTACATAGGCAACAGGCAACTACAACACTCAAAAATCAATTCTAGCACCTATCTGAATGCGGAATTATATTAGTGCATCCCTTCCTTGAGGCAGAAGAAAAGTGGTGCAGTTCTAGCACAAAGGAAAAGTGCTGCAGTTCTGGAATTAAGGAAAAATGGTGCAGTTTTTGCACTAAAGAAATGTGTTGCAATACTGGCACTAAGGAAAGGTGGAACACTACTGGTATTTGAGAAAAAGGCACAAACCTGACTAATGAAAAGGGGTATAAATATTGCGCTAAGAAAACGTAGTGCAATTCTGGCACTATAGTAATGTGGTACATTACCAACATTACGTAAAAGTGATGACATTGTGACACAAACAAAAAGGGGAGACAATTCTGGCACTAAGGGATAATGGTGCAGTTCTGGCACTGTGGTAATGTGGAGCATTACTAGCATTAAGACAGTCATGCAATTATAGAATTAAAGGGATAGTAATGTTTCATAAAAACTGCAACTCCAATTAATCTTCATAGTATTTGGACCATGGAAATACTGTCAGAGTTGTAGTTCAAGAGTAACTAAATTATGAAATATCCCCCTCCTGTCCCTTTTACCTAGTGTAAGCCACCTCCCCTTAGATGTGGAATCTGGTCTTAATATAAACAGGTCACAGCAAAGGACAGTATTCTTACTGTGAGCATAAGGAAAACCCTTCCCCCTTGACAGGTTTTTCCTTATGCTCACTGAAGATTGAACCTCTCTGCCAGCCATCCAGACAGTCTTGCTGCTCTGAGGTGAGAAGTGTTACATCGTTAAAAGGGGAAGGAGGGGAATATTTTATCATTCAATTACTCTTGAACTACAACTCTGACAGTACTGAAATAACATTCTCCATAGCCCAAATACTATGAAGATTAATTGGAGCTGCTTTTATTGTTAAACATTACTATCCCTTTAAAGAAAAGTGATGCAATTCTGGCACTACAGCAGGGGAGGGCTGGCCTGGGGGGCAAGGGGGCAATTGCCCCCCAGGCTGGTCATGAATATGGGTCAGTGGGCCACTGCCTCACTCAATTTCCCATTTGCTGCTGTAAATAGAGTGAACAGAATTTAAGTAGCTACACGAGTATTGTAGCTCCATTTCAATTGTAAGCTCTGTGGTATCACTAGTGTTGCTCCATTTCAGTTGTAAGCTCTGTGGTATCACTAGTATAGATCCATTTCAATTGTCATCTCTGTGATATCAATTGTGTACTACCATTTCAGTTATAAGCTCTGAGGTATCACTTGACTTAATCCATAACATTAATGCCAGCTATAACATTAACAAAAGGGATTGGGCTGGGACATCGGGCTGGAGCGGTAACAGAAATAGGCCACTTAATTGTACTTGCCCCCCAGGCCTAAAGAAATGTGCAATTCTGGCACTATGGTAATACAGAGCATTACTCCCATGAATAAAAATGGTGTAGGAAATTGACTGAAGAAATGTGGTGCAATTCTGGCACTTAAGAAGCATGATGCTCTAGAACTAAGGAAAAAGGGAGCATTACTGGCATTAAGAAAAGGTGGTGCAGTTCAAGAATTAATGAAAAAGTGAAATTCTGGAATTAACGTAAATTGTTGCAGTTCTGGAACTAATTTAAAGAGGTACATTACTCCCATTAAGAAAAAGTGATGCAGGAAAATTAAGCAATTCTGGAATTGATGAAAAGTGGTGCAATTCTGGAACTAATGAACAGGGAAGTGTTTCAATTATGGCATACCCCTTAAGGACCACGTGACGTACTATGACCATCACGGTTCTTAAATACTTAAGGACCGATGATGGTCAGTACGTCACATACTTTTTACTTACAGTGTTCCACCGGGAGCGCTGTAAGTAAAAATGAAGCCTAAAATGTACCTCTCCAAGACTGGAGCGATCTCTTTTAGGCCCAAACGCGGCGTCCTGATACACACAACAGGTCACGTGTACCAGCACGTCGGCAAAGATCAAAGCGGTTCTTATGGGACGGAAACGTCCCAGGACCTCTGGTCCTTAAGGGGCTAAGAGAAGTGGTACATGGCAAAGTGGTGCATTTCTAGAATTAAGAAAAAATTATGCAAATCTAGCAATAATAAAAATTTGGTGCAATTCTGGCACTAAAGAGAAGAGGTACAATTCTGACAACCTGCACTGGACAAGCCAAAATATGTCCCTCACTCCCCAGAGGCTTTTAAGCTACTACCTATGGCAGTGGGAAGAAAAGATCAGGGTAGAGGGTACTTAGAGTTGCCTTTGAACTTTAGACATTGGAACACTTAGGAGCAAGATGTCTGCATAAAGCTTTAATATTGTACAACAGCAAAAACTCAACACAAATCATAAAATGAGTGGAAGAATTTATTCAAATCTTCATAGGGATGAAGGACAAAAAATGAATGCTGTGCTAGGGGCTGAAACTGTACCAGAGGTTTTGAAAGAGGAAGTTGGAGCTGCAATTAAATCAATGAAAAATGGCAAACCAAAATTAGCGATAATGTCTCTTCCCGCTTGGCAAATAATTTCCTTTGAAAAGTGCTGTTTTTCTGCTTTTTTCGTCTAGCTCATTCCCTTGAAATCAATGGGAATATTGAATTTACACACAACACATAGCAAATGTTATTTTATCTCCCAAAGACATAGTATAAAAAGAGTATGAGGGTGCCTGTGTTGGTGGAGTGTGGGGAAGCAATCAGTTGAACATGGAATTTTTTTTGGGTTCGTTTACTGGGTTTTGGGGCAGTTAATAAAACTATAAAAACTAAATACAATTAAAAAAAACCCTATATGACATAGTATAAAAGGGGTCTGAAGAGAGTGCCTGCATTGGTGGGTGGAGTCTTGGGGAAGAATCAGTTCAACAGGGAACTTTTTTGGGGGGTTGTTGGTATTTGGGGGACAAAAAAAATAAAATAAGAAATTGGTAAGTAACGTGACATAGACAGGGGCCCCCTGACATAAGCTATGACTGGAGCAGACTGATACTTGATGGGATAAAGTACTTTACAGAGATTTGTAGGACATGTTGTTAGAGGCCCAATCCCAGATGAAACATTGATTTGTAGGATTTAGATGTATTAGAGGCACAAGCCCTGAGGAAAAATGCATTAGTTGTACAAAATAAGACTTGTGTTAGGTCCAAGTACTGAGGAAACATTGATTTGTAGGACTTAGACTTATTAGAGGCACAAGCCTTAAGTTAAAATGCATTTGTTGTATGAAATAAGATGTGTGTTAGGGCCAAACCCTGATGAAACATTGTTTTGTAGGACTTAGGCTTGTTAGAAATAAGCCCCCAAAAATTGTGTTTTTTTATGTCTGTTTTTTTTTAAAGAACAAGCCCTGTGAAAAAAATGCCCTTCTGGCCTAGTGCCAGCAGGTCATGTTGTGTTGGCCAGTGGCCACTGATCATTGTCAAATGCCCCGGTGTCATTACTGAATTTGCAAATACTGTTCTTACTGCTGCTGCTGAGTTGTTTAAACAGCATAATGATTAGGCAGCTCAAAGGGAATGGGATCAACAACAGCAGTAACATGGGTGATTGATGATGAATGTTCCACTTGCCACTACTAGCTCCAGTGATGCGCCATAACAGTAACAGCACCATAACTAGCCCCCACCACTTTAGGTATATGTGGAGAAAATAAGAAGTTGGCCAATAATGCTTCTGCATCTGACCCCTCCTACAAAATCACCTGGCACAACTCTATCCAAACACCATGACTCTTGGGGTCCCCAATGTGAAATCATCCCACCAGAAACCAAGTACTGCTGCTGTCACTATGCCATAGCCCACTCCCCATTAAGGACACATGTCAACTTGCAGACAGATTAATAGTGATGATGAACCCTCCCTGCCACCAGCTTAGCATATTCTGTGAAATGGAATCTCCTAAGATGCCACTTCATTCCCTGGTTGAGATTATCCTCCACCACACTGCCATGTGTGGTCAGTGCACCACAGAGTGTAAAATAGGTGGATACAAACTGCCACATCCTGATTTGTACTGAATGGCTATCAACTGGTGGGGGAGGTAAAGATGAACAAGGTGGATTGCCACAATATATAGTTATCCTAGTTATAACAAGAAGGTGATAGTGAACCAGGTGTTTTACTCACCATCAAACTTTCAGCCTCTTGCTGGGTTTATCTATTCTACATCCTCTTTGATCCCCACCTCTTGATGCCTTTCGGGAGAGTCAGGGGGTGCAGAAACAGCGGTGCCTGATTTCTTTGGCGGGTGTTTGGTTTTAACATGTTTCACATGAATGTCATGTGTTCCATGTGTGTTAATTTCCCTAAGATCCCTAGGGCTGATGTAGGGGGACTGGCCAGCATTGGGTCTGGGGAACCAAGGCATCCAGATCCTTTCATGTGGGTTGTAGTGGTCAGTTCCTCAGACTCACTGAACACATAACGGTCCTTCAAGGTCCTCCTTTTATTGTTATTAAACTTGCTCATAGTAATAGCAGTCACCATGAGTCTATCCTTCCTCAATTTTGCTAGTAATTCACAGCACAAAAACTTAGCACCTCTTCCTCTCGCTCTGTAGCTGCATGTATTGTGTTTGACTTCTTAGAAAGTGGCACGTTTTTATAGAGAAACACATGATTAAAGGAGCAAAAACTTTCAAGCCATTGAAAAAAATAGCTAAAACTTTTTACAAATAGGCACAAATGGCAACAATTTTAATTGCTTTATTTAAAGAGAATTTTCCCATGAAAAATTGGAAAACCACATGGTTTTCGCTGATTTTTACACGGGAATACAATGGGACCACCCCTAATCAAGAAGAATGGTCACAACCTAAAGAACAAGCAAGATTCAGAAGCAATTTCAATACAATGACCATATCCAGACAGTGCAACAAGTTATAGAGCAGCATAATGAATACAACTTTCTGTTATGCATAGCCTTCATTGACTACAAAATGAGCTGTTTTCTGCTTGCTTAGAAGAAACTTTCTTTAACTAAATTGGGAAAAAAGGACTTAAGATCAAAAGAGATTAACTACATGAGTTACGTTTTATAGGCAACATTTTATCATTTGCCAACAGAGCTGCAAGAAAGCATTGAAGAACTACAACAGAAAAGCGTAGTTTTTGGTCTGAAGATGAATATTAACAAAATGTCCCCAAAACTATTTTTGTTTGTTTAGAAGAAATTTTCCACCAAACTAAATTGGTGCAAAATAGGAATTAAAATCAATGGAGGCTACCTACATCAGTCGTGTTTTGCAGATGATATACTCTTTTTCAGTAGTCCTGAAGAACTGCAAGAAAGCATTGAAGAGCTACAAAAGGAAAGCAAATATTTTGGTCTGAAGATGAATATCATCAAAAATGTCATGTTAAACAAATGTTCCATGCCACAGATAATCACAGCAGAAAGAAGTATGTGTACCCTGGACTGTAAATGTCAACAGATGGAAACACCATGATGGAAACTGAGCAACAAAATACAACTGGGATGGCAAGCATTTAGAAAACTTAGTGGTATTGTCTTTAAGAAACAATTGCCACTCTGCATCAAATGAAAAGTTTTTGACCAATGTGTCCACCCAGTTCTTTTGTATGGCTATGACACCTGGGCACCGAATGCCAAAGCCATAAAAAAAAACGTAAGGTTACACAGAGAAGTATGATCGTCAAATTTTGAACATAACAAAAAGCGACAGAAAAACGTGTGCATGGATTCATCAGCAAACAAAGGTTTATGAATGAGTAATCCACCTAAAATGGAAATGGGTAGGTCAAATAGCAAAAATACCTGATGGTAGATGGACTAAACAAATTTTAGAAGGGATTGCACTTGATCCTAAATGCCCAAGAAGAGACCAAAGACAAGGTTGGTTGATGTAACTACCAAAGTTGTTAGTGCATAGTGGCAACAGAAAGCCAAAGACCCACATTTTTGGAAACGTGTTGAAAAGGCCTTTATCCTGCAGTAGAACCAACAATAGCTGAATATGCTGATGCTGCTGATCATGATATATCTATCTATCTATCTATCTATCTATCTATCTATCTATCTATCTATATATAAACATGTTCACATTTTGACAGAAAGATACATGATATTGCTTGCTCTCTTTTCCAGCTATTTTTGCCCTTGTTCATGCTAGGTCTCCCACTGATTTCACTATGCACCAGTAATCATGTAGAATTATTATTCAGAAGCTCTAAACAGCAACTATTATCTAGATATATAAAATTCTAAGTGATTTCTGGTTCATTGTCTCCCCTTCCCTGGGCAGCATGGGGGCGGAGACTGGAAACATGCAGTTAATCAGGGGCAGTGATCTTTACAGGATCCTCCCACTCCTTTGAAAATCCCTGCAGCAACACTTAATGCTGCATGGGTCCACCGGGTTTCTGATGTGCACTGTGTGCCCAATCGCACATGCAACATCGCACACAATTCTCTAGTGTAAAATAATATGCCTTCTGTAAAAGACCAAGCAGGAAGAAAAGGGTGAAAGGGGTGCAACTAATACCTCAACCAGGGCTAGATTTCAATTGAGTGTGTAAGCATACCAAATTTTGTGTTTCAGATATGCTGGCCACAACACCATGTCAGTTTGTTCAAACATGTAACCCACATTGAAAAATGTCTAATTTACATTTGAAGGAAAGCAGTACCATTTTTCTTTCAGGACATCATGATCAATTTGCCTACAATTAAAACAGCAAGCAAAAGCATAAAACAAAATATGCTTTGTGTCTTGTGAAAATGCATGTATAGAAATTCCTCGGAAGGGATCACAGGATACAGGAGGGGAAGCATGTCATGGGGAGGGTGATCCAGACAGGATGTGTGTGTGTGTAATAGGGAGAAGTTTAGGGAATAGGCTTAAATGGAGTTGGTGATAGGAAGTGGATTGCTGTTTGAGGAAGAAAGGAGTGGATAGTCCTTGCATGGTTTTCAGAGATTGATAACTGATGTGGTAAAGTTAGGGTATTTATCCTCGGGTGGAAGCCCTTTAGGAGGCAACATTAACCACTGAAGCTAAAATGGATGGCCAATGGGGTAATTCCTTGGAAGACAACTGTAAGTGCTGAACAGGGGTGGAGTCAGTTGTAAGTGCTGACGAACATTGGGATCAGCTATAGCCCTGAAGAATGTGGGGTTTTAGCATGAGCCTGGACAATTTGGCCATGCTTGGTTTCAAGGAAGGCAGATTGGCAAGGACTGTCAGTTAATGACTGAAAATTGATTAATGATTAATTTATGTTTTTTTTTTTTTTTAATAAGTACAATAATAATAATAATGTGAGTAAATAGTTAAATAAAGCTGTGGTCTGTTATTCCCAAAATGCCTGTGTCTGTGTTTATTTGATGGATCATACCCTCGCCTCATGACATGTACATATTCTGAACTATAAAATTGTTTCACTTATCCCTCGTCCTCACAAATCCATTCAGTAGAATAAAATTCTAGGCTGTGACATAGGAGCAGACTTAGTAAAATATGACAATTACCCTTTTAAAGTCGATCTATTGCAGACTTTTGGGTGTTCTGTGGATACAGTCCTGTTGTGGTTTACTTCATGAGCTATTCGGGTCAGAAATAATCCATCAATTTGCTTCTTGATGTGTTGACCTCTTGTAATGGCACTCAGTAAAATGCCCATTTGACCTACTCAGTTGGCAATTACTTTCCAGGTAATTGCCTCATAATCAACGCTTGCATATCTCTTATACTTTTAGAATGTCATTGTGTTCAAGTTGACAGCTTAATATGATTAAGAACACATAGGAGGCTGTAGTATATTCCTGGGCATCCTGCTATTTTATTAATTTCATATAAAAATAATGAGTCAGTTCTCCTTACAATTAACCCATTGTAGACAAAAAAGATCTCCAACTTATTGTGCTCTGTGGCACCTAAAAGGTTAAAGGTATATGCTTTTGAGTAACGCAATTTAACATTGGGGTTTTCTATCTATTCCTGTAAGAAAACAGAAATAGCCCACACATTTTAATAACTTACATCCGTAAATCAGCCATAACACAAGCAAATTGCATTCATCCTTATGAAAAAGTTATTGCTTAGCATAAAAACTGGTTGATAATTTATAATGAATTTCAATAAAAGCCTTTTTTTATTGCTAGATGACTATATAATTAACTACTTCCTTTATAAAATATATTTTTCAGTTAGATTGAAATTCAGTTTTCTAACCAACTGGATAAAAAAATGTGTAAGCTTATGTGAGAGTTAGAGTAAAACTCTACAGTAATAGTGACCATATTCTTGGAATGCCTTAGTTGTTATCCTGTCAATCAAATATTTTTATAGAGCTTTATTGGTGACTAAGAAAGTTACAATAGTATCAAAATGGAAAAAGATTAACAAAAATATTGAGAATAAAAACAATGACTAAGGTAAAAAATACTGTAGCATGTGGTGTACAGGCAGAGCTGATTTTCAGCAAGCTCATACCAGGTTGGTGACTCTATCTTTTGTCGGGGATCCAGCACCTTTTATCAGTCACTATACATTTTAAGCACTTAGTCCACCAAGGATAAGGTTTCCTGGTACCTCTTCTTTTTAGAAAATCACTCTGGTGTACATCCTAGAGCTATCCACGTATACAAACACCACTGTAGAAATACGCATCCAAGATCAGTCATCATACCAATAAGGGAAGTCCTAATGCATTACATATATATTAAAGAGAAAGAGAAATCTCCTATTAGCACCAGACCCTCTCCTATAACAGTGTTTAATGGGATTGGCTCAGTGTGAGGTTAAAAGAGGGAAAAACAGTTAAAAATAATAATAAAATACAGCTTTTATTTGTGCCCTGTTAAAAAGGAATAGCGATTATTAAAACCAAAATGTTGTTCCTACAGAGTATCGCTAAAGTTCTCTGATGTATCCAACTTCCATCGTAATTGGATACATAACTAACTAACTTCCACAGACAATCACCTAGGATCAGTGACTATATAGTTAATTCTACCATTTGGTACCTGCAGGTATACAATAGCCCTGAATCCTAATATTGCAATATGAACTCCCACATACTTCCTAAACTGATGGATGGCTGAATACTACATTCTTACTCCAGCCTCAAATAAATTAAATCAGTGCAAAATCTGCCTGCCTAGCTAAAATAAACTAGCAGAAAGTAGG
The DNA here is from genome assembly GCA_037306005.1 of Rhinophrynus dorsalis. NCBI lineage: Eukaryota > Metazoa > Chordata > Amphibia > Anura > Rhinophrynidae > Rhinophrynus > Rhinophrynus dorsalis. Next base: position 257,019,999 of record CM074723.1, on the reverse strand, counting down.
AAGAGAGGGTGGCCGCAAAAGTTAATCACCCAAAACCTTCTGTAAGCAATGCACTAATTGCCTACCATTCCCAGTGGTTAAGTCCACAAAAATCATTGTGGGTGACTGATAAAGGCCAAAAAATGCAGTAATAAAGGAGAGATAGTAAATAGTATTTCACTCTTCTAATAAGGAATAACATATAATCTGAGACACACAGTCTGTGCTCAGAGACCCTGACGATTGTTTCGCTCTGTCAGCTTTCTCAAAGGGTAAAGAACCAGCTCAGGAAGGCCGTTTTTATACGCTTGTGCCCTTCCCTCATTGATCAAAAGTCATGCTTAACTGACTGAAATTCTTAACCCTTTCAGTGTTCAAATAAGGATCTTCCCAACCATCATAATAACAAGGGATTTACTCTCAATACATTTACTTTTTACACCTTTAAACATCACATTCTGAATTTCTATAAAGTATCCTATAAATCTATGTTCCTTCAAAAATAAAAAATATAAAAATGCTTATCCCGCGTTGTTTTAAAGGTATATAGTAAACAATTTGTCTCCAATTAACCCCTGGATTGAAATCTAAATCCCTGTTCACTCCTCCTTCCCACATATGCCCCAAAGTAAAAACTTTTGGAGAATTGCTCATGAAAGAAATTATTGAGTTGCCAGAGAAAAGAGGACCATATAACCTCAATAAACAACAATCTGAAGCCCTCCTGGAAATATCTCAATGGGAGGATATTGAAATAAAACCTTCAGATAAAGGGGGGAATATTGTTATATGGCCCAGAAATGTATATCTGGCGGAGGCTTTTAAGCAACTTAACAATAAGGATTGCTATAAAACACTATATGGTGATCCCACCAATGAATTTCTGGAAACATACCAAAATAATAGATGAGGCCAAGGAAATGGGGATTATTAATGTGGGAGATGGAAAATTCCTGGACGTAAAAAATCCGGGGATTCCCACATTTTATCTACTTCCCAAGATACATAAAAATTTGTCCACACCTCCTGGGAGACCCATAGTCTCAAGTTTGTGCAGTTTATGTGAAAAAGCATCACAGTACCTCGATAACAAATTGAGGAAATATGTTTGGCAACTGCCTCCATACATTCGTGATACCAATGATTTACTGGTAAAATTAGATCAACTACCAGTGGATGACTCTATAACCCTGGTGAGTTGTGATGTGGACGCATTATACACCTCAATCCATCATGAAATAGGAATAAAAGCTGTGGAATACTTCCCGAGGAAAGATATGTCTATAAATGAGAACTATGGAACCTTCTTACTTAAGCTATTACATTTTGTCCTGACACAATTATTTTACCTTCCACAACCGTTACTATTTTCAAACCCGGGGTTCCGCTATGGGGGCGGCATGTGCCTCCACATATGCAAATCTATACCTTGGGTGGTGGGAGGAAATGGTAGTGATGCAAGACACATTATTCCGCTTGGCATCGCTACATAGATGATGTATTCATCTTGTGGGACAGTGATACTGAAAAGTTGAAGGATTTCATCAAGACAGTGTATCAGAATGATTCCAACTCAAGACTTACCCTAGAATTTGATGAGATCAGAATAAACTTTCTGGATTTGGCAATCATGATAGGAGAAGATGGTTGTTTGCACACTGATTTATACAGAAATCCTACATCAACCAATAGGATACTTCATGCCGGCAGCTTCCACTTAAATCAGTGATAAGATCAATACCTATTGGCGAGTTCCTGAGGACCAAAAGGAATTGCTCTACAGAAGAACTTTTCAATAAAAGAACTGATGAACTTTCTCAGCGTTTATTGGAACTCAAAGACCAATATTAATAAGGCAAGAAGAAGAGCGAATCACACACCAAGACATTCTTTACTTCAAAAGAGACAAAAAATATATGACAATAAGATCAGATTCATCAGTACTCATAATAATCAATGGGATTCAGTCAGAAGAATTTTAACAAATCATTCAAACAGATACTGATTTAAAGAAGGTGATTGGTGACAAGCCTATGATGAGTCGCAGACATTTGCCTAATCTGAAAGATAAACTGGTAAGGAGTCATTTTGTGCAGAAAAAATACAAACGTCTTCCCGCAATAGGTAGCAATCCATGTGGGCACTGTAAAATATGCCCACATATTACTATCAAATTAGGCATAAACAATAGCTTTAACAATTACATTAATTGTGAAACTAATAAATAATTTACGCCATAAAATGCCCATGTGAAATGCTATACGTGGGGAAGACATATAGGCAATTGAAGACCTGGATTCAGGAATATTAAGGAATATTACAAATGCCTCCAGAGACAAGAATCAAGGGAAGACCATTACCAGACTAAGCAGACATTATCTGGAAAAACATCATTCTCAGATAAATAATACGAACATTTTTGGTTTGAGTAATATCTCACTGGGAGTTGGAAAAGGAGATGTGGACAATAAACTATTGAAAACAGAAAATAGATGGATTTTTGATCTAAAGACCTTGTGGCCTAAGGGCCTAAATGAAGGCATGCAATTATCTGCACATATTTAATTAATAAATATGGGGCATGTTTAACAATCAGTCTGGTACACATTAATATTTTTTAAGAACATTACATTTGGCTACTCTCACTTTTTCGTTCTTTTCATGACTGTTTTTTCTAACCCTGGCAATTATTTATACAGTAACTCCAGAATGAGTATACTTTTATTCAGCATAATGAAATTATTATAATACCTCTTGATTATCAAATTTTGTTAAAAACAAGGAGAATAAAAATTATAAGCTCTGAATACTGTAATCTAACTATAAAAATTGGAGTCTGTTTTACTGTAGTGGTGCATCAGCTTAGTTCTGCATTTAATTAATTGAATATTTAAAATTGGAATTTCACATGTCAGAGGATTATTCCAGCTATGTGGAAGCCGGTTTATGAATGGACAATTTACTGTAATAGTACAATCCAGGTATTGGGAGTGATTGACCATAATAAATATACTTTGGTCCTTAAGGAAGGGTTGACACCTGGTTATCAGGTAAACTGTATAAATTATAGAATTATCTATAATCCCCGGGGAATATGAACTCTGCAAATTCTTCCTATCCCAGCTGATCGGATGCATGAAAGTGTCATGTATAACCCTGTGTTCAACGTATCGCGTCTTTACTCTAAGCAACAGAGTTGCTAAATAGAGAGTCTCTCTTTCGGCAATCCAGGGGTTAATTGGAGACAAATTTGTTTACTATATACCTTTTAAACGACGCAGCATTTTTATATATTTTTTTTTTTTTTGAAGGAACAAAAAATATATCAGGAAGACTACTAATTTTGGGTTATGCCGAACGATTGCTATTTGCCACTCCACTATTTAAGAGATATATTATAATTCTCATGGATGGTGCAAGATCTTAAGCTCTATATTACGAGGATAGTGGCAATATCACGTAACTACGTACACTGCTCTATGGTGCATTCAAGCAGCTTAATAACTGGCGTTTAACTATATGATTGTCTTGAACCAACAAAAGGAGTCAAGTATTACAGCACCGCTAGATATGACCCGATTTGAATATATAATAGACTTGAACCAAATGAAAGGATTCAAGACTTTATACTAGTCTCCTAGGCTCAAGGTATCGTTAGTAAACAAGATATTTATCTTGGTGTGGCCAATAGCACAGTAAGTTTAACAATCTGACGCCTCTGGAGCCTCCTATTTATGACTCTATTTAACTATACAACTGCCTTGAACCAATGAAAGGATTCAAGAAATACAGTGCCTCCATATTCGACCCGATCTAACTATGCAAATAGTCTTGAACCAAATGAAAGGATTCAAGACTTTGTATTAGTTGCCCAGACTCAGTTAATCAATTAGTAGATGAGATACTTATTCCGGTGCGGCTAATACAATTAGTACGTTTAACTACCAGACGGCCCCTGGAGTACACTGAATGCTGTCTATAACAATGCTACTAATTGATATAGTTCTGAACAAATACGGGTGTAGGTACACACTACATATATCTGGGGGAGCTCAGAGTAAAGAGCAAAGTTCTACTGCATTAAGATTATAAACCAACAATGTTGGATGTCTCTGACAAATGTCATAATAAAGAGGGAGAGATGTAGGCAGTACTGCTGATATAATAAGAATCAGACAAGTTGCCATATCCCCTTTAGGACTAGTCACTTAGCTGCAAAACATGAATTGCTCACAAGTGCACCAAATAGAGGGCTAATTAAGTAGCGCTCCATAACTGCCAGACTAATGCAGTGACCCAATACTCTTGAATCAAATTGAAAGGATTTATGATCCTATACTAATTTCCCCGACCTAAACACAACCGTGTTATTAAAGAACGTGAAATACCCAAAAGACTCAAGTGAATTGATATACTATTTAGCGTCTAAACAAATGCTAGGTGCACTACGGCGCTATTGATTGAATGACTTAATCATAGTCATTAGTGGCATATTTCACTTTTGTTTTTAAATTTGCTTGCTTTTTAAGTTTATCTTTTATTTATACTTAATAATGGTTATATTTTAATGAATACGTAAGAACCTCTCTCTATCGCTGATTTTTGCCCTACTACTTATATAATTAAGGTGGGTTTGGTGCTGTATACAGGCTTTCGTTTCTCTTTATATCTTTAATTATCCTGCATTGCCTTAGCACATTACCTTTAGCTATACCAGGGCACTTTTATACTATTTGTAGTGGTGCACCACATTCTGTACATTCTTGATAGCAAGTAAAAGAAGCCTTTTCTAACTCCTCATTCCCCATGGGCTGTAATGGAATCCAACAATATATATGCTGCAGTGCTTAATTTCAATTATATTCAGTGTCTAAGAGCTCTACAAGTCATTTAATCCCCTATTTATGCTCCTAGTACAAAATGATAACATTTAAATTAGAAATCTAAGTAGTAAGTAATAACACAGAGTAACATTACACAAACAATGAATAAAATCTCAAAGCCTCTTTTTTCTAGAGTTTTCAGCAGAGCAATTAGTCAAGTAGAGTACTGTGGATGAAGCAGCAGGCCTTGATGTTCCTGAGCTAATTCCCTTGTAGAAACAGTTAGGTCCCACATTTTAAGTGTGACCCTGACATTCATGTTTATTATTTACAAGCATTGTAGTGGACAAGCCTAAGTCTAGAAACATAAAGTGGCCCAACGCGTTTTGCCACAATGCTGCCTCATCAGTGGATATAATGTAACAAAGAAAACTTACTTATGGACTCCCCACTACTGATATAAACCTTGAATGTTGATTGACTTGTTAATTATGTGTGCTTTACTGAAAGCTCTAGTAGTAAACAGAGCTTTGAAATATTACTCTTACCATGCTTCTTTTTTACTACAGGGTGCTACTTTTTACTGGAAATACCATAGGGTACTCTTTGTCTTTTGGAGCTCTTATACTCTGAATATAACAACATTAAGCACTGCAGCAGATATAGATATGGGAACTTGAAGGATATTTTTCTTAAGTGGATTCTGTTTTGAGAGATTACTTAGTTTTAAAAACAAGAAACCTAATCATAAATTGTATATGGTTTCTTTTTAAATACAAACTAATAAATGTTCAATTTTATGTGACCTGGCTATCACATTAATCACTGAAATGATCTTCTGTCAACAACTTTAGAGTGGAGCCTAGAATTGTTGCTTATTTCTTTGTTTCATATAAGATTTTCAGTGAGAAACTATACATACTTTAATACCCTAAGTGTTTATCATACTAGGGGAATGCAGGAATCTTCCAGTGCAGCTCTGATTGTGCTTGCCTCCAATCTCAGTGGCTGCACTTGAGTATATCATTTCTTTAATGCATATCAACTCACATAAATTACCACTGATAAAACTTTAATGTCAAGAGATCTCCCCAGTAAAATGAAAAAAAAAAAAAAAGTTCAAAGAGCTCTATACAGTATAGTGCAAAACAATCATATAATATACATAGTCAATGTCTTTAATTCAATGCCATATGGGTATCACACATACACTACTTCTAGATGATGCAGCTTTGTTGATGGTGTACTTAGCTACACCTTTCATGATCTGAATAGTAAACGAGAAGAAGGAAGAAGCGCAAACAATCTAAGAGTAGCCACTATATGAAACTGATGTATAATCAAAAGTGAATATACTCACAAGAGTAATTATTGTATAGAAGACCCTTAGATATTTAGCTTCATGTGGTGTATCTTGTCAGTATCCCCTGACGAAGTGAAGTGCCTTCACAAAAGGCGTAAGGAAATAAATTGCTACATTATTTAATATTTCCTTGTTTGCCTGACTGGTGTTTCTACTGGACCTTTGTTCCATTGCGAATCCATATAGCGCATCTGGTGAGTAGCATCCACTTGGGGGGCTGCCAGTGGGCTTGAACACCATACAGATCTACTCTTAGACATTTCTGTGTTCCCCTAAAATGATTACTGGCATACCTAGTGTGCATCTCACAGAAGGGATCCTAACAACTAGGAGACGATTTATCAGATTATTGGCATATAAGATACACCTCATGGACCTATATATATCTAAAGGTCTTCTATACAAGAATTACTCTTAGTATATTCACTTTTGATTATACATCAGTCTCATACAGCGGCTACTCTTAGATTGTTTTTGCTTGTTCCTTCTTCTCATTTACTCCCCAGTAGAATGCACATGGAAAGAGAGAGTTAAGTTACTTGAATTTCCTCTGCTTCTTGCAGGTCTGGATTTACATCCCAGGAGCCCCTATGCAAGGCATTCTAGGTACACTTAGCTCCACCTTTGGTGACACCCCCATTCCCATCTTCTATTTCCTGGCCCAGAAAATACCTTTGACCTATAAGAAACAAGGACAAAAAAAAAGCTTTATCCTCTTGTTTACTACAGAACAATACTGAGCAATGCTTCAGAGAGATATTTAGCAACCAAAGTGTTAAATTCTAGCCTTATAAAACTGGCACATGGACATTGAAATTGCTTTGGCCACACACACACAATTCAAAATGTGGGAGTGGCCAGCACAGCTGGGGCACTCCTCAGATTTTGGAGCTCTAGGCAGTTGCCTGCTCTGCCTACTGGGGAATCCTGTCCTGGCTCTTTGTTAGCATACTGCACACAACAAAACAAAGAAGAAAGGAACACCCCAAAATGTATTATTTATACGTAGAGAGTTGTTAGCAGTGGAGCGGAGGTTATAGTTAGTATGAAGAGCAGGAGTGAGCATACTGCTCAGGCAATCGGGTAATCTTGTGTATTAAACAAGAAAGGTGAAGGTCACGTCTAGATTTGAGTGTTAACCAATTTAGTTCTTTTAGCATATCACAGTGATGGGTAGTCTAATTACATTGGAGGCTAAAACAGCATAATGGATTATACAGAGTGTCAAGTTTACTAAGATGGATTTGAGCAAGTTTAGAGAATTATTACCCAGTCCTGATCTTCGGAGTTTGTTAATAAGATTATTAATGTCTACTGTGTCAACGGCCTTGGCAAAATCTAGGAAAATGGCTCCTGTAAGGTCACCATTTTCCATACCAGTCTGTATATCATTGGTTACTTTTAGGAGGGCCGTGACCGTTGAGTGATTTGGTCGAAAGCCTGATTGAAGTGGGGTGAAAAAACTGTTCTGTCCGTAATATTTATGTAGTTGCACGTGTACACATTTCTCTAGGATTTTAGATAAAGTGGGGAGTAGGGATATTGGTCTTTAGTTTGATACTACATTTTTATCCCTACTTTTGTAGAGAGGCGCAACTCTAGACACCTTCCAGGATTTGGGCATATACCCTGTTGCCAAAGAGGCATTAATTAAAGATGCAATTGGTTTGGTCGTGACCATGGCACTGAGCTTTAATAACATTGCTGGTAGTTGGTCAGGGCTAGATTGGGGTTTCATTTTTGGGTTGAGGTGGTGATCATTTACAGGGATGAAACTGAATTCATTTTTATAATTGGACCGGGCAACAGGTTCCAGTGACAGTTCTGTACACGGTTGAACTTCTGAGATACCTTTGTTTTGTGTAATCAAGGTGGTGGCACATCCAATAAAGTAGCTGTTAAATGCATTGGCTATAGCTATGGGGCACTGTATTGTTTCTTTGTTTACAGTTATAGTTAATGAATGAGAATGGTTAGAAAGGTTGTAGAGTTTTTTAATAACCTTCCAGAAGTTGGCTGGCTTTGAAATGTTACTGTTTAAGTTGTCAGTAAACTATTGTGCTTTTGCTAATTTTGTTTGTTTTGTACATGTATTCCTTAATTGCCTGTATGTAGTGTGATCATAAGCGGAGCCGGTTTGTTTAAATTTTGTCCATAAGGCATCTTTGAAATTGTGTAATTGAATCAAGTCAGCTGAGACCCAGGGTAGATGTGCCCTGACCTTCCTTAGTGGGTCATGGGTATTACAGACCTGTAAGAATTACCATACACTTCCCCGCTGCAAAAGCAAACAGCATTAAGGGAAACATTTTCCCAACTCAGTAGATTAGTAAATTGATGTTGGGCAGGCATAGGACTAGAAAACCAATTCCAGCTCCTGTTTTGGAATAGAATCATATCAGTAACTAGCCCTACTGAGCTAGAGAAGTTCTAGGTGAAACCAGCTGCACCATAGGGGATAAATACATTAGTTTAAAATGTCCTTTGATTTAAATTAGGTTTTTCACTCATTGAATGGTAGAGATGCCTCATTTGCATTGCTTCACTTTTGAGATACATTTTTACAGTAAAAAGATACATAGATTGTTATTATTTAACATACACACACTCTGTCTTCAACATAGAAACTAAGTAATGGATATTAGGTGAAAAGGTAATTGGCAAAATTTGCCCAAGGGGAAGTACAAGGACCCTGTATGAAGGGAGAGCCAAATATAGAAAGAAAGAAATTAGGACCTAGTAACCCCTATACCATTGATTTCCAATTCATGTCCTTGAGGAAAGTCCATGCAGTTGAGTTTTAAAGATATTGCTACCTACTTACTTACTTACTGCTTACTTGATGTCTTTGTGTGTTTTCAGAAATAAAGTTGCAAATTCATGCCTTATATTATCCCTTGTCATAGGTGGGACATAAGTGTATGTATACGAGACAGCGATTTATATATGTCCCCCTCCCCAACAGATAGTTTGTACACAATGGGATTCATATGGTTTGAGATGAAGGGCAACAAGAAATGTAAAGTAAAAAATAAAAATTAGTTTAAACCTTAAAACAATAAATAGTAACATTTAAATTGATTTTCTTGTTGTATGCCATTTTCAGATGCTACTTTGAGAAATTTGCACATTATTTAACAGAGGACATAAGAGCAAATATATATTGATTTCTCCTGTTGCTTTCCAAAGCATCAACATTATTAGTTAATAGGAAGTCTTAAAGCTGTCAGCTATAACAAATGCACTTTTATTTAAGTCATAGAACATGTCAGATGTAACAGCATCTTGTAATATTTTCTCTAAATAGATATATACAAGTGTAGCCCCATTATCCCTGTGTAGGTTACTTGCTTCTTACACTGTCACTACCTGTTGATTTCAGAGAACCTGAGACCTCCACTATGTCCCTGGGAAAAGAAAGCACGGGGTATACTAAAATCTCTTCCAAGTATGGCCTACACTCAGGTTGGAGCTTCCTGAAACCAATATGTAGTTCTGTGCAGGATTATGGAAAACTTCTGGTCCTCTACAGGAAAAAATTCTGCTTCAGCACCTCACTTTGGGCCTTATTCATCAAGTTCAACATGTGCAATTCTGGAGCAAGCCAACTCCACAATAGGGGGAGTGTTATTTCAATTCTGTCAGAGTTGTAGTTCAAGAGTAATTCAATGACAAAGTATCCCCCTCCAGCCCCTTTTACTGATGAAACCCGGCTCAGCCAGAGCAGAAGGGTGGTGCCCACGTAGATTGCAGTGAGGGACAATCTTCAATTAAGATAAGGGAAAAACCTGAAAAACTTGCCAAGGGGGGCAGGGCTTTCATTGTTCTCATAAGAAGAAGATTGTCCCCTGCTGTTATCTTTCTGGTCTATGGACTGGATTCCACATCTGAGAAGAGATGGCTTACACTAGGTAAAAGGGGCGGGAGGGGAAACTTTGCTTGTGAATATCTCTCAAACCATAAAGGTTTGAGAGATAAGACTTATATCGTTCTTCAGGTTTTTTTTAATGCCTACAAAATAAAATAAAGATAAAACGAAGTATTACTATCCCTTTAAACCTCCTGACTCAAGTTTGGGCAAAAATGGACTATATAAGGAAAGTGAGAAACATAACATAATAGAGGAGAAATCAAAATATAATACATATTTTTTTATTGTAAAACCAGCACAAAAGCCCAATACATATTTAATAAAACCTATTGGCCCAAAATATTTTGTAATGTAAATATTAGATGGAGGAACTGTACTACCCCTTTACATCTAAAAAAAAAAAAAAAAAAAAAATATATATATATTTATATATATATATATATGAAAAAATTTTAAAAAATAAATAAAATAAAATAAAATAAAATAATGTGTGTGTTGAGTCACCCCCTTGATTAGGATAAATATCCGTTTTCAATGTGGAAGACCCTTCACTCACATGACAAACACACATATTGTATAACCAGAATATTAAATCAACTATATTAGCACATTTTCATCGGGCTGCTGCTATCTGTCACTGTGTGATTTGTGACAAAAGGAAACAAGATGTATAAACAATAAAGAAAGAGAGTGCCTCAGATGTATGTGCCAATAAAGCATCCTTTATAAAGAACTGCCCGCAGGGTGTCCAGGAGGACGGGAGAGGTAAAATATACAAACACAGAAATTCACCAACAAGGGTAAAAGATCTATATAATTTAAAGCTGCACCAGTCACTGGAAAAGAGATACACTAAGATACAAAAAGAACATAGTGTCTAATCATACTTGGAACATTTTAAATGCAAGCATAAGGAAAGTTGATTTTTCCTCATTTCACAAACACGGAGGAGTTCAGCACCGCATTGTTTAAATTTACTGTTGAACATTTTAGCTATTTTTAGGATAGTTTTGTATTGTTGCTTTAGTTTACATGTGAAAGATTTTTACATTGTGGATTTCCATATGGTTCTTAGAAATTGTATTTTGTAACAATAAAAGGATACTTTATTGGTGCATACTTCTGAGGCGCTCTCTTTCTCTATTGTATATATATATTGAGCGCTCAAGTCAGAGGTGGTGGTCTCTACTCACCCCATATATATAGCAATAAGAATAATAAATACAAACATTCATTCAAGATACTTGCAAAAGTCCTTGGAAAGATATAGATTTCATATTCAAAAAGGAGCCAGTGGTATCAATAATGCCCAAACACAAGCACCTTATATCTTCAAAAGGCCCAGCATACCCTTAAATCCCATAACCACAACCCACACTCACTCCACTTCATTCTTCCTTTCACCCCCCAAAAATGAAGTCTCTCCACCTTGCTCCTCTTGACTCCTCTCCCACCCCAGAGGATCCCCCCCATCTCCACTCCCCAGTCCTCACTCAATTCCCATCATGAACAAATGCCACCCTTGGCTCCCACCAGTTATACTTACTGTCCACTCAACACTCTTTTACCTGCTCTCTGTACTTCCCGAGTGCTGGGAGAGGTGGGCAGTTGGAGTGACAGGAAGTATATGTGTGGGTCCATACATAACAGTGAGACAAGACTAGGGACAGTGGAACAAGGTTGGGCAGGCAGACAGTATATGTGTGGTTCTGTGACTACCAGTGAACAGTGTAGTGCTAGAAGGTCTATGTGAGTGACTGTAACTATCATGGGAACAATGGAACAAGGATGGGGAGAAAGAAAATTATTTTGGAGTCTGTAACTAAAAGTGGGACAGTGAAACAAGGCTGGAGTGTTAGGCAGCGCGTGGGTATGTGATTACCAGTGGGATAGTGGAACAAGATTGAAGTGTCAGACAGTGCACAGGTATGTGACTACCAGTGGGACAGTGGAAAAAAGTTGGACTGTCATGCAGTGCAAGAGTGGGTGTTCTCACATGGGCAACACCATGCATCTTTATATGATAAAGTCAATAGATACTTTAGCAATCTCCTGTATTAAGCATTTATCAAATATCAAAATAACTCACTGTCACAGTGCATCTTACAGGCCACAGGAATGTAGATGTCTTATTGATCCTCTACCATCTGTCTGTGCAGTATAATGGATAAGTGGGCAGAGTATAAGCTATCTTCTCCAGTCCTTGTTAGTTATGCAGCTCGTTGTACCAGTAAATAGCTGATTTCAGCAGGCAGATGATGAAGATCAGTATGTAATTGGAGTTCGTAAAAGGCTGGGATATAGAACCCTATAGGAAACCACTTTGCTACATCCTGGGTGAAAGACCACAATAGCGGGCAAAGGATTAGTGTCTGATGCCATCTGGTTATTATATACACATCAATTTCATGTACTGGTAGTCCTTGAACAAGACATACAGTCTGACACAAGAGCCTTCTTTCATTGTCCCAGTGGTGTTCACAGATCCACACATACACTATGTGCCACCCTAGCTAGTTACTGCTGTTCACTGGTAGTCACAGTGTCTGCCATCCCAGCCTTGTTCCATTGGTTACTGGTAGCCAGAGAAACACATACACTTTCTAACAAGCTACCCTTATTCCTCTGTTCTACTGGTATTCACAGATGCACATGTATACTGTTTGACACCTCGGCTTTGTTGCACTATCCCACACATTGTCACAGAATTACACATACACTGTCTGCATCCGCAGTTTTGATCCTAAGAATGCTGGCTATCACAGAACCGCACATACCCTGTCTGACACCCAGTCTATTGTATTGTCCATTGGTAGTCACAGAACCTCACATACACTATATGATACCCCAGCCTTGCCCCACTGTCCACTGGTAGTGACAGAACCACGCATAAACTGCATGACATCTTAGCCTTGTTCCACTGTCCTACAGGTGGAACAGACACTCACGCACACAAAAACTCCAGGCTTGTAACACTGTCCTGGGGCAATCAGAGACTACAGCTGTCCACAGTAAGTAATTGGAAAAGCATCACCCTGAGACCACAATAGAATATTGTAAATTAACCCTTTGAGTTCCAGAGGCGCAACACATTGCTTAGCAATCCATTGCGTACTCCTCTGGTACTCAAAGGGTTAATATATTTAAAAAAAAAAAAAGTCTAAGCTGTAATAATTTTTGAATGAAAAATTACCCATCAGTGGGAACACCCTTATTTTACTCAGCAAAAAGGCCTTCAACATATATTTTTTATAAACAAAAGTTTACTGCTCCTTTAATGAGGGATTTTCATTTTCAAACGTGCATGTAAGTATGACATTGATGCTATGAAAATGTATGCACTAAGGTCCTATAGCTGATGATAGTGTCAGAGCTCCCAGAATCACTATTTTCTCTCTAAGGCTAGTGGAATCTCATTGCTGTCATAGCTTTCCATGTCATAGCTTCTTCAAGCACACTACCACACATGACACTTCAGCATATGATGCTTGTGAAATGCTGCCTACAAATGTTAATCGTATAAGTCTGCAGTTTGGTTAAAAACTAGGCTGTCACATTTCAATGTCATAGCTTCTTCATGCAAGCTACCACACATGACACTTCAGCACATGATGCTTATAACTGCTTCCTACACATATAAATTGTATAAGTCTAGAGTTTGGTTAAAAACACAGGCTGTCAAATTGCTCTATAAAAGTTATTTCAAATGACCCCATTGCAGGGTATTTCATTTACACCATAGCAGCGGATTTCAATTATTTCATAGCATTCTAATGTGAAACTTGAAATAGGCTGCTGTGAAGTAATTGAAATCCACTGCTATGGAGTAATTGAGATATTCTTCTATGGAGTCATTGAAATAGGCTGTGATGGAGAAACTGAGATAGCTGGTTTTTAACCTCACTGCAGACTTATATGAATATGATGCAGACTTAAAAGGCCACACAGTATTCTGCAAGCAGTCACTGGAGCAGGAGAGAAGATTTCTTGTGGTGAATGTGATTTAATCGCTCCTCTGCAGAAGAGACCTATAGCACATACACATTACAATGGTTGCAGGTCTCTCTGACATGTACGGTTTTTGCATGAATGATCTAAGAGGGATGCATCCTTTGCACAATTATTTTGCTGCATTCTTACCATTTCTTACAATGGCTGCATTCTTACCATTTCAGGTGAACAATGGTTTGTACATAGGGACTTAGCTAGTACAGAACCAGCTGTAGACGTACAGACAGCATTATGGACCTTTAAAGGTAACCCAGAAGTCTTAGTACCTGCACCTCATGGTTTATCCCCAATCATTTATAAAAACATATTTTATCATGAACTGGCTTTTGTCAGACTTACTCCATTCAGTTTTCTGAACTGTTATCTTTACCTTAAAGGTATAGTAAAATCATGTAAACTATGTAAATGAAAAGAATCCCACAGATGAGCTGTAATTCTGTTAATCAACATAAAAGACACAAACTGAACCACCTGCAACATATACTGAGGCATATATATATATATATATATATATATATATATATATATATATATAGTAAAATACGTGCAAACCAACTCTATCATAGGGGACAAATTCAAATACCCATGGATATGAACAGGTCTTTTATCTCTTTAAATGCTACTACAGACATCTCCAACACATTTCTTTAACTTGTAGGACTCACTCACTACAGTATCTTTAATTGTGAGAGAGGAATTATAGGGGGTTTATAAAATCTCAGACAATCTTTAGAAAATTGGATTATCAGGGTTATGCCAACTACTGTAATTGAAAGAAGATCCAACACCTCTTAATAATAACCCCACTCAGTTTAAAGGGATAGTAAACTCGAGAAAAAAGTATAGGTGAATTGATAGGTACAATTAAAAAATACTTACTGCCCTCATTCCCATCTCTCAAACCGTTATGTTTTGAGAGATATAATAAAATAAACGTCTCTGTTCCCTCCCCTTTCTGCCTGACGAGCTGTAAAGCTGTCAGATGCAAAATCCGGTTGTCCGGAGTGCTGACATCGGGATATCTAACTATAATTACTTCATCGCAATGGTCTACAATGTGTGCTTGCAAGCCAGGCACACATTGTAGACCATACCGGTGAAGTAATTATAGTTATATATCTCGATGACAGCGCTCCTGAAGAGCTGCCGTCTGGTCCCGGAAGCAGGAACTCATGACGTCCGCTATACAGCGGACGCATGAAAAGTAGGAGGGAGCTGAGACCTTTATTTTATTATATCTCTCAAACCATAACGGTGTGAGAGATGGGAATGAGGGCAGTAAGTATTTTTTAATTGTACCTATCAGTTCGCCTATACTTTTTTCTCGAGTTTACTATCCCTTTAAAGCTGAACTACCACATCAACTAAAGTCTCCCTGCAATACTTAGGCAGGTGGTGACTAGCTTAATAATAATAATTTTACCTCTTAAAAGTGCCCCTGAGTAAAGTTATCAGTAATATTCCGAGACTGAAGGCCAGGTTAGTGCAACCTGTGCGCCTGAGCCGTCAGTGTCTTCCAGAGCCGTTCGGTCCAGTGCAATGCCTCTGAAGGGTGACGAGGACTGAAAGCGCAGGTGCACAGACAAGATGTCTTCACTGATGCCTGGTTTCTGGTATCGGAACCTTAAGGATTACTTTTACTCAGGGGAATTTTTGAGAGGTAAAATGAATATTAAGCTAGTTGCCACTTGCCTAAGTATTGCAGGGCAACTGTAATTGATGTGGTAGTTCCGCTTTAATACTGTCAGAAATCCTTTTTGTCTCTCTGACTTTTGCTCTTGTGCCTCTGTTCAGTAAGTACAATCTTAAACCAGTCCTGCGTGTCATTTCCTGGAAGCAAATCTAAATAAAGAGTCATAGATGCTCAGCTAAAGCTCCACATATACATAAATTAATGCAATTCATTAATGCCCTCTTCAGCTGTGTACGGGCCGATGCCCGTAACACACTGATGGCATTTGAAGTGAGCCTACCTTTATATATGGGCAAGTTCACTTCAGTTACCCTCACTGCCATTGGCTGGGATGTTCTTCACATCCCAGCCAATCATTTTCAAGAACAGCTGCCCGTACATAGCTGAAGAGGAGCGTTGTGGGACATTTGTGTCTCTGCTGCCCACGCTGCCGCTCCAAATGGCAGAGACACATAGTTAAAAGTGAAGTTAAATTTTGGGCATTAATGAATCACATTGATTTATGTATATGTGGAGCTTTTTTATTCATTGGCATTTATTCTTCGTGCCATTACATGGAGGCATATATGGGTATATTTATGGAGCACTAATATTGAACCCTTTGATTAACAGTGATGTACGCAACGCATTGCTTTGCAATGCATTGCGTACCCCTCTCCCAATCAAAGGGTTCTGGAATGTATTTGTTCATGCCTGATTTTAATACATTTATTTTATTTTACAGGGAGAAGGCGGAAGATAGAAGACAGAAGGACCAGCAAGCTGAGGACTCCACTGAACATCAGGATTAATGGTAAATGTTAATGCAAAGTTGCTTTACTTAGTCGGGTTAACCATATGAATGCAGGCGGGGTAATTATACCCCACTGGCACTCACAGGGTTAATCCTACTAACTTTGGACAGGTTTTAGGCACTTTGGATGTACTGATGTGGGGCTTAGGGCCCCATATCAATACATCCACTGTGGATATTGGGTTTTTTTGCCAGTTAACAGCTGTGTTAGCTGGCAAAAGATCTGATGAGGGACTTTACGGCTAACAAAACTGGGTCTTAAGTTTTGTGCGGTGAGTCCCTTATCAGGTGTTTTTCAGCTAACGCAGTGCTTTAAATGGCAAAATGGAGAGGTTTTTTTTTTTTATGGGCTAAAACACACGTTAGTGTTGCGGCCGGCATACTGGATGAACTGCTGTTAGCAGTTCATTCCATGGTCCTTTGTATGGCTTCCTACATGTTAAAACACCCGTTGCTGTTTCTTTTATTTAACGGCTGCCTTTAAATCTACCCCTAAGTCTTTTGCTCCAAGTGCTTTTTAAATTGCAATACATATTTTTCAAAGACATTATCCCACTCCAGTCTGCAGCATTTTTTCAATAACAATTCAACATCCTTTAAATGCCTTTCTTAATGAACTAATGCAATAATGAGGCAATATGGGAATCTCTATCATTCCTTGCTCTTTACAATAAACACTGCACAGAGTTATTTCTTACTAATGCAATGTGATTAACAGAATTGAATAAGATTATGTCCACTCATTTTCTCTTATCAATTTATAACAGTATTGAAGAAATTACCCTATCCCTGGAAATTTTTTTTATTTGATTCTATTAATTAAATATGATATCCCAGTTGCATTTTTTATAATTATAATCACATACATTTAAGTTTAGTGAACCCTCTATGCAGATCAACCATGAACTGGAATACCACCTGTTTGTCCCACACCTGGAGCAATACTCACCAATACCACTAGATGGAACTAGAGCTAGTGCATTCCCTGAGCCATTAGTATTTTATGCCCCCGCTTCAGCCAGTAGTTTTTCAGGAACAAGCCCATCTGGTTGGTCTAATAGTGTGCAGGAAACAAATATCAGTGGGAATGTGGTGGAGTAGAGGATACTTTGGAATGCTAGATTGTGAGGAAAGAAGTATAGTACTTGATGTCAAAGGGGCAAATCAGAGGTACAAGGATACTCGAGAGTGAAAGATGTCTGGCAAGCCACCAGTGAAGCAGGGACAAGAGGCAATTACTGCAAATGGAGACAGAAGCTCCAACTGGATAACTGGGTTGAGATGTAGTAACAGATTCAGCAAAACAGACTCTGACACAAAAATAAAGAACATACTCTAAACTCTGTGAAAACAACATGCTACATCAGAGCACAAGCAGGCCTGAACTGCAGGTATATAACAGTCAGAAGAGTGTGGTCTGGGGAGCAGCAGCACTACAAGTATCTGAGAAAAAGATCACTGGAATTGTGTTCTAACAGCATTAGAACTGTAGAGAATCTGAGATATTAATCTCCATAATGTCCACAGAACATTTTGTTTCTATTGCTCTCAATCAGGGATTATAATTCTTGGGCTACAACTCTCTATAGAAATTGGTAGACAGTGTTCCACCTGAAATATTGCAGTTTCATTTGCAAAAATAAGTCTGAGCTGTAATAACTTTTTTAATTAAACATCTTACAACATCATGTGTGCACCTTTATTTTAGCTAACAGGAAAAACTCTGATAAGGGCTGACAGGTGTTGACAATTAGAGAGCATAAGAATCAAAACATACATTTTAAAAAATCAAAACTATGCAAGGAACCTGTGAGGATGAAATGTTTCAGAGGTATTTGAGCTTCTGAACCCAGAAGTGGTGTGTGCGCACTGGGTATAACATCATTTAGCACTGGGCATAAGCATACTGAGATGGGACCAGAGAGCCAGAATCCAAAGAGGAAGATCCGGTCATGGTGAGAGTGGAATGAGATGTCTTCCAGGTACCGTGCAGAGATCCAAGGATAACTACAGATGTATCGGAGCTAGTATGATCGGTGATCAGTTCCCAAAGCAAAATCTCAAAGAACCTGTGTTTGCCAATGTGTTTATGAGTTCAGTTCTATTTGTTAAAAAATATATCCTGAATCAACAGAATGTTATGGGAATTCTTATAATAATGATCCACCAGATAATTCATATATACATAATTATATATACAGAGTGTATATGCGTATATATATATATATATATATATATATATATATATATATATACACACACACACACAATTACATGCATATATATATATACATAGTAACATAGTAATTTAGGTTGAAAAAAGACTTGCGTCCATCTAGTTCAACCCATTTCCTATTCCTGTTTACCATCTTTGGTCCATAAGAAGGAAAAAAAAACCCTCAATACAGTAATTTCAAATTCTACCTTGAATGGGGGAAAAAATTCCTTCTTGATTCCAAACGCAATCAGATTTCTTCTTGGATCAACAAGCACTAACTAAATATTAATACCAATACTAACGTAAATAGCCCTCTATGTTCTGCTCTTTTAAATAAGTATCCAGGCCCTTTTTAAAGGCATCTAATGTATTCGATAGCACCACCTCTTCAGTCAGTGAATTCCATACCTTTATTGTCCTTACCGTAAAGAAACCCTTCCACTGTTGTAGATGAAATCTCCTTTCCTCAAGTCTAAGTGGGTGGCCCCTTGTCCTTTGTACTGTTCTGTTAATGAACAGGTATTTGGAGAGCCCTTTGTATGGGCCCTGAACATATTTATATAGTGTTATCATATCCCCTCTAAGACATCGTTTCTCTAGTGTGTACAAGTTTAACTTTTCTAGCCTTTCTTCATAACTAAAACTTTCCATTCCCCTTACTAGTTTTGTAGCCCTCCTCTGCACTTTCTCTAGTTTCATAATGTCCTTTTTCAGAAAGGGTGCCCAGAATTGAACAGCATATTCTAGGTGGGGTCTTACCATGGACCTGTAAAGAAGTGTAATAATATCTTTCTCCCTTGAGTCAATACCCCTTTTAATACATGCCAATATCTTAGTGGCCTTTGCAGCTGCCAGCTGGCACTGTACGCTACTGCTAAGTCTATTGTCTACCATTACTCCCAAATCTTTTTCATTAGTAGATTTGCCCAGAGAAACACCATTTAAACTATATGTTGCATTTTTATTGTTATATCCAAAATACATAACTTTACACATGTCTGTATTGAATCTCATTTGCCATTTGCCTGTCCAGTTACTCAATTTGTCCAAATCCTCTTGTAATGAAGACACATCCAGTTCAGACTTATTACCTTACTTAATTTTGTGTCATCGGCAAACACTGATACATGGCTCCCTATGCCCTCTGGTAGGTCATTAATAAACAAATTAAAAAGAAGAGGACCCAGGACAGATCCCTGAGGTACTCCACTTATCACGTTTATCCAATTGTAGAACTTGCCATTTACTACCACTCTTTGCATTCCATCTTTCAGCCAATTTCCAATCCACACACAAACATTTTCCCCTAAGCCTATTTCATTCAATTTGTACAGTAACCTCTTGTGTGGAACCATATCAAATGCCTTGGCAAAGTCTAAATAGATCACATCAACCGCCACTCCCACATCTATATTTTTACTCACTTTTTCATAAAATGCAATCAAGTTAGTTTGACAAGACCTGTCTTTCACAAAGCCATGTTGGCTCCTGCTAATGATATTCATGTTCAAGCTGAATTCTTGAATATATTCCTTTAGCAACCCTTCAAACAGCTGCCCTACCACAGATGTCAAGCTTACAGGTCTGTAATTTCCTGGCTGTGATTTTGATCCCTTTTTAAATATGGGCACCACATCTGCTTTACGCCAATCCGTGGGCACCATACCTGAAATAAAAGAATCCCTGAAAATCAAAAATAACGGTCTGGCCAGGGCCTGGCTTAGCTTTTTAAGTATCCGTGGGTGTATACCATCTGGCCCCGGGGCTTTGTCTACCTTAACACCATTCAATCGTTTTAACACTTTTTCTTGTGTTAGCCAGTCCCATGCTTGCTGTGACTGTTCTATAAAAGTAGTTTGCAGATTCTTGTCTATTGGGTCTTCATTGGTAAAAACAGAAGAAAAGAAATTTAAAATATCTGCTTTCTCTCTGTCCCCACTGACCATCTCACCCGTTTCAGATAACAAGGACCCAACATTATCAGACTTTAATTATTTGCCATTAATGTATTTAAATAATGTTTTTTGGGTTGCTCTTGCTCTCCTTAACAATAATTTTTCCTCTGTGTCCAATCCAATGGCAATGGACTTTGGGTATTGACTCCGCCCTCCAGCTGGTAGGACCAATAAAATTATAAAAGTGTCAGTTCCTCCCTCTTTTCTCAGTTATTTGGTCCTACCAAGCTGGAGGATGGAGTTCTATAACCTCTTTCAGCTCCATCTTGTTTTTAAACTATAGTTTCTGTTGAGAGCTTATTTTGCATTTCTTCCGATTAACAGGCTCTGAGTTAAAGCTCAAGAAGATTCTTCCTTTTTTATTTTTCTATGTAATTTGCCTACATCGCATTTTACATTATTATGCAAATAATTTACATTACTATCAAGCGATCCATGCCCTTATACACTAAGGATCGCATGGATCAATGCATGTGCCCAGACACAGTGTTACCTTGCAAGGTATTACCAGATTCAGATGCCTCCACGCTTCTCCAACACGTTCTTGTGTAAGGCTGGTTTCTGCCGGGCAAAGGACGGGAGCCCTGCTATGACACGTGCCTTGTTCAACCACCACAGGAAGTTGTTGTGCGTGCGTTACAAAGATGGAACGCAGAAGTGGGAAGTAGCGGGAAGTCAGCACAAATGCTACCGGGGAACAGTGGAACAGCTAGAGGATGGGTAAGTCCATAAATAGAGGCATGTGGGACTAAACTAATGGCTACTTGTACTTTGTTGTAGCTTAAGCTCCTAGGGTGTATTGCATAGCTAGATAACTTTATGTTTGATTGTTTAATTGGGCAACATATCTTCTAAAGGAGAGAAAGGGGACAAGCAAAAACAATCTACTGATTCCCCAAAAGAAGATAAAATCCCAACTAAGTCAAGACGTTGTGCTGGATGTGAAACAAAACTTTCTTCCTCTGACCAAGCCAAGCTTTGTCCAGAATGTCTTAGAAAGATTTCTGGCCCTCAAGTTCCATCCCAGTTCCAGGAATTTCTGGGATGGATGAAAAGCTTAATGCAAGAAACTTTTAATTCAATGCAAGAAGCTTCAAGGAAAAGACAGTGTACCTCTGACCCAGATGAAGGTCCTTATAATTTATTAGAAGATGACAACTGCCCTAGTGTGATAGAATCAGCATCATCAGCAGAGGAAGGTGAGATAATGGGTGAAACCTGTTCCTTCTGCCTTGACAGGACTGATGGCTTGGTGCATGCCATGAGAAAGACCTTGGGATTAGAAGATACCCAAAGAGAAATTAATGTGATGGACACGACATTCATTGGTTAAAAAAAGGAAGTACCCACTTTCCCAGTCCACAGTTCGATCCAGGACATGATAAATGCAGAGTGGAATGTAGGGGATAAGCACCCACAAACCACGAGAAGGATGCAGCTTATGTATCCCTTTAAAGAGAATGACACAGGCAATTGGGTATCAGCACCCAAGGTTGATGCTGCAGTGGCACAAATCTCTAAACATACTACATTATTAATGGAAGACAGTACTACTCTCAGGGACCAGATGGACAAATGTGCAGATGTGGCTCTGAAAAACAATTCTCAGTCACTGGCCAAAACCTGAAAACAGCCATGGTTATGGCCTGCGTATTCCAAACACTGAGAATATGGATGGCTGACTTTGAAGCAAAATTAGATTCATCGGTCTCCAGGTCCAGACTTCTAAAAGAACTTATGCTTATAAAGGATGCCATAAACTTTTCTTGCAATGCCTCACTGGATAATATCCGCAGTCTGGCAAA
Source organism: Rhinophrynus dorsalis (assembly GCA_037306005.1). Classification (NCBI taxonomy): domain Eukaryota; kingdom Metazoa; phylum Chordata; class Amphibia; order Anura; family Rhinophrynidae; genus Rhinophrynus; species Rhinophrynus dorsalis. The sequence goes on along the minus strand of CM074723.1, from coordinate 256,997,488 downwards.
GTCATCAGCACTGTCAATAACAACTTGCAGAGCTTTATGGATTAAGTCCTGGGAAGCCGACGCAACCTCTAAGAACAAGTAGTTATCCCTTCCATTTACTGGCGGAAAACTGTTCGGAAGTCAATTAGAGGATATCATCCAGCAGTCTTCAGGGTGAAAGACTCCCTTTCTTCCACAACAGAGACGAAATAGATCTTCTCCTTTTAGAACCACAACTTCAAAAAAGCAGTCCTTTCAGGATGCAAGAAGATACAGACCAGGAAGGTCTTATGATCAGAGACAAAGAGGGGCTGCACAAGGAAATAGACCTGGAGGTCGCAGGGACTTTCAGAGGAAGCCCAGATTTACTCAAAATCTGAAATGAAGGTCAGTTGACACCATCAATTTCTCCAGTGGGTGGCAGGCTGGAGAAATTCAAGGATGCATGGGAACATCTGAACTCAGACAGATGGGTACGGCAAATCCTGCAGACAGGGTACAACTTGAAATTCAAGACTGTTTCAGTAAAAAACAAATTCAAGTCAACCAGAATCAGGAATCACAGGACGGCAGTCCTTATGAGAAAGGCAGTGCAAGATCTTCTTTCCAACAGAGTGATCGAGTCTGTTCCGAAGGCTCAGGAGTACCGTGGCTTTTATTCAACAGTTTTCTCGGTTCCAAAGCCTTCCAATTATTTGCGCATCATCTTGGACCTGAAGGAGATAAATTCATATCTCAAACTACAGAGGTTCAAGATGGAGATAGTAACGACAGCTCTAAAGCTAGTACAGCCAGGGTCATTCCTAACCAGGATAGATCTCAAGGATGCTTGCTATCATGTCCCAATACAGCCTACACACAGAAGATTCCTGAGGTTCCATGTTTTTCAGAAACCTTACCAATACAGAGTACTACCATTCTGGCTAGCACCAGTCCCAAGAGTCTTCACAAAGGAATTAACAGTAGCCATGGCAGCATTACGACAGGAACAGATCAAAGTATTACCATACCTGGACAATCTCCTCATTGTAGAAAACTCAAAGGACAAAGCAAGAGACAGCACAGCAAAGTGTCTATTTCTCCTTCGAACCTAGGCTGGTTAATGAACGAAGAAAAAAGTCAGCTACTACCATCACAAAAGCTAATATTTCTAGTTCACTTCAACACCAAACTGGGACTAGCAACACTATCCCAGGAGATACAGCAACGTCTTCATCTATGAATTTCAGCTTTTTTGAAGCATCAAGTACAAACAGCACAGACGTTCTCAGTATTATTGGGAAATCTAGCTTCTGCACATCAAATTGTCCCTTGGGCCAGATGTCACAGTTGTTGGACTCAGCTCAGCTATTTCCTGTACTTCAGACTGGAGCCATCCAACACCTCACTGAAGATCCCAGTTCTCCCATCCACAAGAAAAGAGCTAAAATGGTGGTGTCAACCACACCACATTGCACAAGAGAAAAGTCTAAAATCCTGCCGAACCAATTATGTTGAAGGTATCCAAGGGGTTAAAACAAGAGAACCAGTCAGGTTGGATATCGTCACATAAAATAGATAAATGACAATATTAAATAATTTTGAGAACTTTACATAATACTAGGTATTGACACGTTACTTCACAGTAAAGAATTGATTAAAATAATCAATCACGTATATTTGTGCAAAAAAATATATAATTTATTTAATTAAAATATAATATATATAAAGTGTAAACAACAATGACAATTACAATAGATATACAGTAACTCAAACCACAATTATCATCATTAGGATTTCCAGCAATTAAAGGGTTCACCACACATAGGTATGTTCAGAGGTATTAAATAACAATAATTGAACCCAGCACATTGAAAAGGATAATTGTTCCTATAATTAATTAAAATACAGTTGGCAGCAGCATATATGAATACCTATACCCCAGAAACTGTATAAACTATGCTAATTGAGGTTTAAGGTAGGTTGTCAGGTGAGCAAACTTTAATATTAAGCCAGGTCCTCTGACAATTTCCTTATACCACATATAATAACGAAATTTAGAGAAACTAACTGGAATAAAATCCCAGATTTAGATCACTAAAATATAATTATCTACCGATTTCATTTATTGCATACCTTCTGAATAAAACATATAAATTGCAATTGATATAGCTGATAATAGATTACACCAAGAATATACTAATCAATCTAATAATACATGTCTAGATAGTATACCAAACTTCGTGCAACATATATCACAAATATGACTATAGCAGTCCCATGTAAAACCTATAGGTTACTCCAAGGGTTAAATCACTAGTAAAATATAGGATGCCACACCCAGGATGGATACTTCTTTTGTTTAGTGAGATGTTTAAAAACTTTTCACTGTACAAAAGTTTAGATCCAAAACCAATACAAAAGAATACAAGAAACACCTCAAAGTAAATCGACAAATATGAGTTAAAGGGTTAATAAATTAATCCAAAGAATTACCCAGATCAAATATTAGTTATTATAACCTTTCCAGAATATATTATTCTAGAAATATAAAGAATTATATTAACTAATACATAACAAGGATCTATATATCTCACTGCTATAACCTATTTTATTCTTATCTGGCAAAATATTACAATTTACTAATAATAAATTAATTCTGCATAATTTCAGAATTTCTTTAGCTAATATGGCGTATTATAATTGATCCCAAATGGTTGGCCAATCCAATTAAGACAAATTATAAGAAAATTAGGTTTCTTCAAATACAGAAGAAATATGTATATGATTCCGAAATTTTGCAAAATTTAAATAAGAATATATATAGGTACCAGTCCAATAAGTGTGGATTTCTAAATATTCCTTTAGCAGGCAGCCAGGTATATAGCAGGAATTTCATAGCAGGAATTGAAGAGCCAGGAACCAATAGGAAAAAGCCAGCCAAGACCACAAGAGGAAAGAAACCTTTTCTCTCTAAACTTGCATATTTATAATGTGAAAACACCCTTATCAAAATCTTCTCTGATTGGTTAAAGAGTCATCTCATTATGCAGTGACATTATGCATATTATTATCATCATTTTTGGAAATTATTCAAAACACTGGTAATAATGCTATGTACTCTAAAGAGGTCGCTGTTACTCCACACTAAAATTCACCTTGATAATAATTCCTATCAATAGACAATAAGGTGTTCTGGTTACTGTCATTAGATAAAAAATGTCAAAGGTTATTCCACTGGATATCAATCTGTCACCCTAGCAGACTTTCCCATATGGGAGAATATCTTTGTCTTAGACTGTTTGCCTCCAACTGGATATAAATAATCATAAAAGTCACCTAGATATTTTTCATTCCCATCTAGGTAAATAGAGACCTATTTGTCCAGAAGAATGAGCTAATTTAAACACATTTTAAACACAGATTTTTAGAGAATTTGGTTTAAAAGAAAAATTAACCATTTCCTCCCCATCATGGCAATGTCTCTGAAAACCCATTCAATGGGAGACCATCTGCACAGATGCAAGCAAGACAGGCTGGGGAGGTGTGTAAGAGACAAAAGCCAGTCCAGAGAAAATGGACATGCAGAGAAACAGAACTTCACATAAACATCTTAGAACTCCAGGCAGTTTGGAATACTCTCAGGTGGTTTCAGGCAGAACTCAGACATCATCATGTGTTGGTTCATTCAGACAACACGACTGCTGTTCAGTACTTGTTAAACTAAGGTGGGACAAGAAGCAGGACGCTAAATCAGTTGGCACTCATGACCCTACACTGGGCGGAAACACATCTAGCCTTACTGACCGCCTCATACCTATCCGGAAAATGAAATGTCCAGGCAGACTATCTCAGCAGGAGTCGAATAGATCCAGGAGAATGGTTCCTAGACAACCATATCTTTCAGCAGATCATACAAGAATACAGCAAGCGTCTGATGGACCTTATGGCATCAAACAAAAACACAAAATGCAGAATCTCCTTCTTCAGATGGAAGACTGTGAAAGCCGCAGGCCAGGATGCTCTGCATCAGTGCTGGAAGTATCACCTTGCATATCATTTCCACCCCTTCCACTCCTTATGGAGGTCATTCAGAAAATCAAGAAAGAGAAGGTAGAAGTCATCCTCATAGACCCAGACTGGCCTCGGAAGGTATGGTATACTGACCTCAGGAGGATGGTTATCAGACCTCCAGTATCTCTTCCGGTGGTTCCTCACCTCCTGTCTCAAGGGCCAATATACCATCCGGATCCAGATTTTTTGAGGCTACTGACTTGGAGGCTGAGCGGTGCTCATTAAGCTTAAAATGTCTTTTAGAGTCTGTGATACAGATGATCTTGGCATGGCGTAAGCCCTCATCTACCAAAATTTATTATAGAGTTTGGACAACCTTTTATAATTGGTGTAAGAATGGAGCAGTAGACCTCTCCAACATATCTCCAGGGAAGATACTGGATTTCCTGAAGGAGGGGTTCCAAAAGGGTCTCAGACCTTCCTCTCTCAAAGTGCAGTTATCCGCCATTTCGGCTATATTAGCTACTCCCTTAGCGGATCAGTATGTATTTAAGCGATTTCTCACAGCAATAACCAAGTTCAAGCCAACCATCAGAGATATCATACCTCCATGGGATCTCAGTCTGGTGCTCCAACTGCTCAGTACACACAAATACTTTGAGCCTCTGGATTCTATTTCATTAAAACACTTAACCCTGAAGACCATATTACTCACTGCAGTTACCTCTGCTCGGTGGGTCTGTGAGCTACAGGCATTATTATGCATATCCCCATATATGGTATTCCATCAAGATAAAGTGGTTCTTCATCCAAAACCATCATTTCGATCAAAAGATATATCTACTTTTCATCTTAGTCAGGAAATCATCCTTCCTTCATTCTGTTCTAATCCCTCAAACAAAAAGGAAATGGAATTGCATAAACTAGATTTAGTTCGATGCTTACAGATATATTTACATAGAATGAAGCCCTTCTGAAAGGCAGAGGCCCTATTTGTTCATTTTGCTGGGAAATATAAAGGCACAGCTGCCTCTAAGGCCTCACCAGATGGATAAAGGACTGTATTCTCCTGGCCTATGACTCTGCTAAGCTGGTTCCCCCAGCTGGCATCAAGGCTCACGCTACCAGATCTATTTCTACATTCTGGGCTCAAAAGGCAGTGGCCAAGCCAGATGAGATCTGCAGAGCAGCCACTTGGTCATCAGTATCAACTTTCATTAAAGGGATAGTAACCCCCCGAAAAATGTGAAGGCAAATGTGAGGGATCATCCAAACATACATAACTCCCTTATTCCCATCCCTCAAACCTTTATGGGTTGAGAGATGTAAGACAAGTAAGACCTCCGCACCCTCCCCCTTCTCATGCATTCGTTGTATAGCGGACGTCATGAGAACCTGTTTCCAGGACCAGGCGGCGGCTTTGCCGGAGTGCTGTCATCTAGATATCTCTGTATTATTACTTAATTGGAATGGTCTACAACATATGCCTGGCTTGCAAGCACATGTTGTAGACCATTCCGATGAAGTAATTATATGGAGATATCTAGATGACAGAGCTCCTGCAGAACTGCCGTAAGTCGGTTGACCGGATGCTACCTCTGACAGCTTTACAGCTCGTCAGGCAGAAAGGGGAGGGAGCGGAGGTCTTTCTTGTCTTACATCTCTCAAACCTTTATCATTCTCCAGTCTAGCTAATTTAATCACCTTTTTACAGGTTTTGTTGGCATTTTTGGTATTCTGCAAATGCCTCTGCTGATCCCTCAGCTTTCCAATGTTTAAATGCCTCTTTCTTGTTATTTATTTCATGAATTACTTTACTGGTTAGCCACATTGGTTTTAATTTACTTCTTTTGCATTTCTTTCCAATGGGGATAAATTTATATGTATATTTTTGCAATGTTATTTTGAAGGCATTCCACTTACCTTCTGTGTTTTCCCCTGAAAATATTCTATCCCAGTCAGCGAGACCAAGAGTTGAATTAAACCTGCTAAAGCTGTCCTTCTTAAAATTCAGTGCTTTGGTGGAACCCATACCAAATTGATTTATTGAATTAATCTCAAACAATACCATGGTCACTATTCCCCACTATTCCCCAAGTGCTCCCTTACTTGGATGTTAGAGATAAGTTCTTCAATGTCCGTTATTACCAGATCCAGGCACGCTTTCCCTCTGGTTAAGGTCTAATAATAATAATAATAATAATAATAATCTTTATTTATATAGCGCCAACTTATTCCGCAGCGCTTTACAATAGGGGATAGACATACAGGGATATTAAATAGTACAAATCATGTGTGGAGAACAGAAGGATCAGAGGGCCCTGCTCGTGAGAGCTTACAGTCTAGAGGAAGGTGGGTAGGACACAGAAGGTGTAAGAGCTATTGGGTGTAAGTGCCTCCTGCCACATGAGCTGCCAGTCAGTAGGTGGGAGAGAGAAATGCTAGTGAGTGTAGTATTCCAGGGAATGGTTGGTTCTTGGTGATAATATTTATGTAGGTAGTTGATAGGCTTCCCTGAAGAGGTGAGTTTTCAGGGAGCGTCTGAAGATCTGAAGGCTAGGGGAGAGTCTGATGGGGCGGGGGAGGGAATTCCAGAGCTTGGGTGCAGCACTGGAGAAGTCCTGTAGGCGGGAGTGGGGGTTGTAATGAGAGATGTGGAGAGGAGAAGGTCCTGTGCAGAACGAAGATGGCGAGTGGGAGTGTATTTGGAAATTAGAGATGAGATATAGGGGGGTGAGGTGTTATTAAGGGCTCTGTAGGTGAGCACCAGGATTTTGAATTTAATTCTGTGTGCTAATGGGAGCCAGTGTAGGGATTGGCAGAGGGGACTGGTGTTGGAGAAGCGGTTGGTTAGGTAGATTAGTCGTGCTGCTGAGTTCATTATGGACTGTAGTGGGGTTAGGCGGGCAAGAGGAAGGCCAGTTAGTAGTGAGTTACAGTAGTCAAGATGGGACATGATGAGTGTTTGGATTAGAATTTTAGTGGTGTCTTCATTAAGGAAGGGTTGGATTCTAGAGATGTTGCGGAGGTGGAGGCGGCATGATTTGGAGATTGACTGTATGTGAGGAATAAATGATAGGGCGGAGTCGAGAGTGACCCCCAGGCAACATGCTGTAGAGGTTGGTTTGATGATAGTGTTGTTGACAGTGAGGGTAATATCTGGAGTAGGACTGTTAGGAGAGGGAGGGAAGATAATTAGTTCAGTTTTGTCAAGGTTAAGTTTGAGTTGACGGGAGGACATCCAGGAAGACACAGCGGACAGACAGTTAGATACCTGGGATAGGAGGGAGGGGGAGAGGTCAGGGGAGGAAAGATAGATTTGAGTGTCATCAGCGTAGAGATGATGGTGAAACCCAAAGGAGTTTATTAGTTTACCCAGGGATGCAGTGTAAATTGAGAAGAGCAAGGGGCCCAGGACCGAGACAAAAAATGTCATTCAACAAGTTCAGAAACTTACTACTTTTAGCATAATTAGTTGTTCCATTTTTCCAGTCTATTTCTGGATAATTAAAATCCCCTATAATGATAGTTTTCCCTATTTGGGAAGCCTTTTCTATTTGCATTAACAGCTGTGATTCTTCAAGGTCACCATTGTTTGGTGGTTTATAACAAATACCCACTAATATTTTCTGGGCAATTTTACCCCCATTGACTATTTCAACCCACAGGGATTCCACATGTTCACTACTGTCATCACTTATATCTTCCTGCAAATGAAGCAATAATGCTTGTTTGACATACAGACAGACCCCACCACCTCTTTTGTTTGACCTATCTTTTTTTTTGTTAGCCCTCCAAATTGATTGACCAATCATGTATGTCATCCCACCATGTTTCTGTTATACCAATCAAGTCATAGTTTTCGATTTCAGCTACCAGCTCCAATTCCCCTATTTTATCAGCTAAACTTCTGGCATTTGCAAGCATACAATTTATGCCACTGCTATGTTCCGTTTGTGATTTAATTTTGATGTGGTTTATAGGCTTCTTTCTATCATCTGTACTAACCCAGCCCCCAGATCCACCCACCTGGTTATTAACTACATTGCCTTCCCTTTCTATACTATCTAGCCCAGTATTTATTGGCCCTCCCCTCCTTCCTAGTTTAAAATCTCCTCCAACTGTCTAACCATCCTCTCCTCAAGTACTTGAGGCCCTCTTGCATTCAGGTGCAATCCATCCCTACTATAGAGATTGTACCCCAAAGCAAAATCAGTCCAGTGCTCTAAAAACCCAAAGCCCTCCTTCTTACACCAAGACTTCAGCCATGCATTGAGCTCCCTAATCTCCCACTGTCTCTCTGGCATAGCGCATGGCACAGGTAGTATCTCTGAGAATACTACCTTGGAGGTCCAGTTCCTAATCCTACTCCCCAAATCCCTAAAATTACCTTTTAGGACTCTCCACCTTCCTCTTACTTTGTCATTGGTACCAATATGCACCAAAACAGCTGGCTCCTCTCCAGCCCCTCCCAATAATCTGTTCACCCTGTCTGCAACATGCCAAACCCGGGCATGCAGGAGACAGCAACCATTCGGTTGCTGCGATCAGAGCCACAGATTACCCTATCTGCCCTACCACCATGACCTGCCTAGGCTTAACTTTCCTCTGGATCCCCTCTGTGCTAGAGAAGCTGTTATCCCGGCTGTTAGGGAGAACAGTCTTCTCCAGTAATTCCACTTCTGGGTTTGCCTTCCCAACATCTTCACTTAAATGAGCAAATTTGTTGGGATGGAAAAACTCGGGACTGGCTGCCCTCTTCCTCTTCCCTCCCCCACTGCAACCACTTCTAACTGTCACCCAACTATGTGCCTGGTTCCCTTCTAGCTGATCTCCTCCCTCTTTGCTAGGTGACCCAGCTAGACTCTGCTCGGTTAGCAAGAGACTCCTCTCAAGGTTGTCAATATCTCTCAGTGTTGCAGTATATGACTCTCCAGAGCTCCAGTCTGATCTTCCAGAAAGACCACTTGCTCACACTTGCCACAGCGGTATGGCCCTGGAACTGTTGTTCCAAGCATGCATACATATGGCAAGATGTGCACTGAGTGAGATCTCCAATCTTGCTCATCGTGTATGGTGCAAATGTGAGTTCTTAAAAATGTAAACAATTAATTTACCTTTGTTTCTTTAACTCCTGTATTGCACTAACTTCTGTGTTTTACCAACTGTCCACTTATTCCAGAGCACTTAGTAAAGAGCACAATGTATTTGTGAGCACGTTCTGTGACTCCTGTACCTAGATTTATACAGGCCTACACCGGTGATTGTTCACGATCCCCCACCCTTAATTAATTACACACACTCCCAGAACAAACAACCTTTTAAACTTAAACCCTTTAAACTTCTTACTGCAGGTTGGTATGTAAACCCAAAATCAGTATAACACTTTTTCAATGCTGTGTTTTACCAACTGTCCACTTATTCCAGAGCACACTATATAGATATAGATAGATATAGATATAGAGATATAGATAGAGATAGAGATATTGAGATAGAGATATAGAGATAGAGAGATATTGAGATAGAGATATAGCGATAGAGATATAGAGAGATAGAGATGTAGAGATATAGAGATAGAGATAGAGATATAGAGAGATAGAGATAAAGAGATAGAGATAGAGAGATAGAGAGATATAGATATAGATATATAGAGATAGAGATATATAGATAGAGAGATATAGATATAGAGAGATAGAGATAGAGAGATATAGAGACAGAGAGATAGAGATAGAGATATATAGATATAGAGATAGAGAGATAGAGATATAGAGAGATAGAGATAGAGAGATAGAGACAGAGAGATAGAGATAGAGACAGAGAGATAGAGATAGAGAGATATAGATATAGAGATAGATATAGAAATAGAGAGATAGAGATAGAGAAATATAGAGATATAGATATAGAGATATAGAGATAGAGATATAGAGATAGATATAGAGAGATAGAGAGATAGAGATAGAGAGATAGAGATAGAGACAGAGAGATAGAGATAGAGAGATATAGATATAGAGATAGAGAGATAGAGAGATAGATATAGAGATAGAGAGATAGAGATAGAGAAATATAGAGATATAGATATAGAGATATAGAGATAGAGATATAGAGATAGAGATAGAGAGATAGATAGAGAGATAGAGAGACAGAGATAGAGAGATAGAGATAGAGAGACAGAGATAGAGAGATAGAGATATAGAGATAGAGAGATAGAGATAGAGATATAGGGCCATATGTTCAAAGAAGTTGCAAAATAGCTTTTGTCGTTTGTGACAACTTTTCAAAGTACAGTGTCGTTAAGATCATTAATATTTTCAGAGAGTGTCGGTTGTGATTGGAAATATGTCGTTTATCCTGACTGAAATTGTCATATGGAACGCCAAAAAAATGTCTTAACTAAAGACAAAAATGTCTTAAAAAATGTCTTAACAGCAAAAATGTCTTTAAAAATGTCTTAACTAACGAAAAAATGTCTTAACTAAAGACAAAAATTCTCACATTCAGAACACATTCCCTCCACTTTTTTAACGTACAAATTTTGTCTTTTGAAAGACTTTTTTTGTCGTTAGTTACGACAAATTTTCTTTTCCTCTATACGACACTGGAGAATAGTTTAGCCACGCCCTAACCACGCCCCTTTACCCGTCAATTCTGGAGTTGTGTTGTACACAACGGACATTACTAGTTTTTTGTCGTATATAGAAAATATGTCGTTCATGTATTCAAGGACTTATTTTTGTCTTTCATATGACAATTTTATGTTGTTATCCCTTTGAACATACGGCCCATAGAGAGATAGAGATGTAGATATACACATATCACAACCAGGTAGCTAAGACACGTCAGTCATTTTCCACCCACACTCTCTTCACACTGTGTGCAATAACAGAAGTATGCTCTTTCTGCATTAACTCTTGAACATAAAGAAAGAATGGTCTGTTGCTGTCAAAAGAAATCTTTAGTAGTTTTGTTAAATTAATTGCTTTGCTTTACTTTTTCTTTTAACAATTTGAGCACCAGACAGGTGACACATTGCACATCCACCTGGCACTCAAACGGTTAATTTAATATCCTTACCCTGAATGATGTAGTGCAGCTTTCTCTTTCTCCAACTTTCAGTGATTTCAGCTTCTCCACCTGCAGTCTACAGAAAACACGTTGGCTCTTGTGATTCACTCATCTTCTAGTCCCTTTCAAAAGATTTATTCTCATTAGACAGTCTGGAAGTAGATCTTTACTGCCTGAGTTCCAGCTTGCCCCACTTGCAGTATGTGCAGGATGTATCAGCTCAAATACACTGATTATTCTATGGACAGTTAATAAAAGTGCATAATAAATAGCAGAACCTGAAGTGTGTTTGATGCTGTGGTGATGTGTGTCTGGTGATGTGTGGTGGTGAGCACATCTCCTTGGTGATGGCCATATACACTAAGATTTAAGTATGCAAGGGAAGGAAAAATGTAATCATTAGCATACAGTGTTGTTGAACTGCTAGCAATGTGTAAGGGATGCCCTCCCTTACATATTGCCAGCAGTTCGACAACCCTGAAGTCTGATAGCATTCTCTATGCTTACCTACTTGAGGAGCGGCGAGGAACTGCACAGCACCATAAGCAGCATCACTCCCTCCCTCACTCCCATTAGTTTCCCCCTGTACCCTCATCTGCACTGACTGTAGAGAATGCAGGTGCACAAGAACTCTGCAGTTTAAAGTGAAAACGTGTATTTAATACATTACATTGCCATCCCATCTTCCCTTTCAGAAACAACTGCATCACACTCTCACATCATTTTTGTCCCACCTCCCTGTTTCGGATAGTGCCACATCACTGTCATCTCCCCCTTTCCCCTCCCCAGCCATGAATATGACCCAAACCATTACATCAATCATCATCATAACCTTTAGCATTTACAAATGTCCTCTGTTTAGGAGGGCTATGTGCTGTTTGCAGGGAGAGGTATGTTTGATTTACATGAAAGCCTCAGCCTCTCAGATACGAAGATTACTATGGTAGTGGTAGCCAGGGAGCCCTGGAAAAGGCAGGCATGGCTGCTCGCTTTTCATATGCAAGACTAGATTTTAGGCCTCAGGAAACAAATGGAGATTTTTTCAGATATAAGCATGAAGTACAGAGTATTTAAAGACATGTAACCTTAGATCATTTTAATTTGTTGTTGTTCCTGTAATCAGTTGGCCAGAATAGAATAGAAGGTGAAACACTTACAGAGATAATTTTTAAGAAAAAATAAGCACCCCTCTCAAAAGCTTGTCCATATAATTGGATGTTAGTCCAATAAAAAAAGTATTCAATACACATTCATTTGGCCTATATATCTATATCTATATATATCTATATATCTATATCTATATCTATATCTATCTATCTATCTATCTATCTATCTATCTATCTATCTATCTATCTATTTATCTCTCTCTCTCTCTCTCTCTATATATATATATATATATATATATATATATATATGTTTGAGCTGCAATAACTTTTGACTGAAACACCTATCAGCAGTGGGAGTACCACTGGACATCCCAAACAGTACACTTAACTAATTATTTCATTTGCCTAAGAAATCAGTGTTTCCCAATGTTAGTACCTATGAACAATGACCTAAGGTAGTGATTCTCTGCTCCTGTCCTCACAGGCACACCAAAAGGACAGGTGTGACTGTATTCATTGATTAAGTATAGGTGAAGCAATCACAGTGAATGCGCCACTGATTATTCACCTGTTATCAAGCGTGGTACTTAATAACGGGTGTATAATCAGTGGCTCACTCACTGTGCTTAATCAGTGAACACCTTAAAACCTGTCCTGTTGGTGTGCCCTGAGGACCAGAGCAGAGAATCATTACCTTAGGTCATTGTTCATACATCTATCCCTTTACTGGTTTTGCCTTAGATCATTTATGCATCTCGTTCAGAGTATCCTAAATTTTCAGTTACTTACACACCTCTTATCAATACCTGGCTAGAAGCCAGATCACATTTTGTTAGTGTTTATAGCAGAGCCATGTGTATTATATGTGCATTCACTATAGCTGCTCTCAAGCTATAGTGAAGAAGCAAAGTAAATTCATATACCTCATGTAAAATGGACGTCAACTTGAATTTTCGCATATTTCAAAATGTCAATTAAATGTACCTATGGCTCATGTTAGACAAAAGACTAGAGGACGGTAATATCTCCTAACCTCTATGTTGGCCAATATTTTGACTACCATGATATATGTGCAGTTTTGAATGAGGTTTCCAAATATGCAAACTTAATTTAAGGTATTGGGTCAACTTTATCCCATTAAGGATTAGAGGGGCGTGCAACGCATTGCAAAGCTATGTGTTCTTCACCCACTGGTCCTTAAGGTTTTCATTTACAGGAAAACATGGCATGCTTTCATTGCACACCTTCTACTGTACAATGCAAAATCCATCTCTAGTAACAATATGCATGCATAATGTAACCATTCATCCAGCTGTATGCATTTATAACATGGCTCTGAAGCCAGTGAGGGTGCTTAACTATGTTGCTGCCTTCAAAGCCATTAGTCTCCTATTAGGTAATATTTTCCTTCCATAGCACTAATTATTTGAGGAAGAGATTTGTATAAATGAAGCCAGTAGGTTTGTGTATATAAGTGGAATAGTATACTTAACTCTGCTAAACAAGTCTAGGCAAACTTTGTCTGGGGACTCCATTTGACTGGTTAGGAATGATGGGAGTTGTAGTCCCCAGCAGCTGGAGAGACAAAGGTTTTTTACTCCTGCTCTAAAATGTTGATGTATGATTTAAATAGTCACATTAATATATGCTAAATGAATATTCACCTTGTACCTTGAATGTTATTTGAGGATACAATACCTGTCTTGCATTCAAGGGGATAGAACCGTAATTTAAATGAATGTGATATTTGTGATTATTTTATGTCCCCATGGTGCAATTGGTTTGCTCCAGAATGGCCCAATAATTCTTAGTGTATTCATGAGAATCAATGCCTAAAAAGAGTGATCAATATGAAGATAAATATTACTCAGTTTACAGTTTGATGTGTTTGTTGCTTAAATTTCATTCATTTTGGTATCTACATGCTTGCCAAAGATTATTCCTTATCATTCCTTTCTATCAGAACTTTAGAATATCTCACAGGTAACACAAGGCATAGAACAGCTTTAATTAAAACAATGAGGAATAAGAAAGAATGCAACATTTTCGTAATAATTATGAATAGTGTAGGAATCTATGAATTCAATCTAAATAATACATCTGAATCAAAGATGACTACAGGAGACGTACAGTAGAAAATTCAGCACAGTGTCAGTCTGCTAAATTAGATGCTGTTTCTGGCACCCCTGCTGTCAGTATGGGACATGAATCAATATTTTGATATGTTTCCATAAAAAAAAAGGGTCTGACATTTTTGTGAAATGATGAAAAAGACAGCACTTGTTGTAACGAGTAAAGTAGATGGGAATGATGAGAATGCTGGCCACGTGCTTAACAATATTCTAGAACTCTGGTGAGAATGGATCACTAGCTAACTGTCTGAATCTGAAACACGATATGAAGTTGTTATTCAGTTCCAGGTGGAAATTAAAAGTTGTGTGTGGACTCCAAGGGATGGTGGCATATAAGGACATAGTGAAATATGCATCACACCAGTCTGGTACAAAAAATTACTCCATGTGCCTTATACACAAAGAAAACAAAAGTAATTTTGAAACAAACCAACTGCACCACAAGGTCAATATGAAACTTCTCATTGATTTTTGCAAGAGAGGTGTCCAACACATTGCATTGTAATGCATGGGCTACCCATATGTGTCACTTAAAGTGTTAAATGGGGCTTTCATTTAATTCAGTGCTAGTGAGATGTCTCTACCATTCAAGTGTGTGAAAGCCCTTTGAAATCAATGAGCATTTAGGGAATTACTGGTAGCTCCAAATTTACTCACTTTTTTGTTACATAATGTCCTATGACAAGGAGGTACCACATACTGTAGTGTAGTATATTCCAATATATAAGAAGATAAATAGTCACAAATGGCACGATGCAAGAAATGTTCGCATCTGATAAAGGCATTTTTGTGCGCAGATAGGTTTTGCGCATGTTCTAATCCAGGAAGCTGAATACCGAACGCTTCTTGAATTGCGCATAAAAAAATTCCTTTTTATGACAACATTACACAGACATATAAATTAATTCGCAATCGCACTTCCTGCATTAGGCGCATTCGCTATTCTACTCACAAAGATTCGTTAATCCTGGCCACACCCACAAAAAAATAAAAACGTGCAACTGTTCGCTAATCTTGATTTTTTTCATGCGCAATTCAACAAAATCATGCTCAAACCTATTCCCTACTGGTTTTCACACAGGAAATAGAGACTGCGCGTGTTTCTTGCATCACGCCAACAGTGCTTCCAGTTAGGGCAGTCTAAACTATCCCGATCATGCTCACCCAGACCTCTCGTAACCTATTAGGCAGGGGGGGCTACTGAACTCTCCCCATGCAGGTATATTTGATATTGCCAATGGGGTAGATTTATAAAACTGGAGTTATAAAGAAAGTGTCTTCAACCCTTTGAGTGCCAGAGGGGTACGCAAAGCATTTCAAGACAATGTGTTGCGTACCCCTCTGGCACTCAATGGGTTAAAATTGTCTCAAAGTGACATAAGGATATGTATAAATGTTTAGTGACATTTCTGCTAAGTGTTAACTCTAGTCAATTGACTTTTTCAAAAAGTGGAGAAGACTCTGGGCAGTATGTTCAAAGGGATAACGACAAAAAAAATGTCATATGAAAGACAAAAATAAGTAATTGAATGCATGAACGACATATTTTCTATAGAGTATACAACAAAAAACTAGTAATGTCCGTTGTGTACGACACAACTCCAGAATTGACGGGTAAAGGGGAGGGGTATTCAGCCTTCTTCGGCACAGACCTGTAGCTGCTGAGCTACCCCGGCTCTTTAGTAATACAGAGCACTGGGAGATGACATCATCTCCATGACATAATCTCCCAGCGCTCTGCATTACTAAAGAGAAGACTGTGTGGGAGCTCCAGCAGCTAAAGGTCTGTGTCTCTGTCTCTTCTGCCGCTGGACCACCAGGGAGGTAGGAAATGTGAGACTTAATGTGGACATGATGGGGGCAATGTAAGGACAATATGGGGATGATGGGGGGCAAGCAATGTGGAGCTGATGGGGGCAACGTGGAACTGATGGGGCAATATGAGGGCAATATGGAGCTGATGGGGCAATGTGGAGCTGATGGGGCAATATGAGGGCAATGTGGAGCTGATGGGGGGCAATGTGGAGCTGATGGGGCAATATGAGGGCAATATGGAACTGATGGGGCAATGTGGAGCTGATGGGGCAATATGAGGGCAATGTGGAGCTGATGGGGGCAATGTGGAGCTGATGGGGGAAATGTGGAGTTGATGGGGTAATGTGGAGCTGATGGGGAGTAATGTGGTGATTTGGAGTGTGGAAATGGCCAATGGGGGGAGGGGCGGTTCAGATTTATGTGCCTACAGGCTCCTGAGATGTAAATCCGTCCCTGCCCGTGTAGCCTTCCTGACATCGCCTCGCACAGAAGGAGGTTCACCCGGCTTTGCTCCTGGCTTACCCTGGCAGAAACATTTGGCATGTGTGGTCCCCACCACAACCAGAACACGAATGTCTAAACCGGCAGGACGCACCACACTTGCAGTGGCTGTCATTAAACAGCAATCAATAGCCCCACTTTTAACTGGCCAATGTGCTGCTGGGACCCAACTCACCAGCATCCCCCTGAACAAAACAACGCCTTCTGGGGGCCCCTCAGCTCCATGCATAAGTGGATGTCTTTGTTGCCTAAGGTGCTCGACGCCACCAGGCTAATCCCCTTAGTCCCTGCACATACTCCAAATCTCATCCACATAGCAGAAGAGAGCAGGATACTTGCATAAATGCAAAGCTGCACAACCAGTTACCAAAGGTCTTTGGGATCCACCGATACTTCTTCTTCTTCTCCTCCTACCACTTCTTATCCCTATTCTTTTTCTCCCGCACATCCACAAACTCCTCCCGAGGGAGCAACAAAAAAAGCTCCACAAGCTCGCCCTTCCAAATCCATTCCTGCAACTCGCTCTGCATGTGATCCCTTGATGAAACAAAAATAGGAACCCATTGTCACCATATCTACCAATTGCACCCCTACGCCCCACTTGACAGTTGCCCAACCTCAGCCCCCCAGGACTCTACCCCCGAAACCATGGGTGATGCACACGAAGACATGACTTCTGATGACCGCACTGAAGACACCGCAGCCCCCCAGGACCCCACAGGACCCCATAGGGAACCTGCCACAGCCTTCCCCACCTCGCAGCGACCTTTCTTTAACCCATCTATGAACCCCCCAAACCATCCGGAACCCCCCTCTTATACATACACTAAGAAACCTTTATATTCATCCTCTCCAATGTCTTCTCACACTGCAGCAAACTGGCACAGATCCAAATTCCATCTTCCAAAAAGAAAAATAAAACACATCTAGTGCAGCAACATCAGATAGTAACACTCAAGATCTTTTTTGCAGTGTTTATTATGTTTAATTAATTATATACCTAGTGATTGCAAGGGATGGGCAACATGTGCAAGTGTTGTTGCACAGGGATTTTTGCAGAAAACCCACAATATACTATTTTTTTCTTAGGAAAATCCCCCTCATAGAAAGCCCATAACATTACTGTTTTTTATCTAATTCTATTAAATTTCCTGAGATAATGTTACTATTGTCCTAGAATTCCTACTGTAATATGAGGGGGGTAAGACTTAGTATATGTGATTCTATAGCTGTCTGAGAAATGAGACAAGGCTTGATTCCAATATGTGGGACAAGGCTGGGGAGGGGGTGGTATTTGTTGCTCCTTGTCTACCATGGTACAAGGCTGGGTGTCAGTATGTGTGGTTCTGTGGCTGCTAGAGCAGTGGGACATGGCTGAGCTTTAGTATGTGTGGTTCTGTGTCTGCCATGGGATAAGACTGAGGGGGCAATATGTGCAGATTTATGGCTACCATGGGACTAGGTTGTGGTCCTATGGAGGCCTACCAGTGCAATAGGATACAGGTAGTAGGTAAGTATGTGTAGTTCTGTTGCTATTAGTGGGACAGGGTGCTTTGCTTTTGTGTGTAGTTCTATGGTGACCAGTTCTGTTAGACAAGACTGTGGGTCAATATGTGTGGTTCCATGGCTACCAGTGTAGTGAAACAAGGCTGGGCGTTAGTATCTATGGTTCGGTGTCTACCTTGCAGGAAACCTGGAAGTCAGTATGTTTGGTTCTATGGCTGCCTATCAGTGCAATGGGACAAGGCTGGAGAGCCAATATGTGTGGTTCTGAGTCTGCCTAACGGTGTATTGGGACAAAGCTGGGTTCAGAATGTGTGAATCTATGGCTACCATAGGAAAAGGCTAGGGGGAGTCAGTGTGTGTGTGTGTGTGGTTCTATATTTAGCAGTGGGATAAGACTAGGGGGGTATTTTGTGGTTCTTTCAATGCATACCAGTTCAGTGGGACAAGGCTGGGGGGTCAATATGTGTAGTTCTGTATGTGTGGGACATGTCTGGGGGTAAGAATATATGGATCTATGGATACCATGGGTCAAGGCTGTGGGGTCATGATGTGTGGTTCTATGGCAGTGTATGGCAGGACAAGACTCCTGGGTAATTATATAAGGTTCTGTGTCTACCATGGGACAAGGCTGGGGGTTCAGTATGTGTAGTTCTATTGGTACCAAGGAGACAAGGCTATAGGTTTGCTCAATGTATGGAGAAAAATGAAAAACTTAAGTTTCCCCATCCCTAGCAATTATTCATCATCTATTTGATCCACTGCTAGTGAGTTTCAGTCAGAGCCCAAAATGTGTGTGTGGGGGTGGTGGTGTATTACACAGATATTCCCTATTAGTTTAGCACTGTTTATACTTGGTATCAAGTCTTTGATCTTGAGTGTTACAGTCTGACTTTGATGCACTAAATGTGCTACTGTGTTGTGTTACTATGACTCATGTGGCCATATGTACAAATGCAAAAGTGGAGTAAGTAGATAAGAAATAAAAATGTCTATGTATTTAAATAGGGGAAAACCTTTAATGGAGAACTCTAACAGGCAATGGGATAAAAGCCCCATTTAATCACTGGGAATTTGGGGAATTCTTATCTGTCTTCTATGATGCTGTTGGTTTGCTGTCAGAATTCTTCCCTGTTTTCTTTGTACATATGACCTTCCCAGGAAAGGATGGGCTACCAAGGCCATCAGTTTTATCAACCACTCATGCAAAACATTCTAAGTGAAGGGTGACCAATCGGCAGTCCTCCAGCTATTTTTAGTCTAGAATTATTATCATCCTCAGATGAGGATGATGGGAGGTATAACTCAACAACAGTCAGAGATTCACAGGTTACCCAGCCTTACTCTAACTTTGTATTATGTGTTGTATTATACTATAACTACTTTTATTCTCCATGGGTTTTAAGCACAAGGAGGAAAGTAGAGCCATTCTGAGGCAAACCAACTGAACTGGATGGAACAATGGCCCATTTATATAAAGTAAACTAACTTCAATATAGGGGACAAGTCAAAATTCTTAAAGGGGAACTACCACTCCAACATGATTAAGTCTGTAGCAATGTGTCTTCCCTTTGTTATAAGCGCTGTGTAATTTTTTTTTTTTTTAAATGGTTTTTAAAATGAATAAACTTGAAAAGACTTTTGTACCTGGTGGTGTCTATACTAGTGAAGCATAGAGCCAAATGGCTGTGTTGTTCCTCCCACTGTCTGCATGATCCATGCTACGTGCATGGATGGTAAGGTGATGTCACTGCTCTTTATTTGCATGTGCGCCGCACTATTTGCATGAAAGAAAAAAAAATAGGCTGTGGGCAGGCACATCGCCGATGACAGACAGGTCCATGGAGAACACGCGCATGAGCAGTTGAAGGAGACAGCAAAGATGGCCGTGGCATTAACGTTCTATGTGCACGGTAAACTTTAAGATTCCAAAATATAGAAAGCACATTGGAAAGTTTAGTAAACATATTTGGGGTGACTGTAGGGTTATCTTGCTTCACACCATAGGTTAGTTAGTGATGGCAGCTCCGCTTTAAATTCCCATGCACATGAGTAGAGGGTTTTTTTTTTAACCCCTTCAATGCTAGAGAGGTCTCTGACCTAGCATTCAAGGGGTTAAAAGCCCAACTGAATTTAATAGGAATGCTTATTTTTCCATTGTTGTGCAGTAGGTTTGCTACAGAATAACTCATTTTCTTTTATAAATATGGGCCAATAACCATACCTAGGAACTCTCCGGATCTGCTAGAGAGACTCTGGTTCATAGACTGAATTACCAGGTCTCTGGGGACAGAGTCTGATTCTCCAGTTCAAGAAGTTTAGTTTGAGCTCCGTTCACTTTCCTACCCATTTTGCCTACTACACTCCCAGTCCGCCCACTTACCTACACATTTCAGGAAAACTCCAACAGTAAAAGCCTACCCACCCTGAATGGATCCACCTACACTATGACACAAATAGTGTCAAATGAGGACATCCATCCCCAGTCTTATGACTCTCTCCGGGGACCCAATACAAAAAGGTTCCCAGGTATAACAATCAAAAGGCCCATTGTTTTGGATGTGGCCTTTAACCCCTTAAATGCTAGAAAGATCTCTATTACATTATGGTGCACTGCACTGCAGAGTCACTAATACACAAAGGTAAAATCAATGGCCATTTTTATTTATTTATTTATTTATTGCATACCGCTCTGGCACTCAAACTGTTAACAGCAGTGCCAAATGGATCCAAGCTAATGATGATGCTCTCTTAGTCATAGTCAAAGACTATGACTGTGCTTAGTAAGAAATAAGAGCAGCACTGTCTGTTGACTACAGTAGAATATTGTAGTTTAATGTAACAAATAAATACATACATCCATACATACCTACATAAATGTGAGCTTCAATAACATATCAATGAAAAACTCTCAATGGTGTTAGTACTCTTGTTCTACTCCGCCAGAAAATCATTGTAAAGTACATTTTAATTAAGAAGACTTGTTTATTTTGTTTGTTTTTGCATTCTATAAAGTTACCAACAAATATTTCCATTAACTCTTAATTGCCACTTAAGAAACACTCCATAACCTCTACAGCAGTGATTTGTAGCTTCAATCACCATGGTACACCATCTCTTCAGAATACCTTTAATTAACCACAGGAAGATGAATCATAGTGACTGATCCAAGGATTATCCACCCGTGATCAAGTAGGGACATCCTGAAAATCTGACTTGTTCATGTGCCCTGAAGACTTATTATGAGAAACAGTGGTCTATTGTAAAAACAGCCTTGGATGCCAGAAAGGTTTCTAATGCAGAAGTTCCCAACTCTGCTCTTCAGGGAACACCAACAGGTTTTAAGGACATCCCTAATTAAGCACAGGTAGATCAAATGCAAGGACTGAGCCTCTTATTACCTACATGGGATTAAGCAAGATATGTAATGCATTGGCCACATCTCTACCACCCCAAAATATCCTTCTTCTACTTTATCTTTACTGTTCCATCATATAGATAGGAAATTGGCCTCTTTTGCTTGTTTTTATTTTTTGACTTAACTATGCCTTGTTAGGCCCTGCCTCATCACCACGTCCCTCAGTGTGGTGGGTGTTTTCCTCTTACACCCCTACATGTGTGTCATCAGTGGGGAGGCCCTCATATTGCTGGAAAACTTTAGCCACAGAGCTTGTGCCAGTTGGTTGCTGATCACAGAGTGTGGGCTGTCTGGAAGATTCTGTTCATTATGTCTGCACAAGTGCAAGAGGGTGCTCATGGTCTGAGGGAATTTTGAGCCTCCCCATATTTCAAAGAGGCCTTTTCATGTCTGGGGTTAGGATCGAGGTCTGGTTTGGCTGTTCTTGCCTTGCCCACTGCTTGCCTGTGTTCTGGATGGTCTCCTCTTAGGTTGTCATGCTGGTCCTATTTCTTGTGTAGTGGGCCATTCTCCTACCCATAACATTTTTCAAAACAAGGGGAGTGTAGAGCATGGGAATTTCTGGGCATTCCATTCATCTGTGCCTTGTCTTGTACTGTGGTTAATTTAGGAGCAGTTGAGTGTGTGAGCCGATATACACCAATGCGATCATATGCTCTAGTCTAGTGCATACCTCACATCTTATAGCAGAAAATGAACTGTGCTGGGGGACTCATATGTTTCCCCCTTTGTGTTATATGCCTAGATTAGGTTTATAATATCACTAACCATATTAACTTGAGATGGGCAAAAGGGTAATTTTTATCAAGTGAATTTTTGATGAATAGGAAA
Organism: Rhinophrynus dorsalis; assembly: GCA_037306005.1. NCBI lineage: Eukaryota > Metazoa > Chordata > Amphibia > Anura > Rhinophrynidae > Rhinophrynus > Rhinophrynus dorsalis. The sequence continues at coordinate 256,975,148 of CM074723.1, read as the reverse complement.
CATGTTTCTTTGTTTCATCTCAGAACCAAATTATATGCAGCCCATAGCTAGAAGATTACAGAGACAAACATAATTATTTTAGACCTTACATACTCTAAAAGAGTATAATATGTAAAGTTAAATTGCTTCTATATATATTTTTTAATTGTTATGTACCTGACATTGAACTGACTAGATCTCTGTTCTGAGAAAGAAATCAGTGAGAATGAAAAAAATAAAGTAGAGGGAATTTGATTTTACATATTGTGCATGTGCAGAATTGATTTAAATTTAATTAACCTTCCCACACTCACAAGTCATCAAGCACATCTACATGCGTCATTGTGCATGCAGACACACACACACACACAAACATCCACACAAATAAACACTGATTTCACCAGAGGAAGATGTAGGCGGAAACAGCCTTCTCACAGGAATTCCCATGGGAGGAGAAGCAGGGAATTTCCCGCCTATTTTTTCCCATGCCTAACATTTAAAACCAACCTGAGCATTAAGCAAGATCATACATAAAACTGATAGACATTTCCTAAGCATTTTTCTGAGAAAGCCAAAATCCTTGCTGAAATACATCAAAGCACACACCACTGAAATAAAGAAAAAGGACAAATGAAAAAAACCTGTTAAGGAACTAATGGCTTTTCCGAGCATATCCCTTGAAAGGCATTTTGAAAATGTAGCCTTTTAGTCTTCAGACTAAGTTATTGATTCAAGTAACACAAGTTTTATTACTTTTCCATAGCAAAACTTGCTAATGAGAGAATTTTAACAGTAGAATAGCTACTGGATACAGGTCTGATTGAAGAAAAGCGTTTGTAGTTTAATCAACTAGTGCATGCTTTGGCACCAAAGAAATTCCCTACAGTGTTGCTTAAATTTTACCTTCCTTCTTCTTCTTTTGAAAAAATGATATCCTTAGGCATATTTAAACATTTAAGGACCAGAGAGGTGCACAAAGCAATGCTTTGTGTACCCCTCTGGTTCTTAAAGGGTTCATTTCTATTTGTATTCATTAGAAAAAAATTTTGCACATGAAAATAAATAAAAGCTTATAGTTAAATACCTTTGTGGATTACAGTTATTATGCTGACAACTCAATCTAGTTTGGGTACGTTTTATACATCTAATAGCACTTCTAGGGCTCGATGCAATTACCGTTGTGATAAAAAAAAGTACCGTCTGTAGTTTTAAGTCAGTCAGGTATGCAATTACCAGTTCTGTGATACACTTCCGAATGGAAAAAAAATGCACTACTGGGGCTAAACTTGCATCCACTAGAAGCAATGCAAAGTAGTTGAATTTGAGATTCAATTACATATGGTGGCTGGTAACATGCATTAAAGGACAAACATTACCGGCTAAAAAATTTGGCAATGAGTCCCCTATCGTGTGTGCCTAACCAACGACGTGTAAGTGAAGTGTTAAAAAAAAGAAAAGAAACATTGCTAAAGTAGAGATCACTATACAAGTGACCCTTGGATATACTGATGCGAGGCCCTAAGCCCCATATGAATACATCCAAAGTATCCAAAAAAATGTGTGTAAAAGAAAAATAATTAACCATTTCAGTGCCAGTGAGGTGTGCAATGCATTGCAAGGCATTGCATACCCCACAGGCACGCAATGAGTTAATTCGTTCCCAAGCTAACACCATATAATTAAAATAAACACTTACCTGTAATCCTGATGTCCAGCGGGGTCTTCTGCACCCTTCAATTCTTCTTCTGTAGTTTTCTATATTCTTCTTCTTTCTTCTTTTTCATCTGTCATGTCTTCTTTCAACTTAGCGTTTCACCTGCAAAGAAAAAAAATATAGTTATTAAAATCAATCTATCCTTAAAGTTACACTGCTGTGCCGGCGGCAGAAAAAAAGAGCAAAAAGTCCCCCTCTTTCATGTTGTTGCCAGATGCGCACTGAGCAAAATTTGAATAGGGACTTTCTTTTATATGGCCAGTCCCTGTTCAAAGTGCATGCCACGCTCCCATTAGCTGGGATGTGGGGTTATGCAGGGCACTGTATGTGCCCTGTAGTAACAACACCTCCCAGCCAGTCAGCTTCTATTGTGTTAAGTCATCTCTCCAGCTAGAAGCTGATTGGCTGGGATATGTGGTTAATGCAGGATACGTTCTGTGCCCTGCATAACACCACATCCTAGTCAATGGGAGTGTGGCAAGCATTTTGAACAGGGACTGGCCATACAAAAGGCAGTACCTGTTTACATTTCCTTCAGTGCAAATCGGGCAACAGTCCGAAAGGTACAAGGAGGGGGAATTTTTGCTCTTTTTGCAATGAACTTTAAGGATAGATTGAGTTTAATAACTATATTTCTTCTTTAAAGGTGAGACACTAATTTTACAGAAGAAGAAAGAGGAAGAGCACAGATGAAGATGGAGATGACAGATGAAGAAGAAGAAGAGTATGACAGATGAAGAAGATAGAAGATTACAGAAGAAGAATCAAAGAGGAAGACCAGGATGCAGAAGACCCCGTGGGACATCAGGATTACAGGTAAGTGTTCCAGCTATGGATGATAGGATAGTGTTAGGGCTGGTATGGGTCCACTTTATTGTTAATGCTAGGGGTAGTATAGGGCCAATGGGAGGGTTAATGTTTAGAAGGGTCAAAGTGTTTGTAGCTCATACTCGATGTTTGATGCTGTATCAAACAGCAATCATTAGATGGTTTCCTTTGATGTTCCCATTTCCTACGCTATTTAGCGTGAGTTATGGGACTAAAAACCCCCACAAAGAATGTTGGACCACAAGTCAGGCTCTGTTTCCCAACATTCGTTGTGGTTCATGTTAGGGTAATTGAATTCCAACAGTACCACTGTGTGTGTACTGTTTGGTGTTCATCTTTGCCCTACTGTGGGTTTTACCAGTAGGAATTGGATCAAGCTCCTAATCAGCCTTTGTTTCAGTTATAGAAGCTTCCATTCAATTATCACTATTCATTTTAGCAGAGATATCCATATGTATATTTCTTAATAATTGTGGCTGATACAACATTCTCCACAATTGTAGCAAATTCAACATTATTATAAAAGACCACGGCCCATATGTATAAAATCAAAATGGCGCAATTCTAAGGCAATCAAGTTGTGCCACAGTAGAGAAATAAAGCATCCTGTGTATTTAAAGGGATAGTAATACTTCAGTATTACAAATCCATATATTAAAGCCCTTGTAAAAGGAAACGTTTTGCCCCCAGTGTCATCTCTCAAACCTTTATGGTTTGAGAGATGAACGCTTCTAAAGTTGCTCTCTCCCTCCCCCTTCCCCGTAGTCAGCATTTTAGCTGACTGCAGGGAAGAGAGTCGTACGACTTTCAGGCTGCGCTCCAGCACAGCCTGATTGCGTTAACTAAAAAAAAACCTTTCACAGAATTGATCTTCTACGTGTGCTTGGCTTGCAAGCACACGTAGAAGATCGTTTTAGTGAAAGTTTTTTTTTTTAGTTAATGAGATTGTGGCTCTGCTGCAGAGCCGCCTGATGATCTCTGACCGGATTTCCCTGAGTCAGCTAAAATACTGACTACGGGGAAGGGGGAGGGAGAGGGCAACTTTAGAAGCGTTCATCTCACAAACCATAAAGGTTTGAGAGATGACACTGGGGGCAAAACGTTTCCTTTTACAAGGGCTTTAATATAGGGATTTGTAATACTGAAGTATTACTATCCCTTTAAGATGAAGATTTGAACCCCTTGAATGCTAGAGTGGTCTCATTTTGCAATGCATTGGATACCTCTCTAGCTCTCAATGGGTCAAAACTCTTCTGGTTTTGAAGAGTTTCAATGTTTTTTTTGTCCCCTGTGGTGCTGTTGGCTTAATCCAGAAATGCCCCAGTTTTCTTATATACATTTGGGCCCAGAGGTCTAAAGGGAAAGTGGAGCTATGATGGGGCAAACCAACTGCAGCATAGGTGCCAAATATCAGGTCCGTTTGATTTGGACAGGTCTTTTAAGGCCTTAAAAGAGCAGTAAACTTTTGTTCTGAAAAAAATATGTATTGTAGGATTGCTAATATCGAGTAAAACAAGGGTACTCCCACTGCTTAGAAATGCATATTTTCTCAGTTAGTAGTATAGTTTAAACTCTTGTTTTTAACAGTGCCCTCTAATGGTCATACTCTAATAAGCTATTCTGTTGCATTTTCTAGGAGAGCTGAGTCACTGACAAACAGTTCTCCATGTGATAAAAACTGCTGAATCATGCTGTCAGTTTGAGCTTTCAGGAAGTAATAATGGTGTAATTCACTTTCTAACAATTTAAACTGTTTTAACCCTTTGAGTGCCAGAGGGGTAAGCAACGCATTGCAAAGCAATGCGTTGCATACCCCTCTGGCACTCAAAGGTTTATCTTTTAAACAAAACAACTGAGAACAGTGGGAGTACCTTTGTTTTAGTCAGCAAAAAAAGCCCTATAACATGTAGCGCTGGAATCAGCATTTTGACTCAATGCCTGCCAAACATTGATTTAAAAAGCAACTTGTGCACAAAATCCTCCCTTTCCCACCATTAGTGCCAAGGGGAGGCCTATGGGACAGTCTGGGGGTGTTTTTCAGGGGAACTTCTTTCCTCTACCCCATGCTTAGGCCAATGTACTAAGCACGGCATTGAGGAAATGGTGTTAGTGCACACCATTTCCCTGTACATACTATGCTGTTGGTGGAATGGGTCATGTTGGCATTAAAGTTCAATGCTGGCTGAATGTGTCCATCTGTATGCACTAGTGCATGCCAGGAGGTACATTCACCCTCCCCCCTCCATGAGGCTGATGCACTATGTAGAACTAATATTATTTAGGGAAAATCCAACTGCACCAAAGAGGACCACTAACTTGCTATACAATTCCCATTTTAAATAGTTATTTTTTAATCTCTTGTTGTCTCCAACCTCTTTAGCACACAGGGGTTAAAAACCCAAGTTGCATAAATGAAAATATTATTTGTCTCCTATGGTGCAGTTAGTTTGTTTGTCCCAGAATTACTCCAGAATTACTCCAGTTCTTAATCACGCTTCAGCCTTAATGAGCTTTATGTACAAAGACAAATGGGAGCAATTTTGGAGCAAACCAGCTGTAAAGGACAATAAACTCACTGATTTCAATTGGAAATATAACCCCAACAATCTGTTGGTGACCTCTCTAGCACTGAATGAATTAAATGTGCCAATCAACTCAATGGGGACTCCTATAGTGTAGCTGATTTGTTCTTGATTTGTTCCACTTTCTCTATATAACTATAGAGCTATTATTCCAATCAATGTGAAAGATACCTAATTATAGTCTGTTAGCTATCCAAGAATGGGTTATGTTTTAGAAGGAATACAAAAGCAGTTAGAAGAAAGTTTAACTATCTTAATTCAAACACAGTCTCATTATTAGTCACTTATCAAGTTTGATCAAGTACATGAGAATACTGGTAGTTAAGGAACTGAATTATTTTTGAACAATAGTGACATGCAGGTGAGTAGACCCCATGTATGCTATTAGGTAAACATTTTTTTTTGTTAAAAATCTCAAGAGATCTGCACCCTGGGTCAAATGGGCTGACTGTGGCCTGCATGCCTCATGTTGTATATTCATGCCTTCATTTATAACATAGACACGTTATAGAAACAGCAAGCGGCTGAGAAGATCTCCATTTATACAAGAGGGCGTTCACTAGAATGATTTGTATAAGTTTGGAAGATGTTTCCACATTACTCAATGGGGGATATGCACTAAGGTGTGATAAAGAAGTGTAAATACAAAAAGAGAAAAGAACCCTGTTGTACTAGCACACCTATGTGTCCCTAAAACTAATGAGGTCCATTAAACAAAAGAGGACAAATGTCTACATAATGTTAAAACTTAACCTTTATTTTGATTAAAATACTAAAAAGAAAAGACCAAAAAGGAAATAATATGTTTACCGGGGCAAAAACCGGCTTGCCACTTAGTATCATATAAATGAAGTGATAATATTGGTAACTAGTCTATAACACATGTGAACGTACGAAGACGATATCAAACGCTTATAGAAAAATAGAGCACAATATATTAGAGCGCGTGCATTGCATCCGATCAGGCCAGTTGCTTAATACCTGTTTGGATGAGCAAGCCAATTTATGCCTTGTTGAATTTATGTTATTCACACTCTCATTTTTTGTTATATATTAGCAACCCTAAAGTTAGTATGTTGAAGTGGTTTTGGTTCATGTAATTACTCATTGAGTATTTATATTGTGAGTGCTCTAATATATTGCAGTAAAGATTAACTCATATGGTGATCTGGTTTACATTACAATAAACAAGATATATATCTGAAGACACAGATAAATAATTTTGGAAGTAGTACAAAACTTAGTGGGAACCTAGAAAAGGGATTTTTGCTGGATAAGAGAAAAAATTACTTTTGAAAGAGAGACTTGATGATAAAAATCAAATCTGTGATAGATTATGGAAGAAAACTAAAGTAACAAAGATATGAAGAGTAAATGGCTATAATGGTTTTGCTGGGAAAGAATAATAATCCAAGTATCAGTCCTAGTATCAATGTCCATCCTAATGTTAACATAAAAATACTAGTTCTTAGTGACAGTTTGCATATGTGTTTATGTGTGTTGTGTTTTGGACTAATCCTCTAATGGTTGAATGTCTTGAGTCACTTTCGTGTCAAACATAGCCAAACAAAACTTTATATAGTGTGTATGGAACAGAGCTGGATTCACTCCTAGTTAATGTAGTAATGGCCTTTAAACCTTTAAGGACCAAAGGAGTGAACAATGCATTGTGAAGCAATGTGTTGCACACCCCTCTTGTCCTTAAAGTGGAACTAACACCCAATATAATGTCGCCCCCCAATAATTATGAGACATGCTTCTTAATAGTGTTATCTGCTAAAAGTACTGTAATCTGAAGTGATCCTGTTTCTTCAGAGACCGACGGCCAGGCTTGCACGCGTACATCTTGGCTTAGAGATGTCTGCTCACCTGTGCTGTCTGTACCAGTCTCCTCTAGGAGGCATTGCATGGATCCAAAGGCACTGGAAGGAACTGGAAGGCACTGTGTGCAGATTGCTCTACAGCAAGAAGCCTGGCCGTTAGTCACTGAAGAAACAGGATTGCTTCAGATCGTGGTACTTGTGGCAGATAACACTTTTAAGAAGCTAGTTTCTATATGCATAATTATTGAGGGGAGACTTTATATTGGGTGGTAGTTCTGCTTTAAAGATTTAAAGGGATAAGGGCATTTTAGTGCACGGTGTAGTCGAGCGTACTTTGGGACCTCCAGTGTCAGGGTGCCTCATCTTGGACTTCCAGTAAAACCATTTTTACAGAAAGGAGTCAGTTTAATCCTTTGGTCACTAACATAGAAAGAAATAGCTTGCTACACAGGTTCTCCTATAACGACAATGAAGTCTATAGGTGCTAGTACAACTATTACGGAATTAGACTTACTAGCTCACGTGAGTGTAAAATTATTTTCATCCCTCACAAAGGACTTCAATCCACCCACAGTGAGTCCATCTGGTGCTCCTGCCCCTTAGCAGCATAGTAACAAAACGTCACTTAGTAGAAAGAAAGAGAGCTGGCACCATTAAAATATCTTTTAATGTGTACTCAGCACAACAGACGGGGTAACAAGGTGGTCTTGCAGTTCATGTAAGACCACCTTGTTATACCATCGGCTGCGCTGAGTGCACATTAAAAAATACTTTTGGTCAGATGGCCAGTTAAGAGTGAGGCAGTTCTGGGTGCAAAAGTCCCCACAAATAGGAAGAAAGGAAGAGAAAGTCTACAACAAAACTTAAGGATCCTAAATTTTACCGTATATTTTGGGGGAGGGCTTTCCATTTAAAATTCTGCCTGGGGCTTCAGGGGTTCGTTAAACTGCCCTAATAGTGACAGTAACATTTAAAGGGATAGTAATGTTTCATAATAAAAGCAGTTCTAATTAATCATCATAGTATTTGGACTTTGGAGAGTAGTATTTCAATTCTGTCAGAGTTGTAGTTCAAGAGTAATTCAGTGACAAAGTATCCCCCTCCCGCCCCTTTTACTAATGTAACACTGTTCAGCCAGAGCAGAAGGGAGGTGCCCAGGTAGACTGCAGAGAGGAACAATCTTCAATTAAGATAAGGGATAAATCTGAAAAACTTGTCAAGAGGGGCAAGACTTTCATTGTTCTCATAGGAAGAAGGTTGTCCCCTGCTGTTATCTGTCTGGTCTATGGACTGCATTCCACATCTGAGAAGAGATGGCTTACACTAGGTAAAAGGGTCGGTAGGGGAAACATTGCTTGTGAATATCTCTCAAACCATAAAGGTTTGAGGGATAAGACTTATATCGTTCTTCAAGTTTTTTTAATGCCTACAAAATAAAATAAGGATAAAACGAAGTATTACTATCCCTTTAATGCATACCTAGCATCAATGTTAAAAGTTACTTGTGCACAAAGTCCTCCTCTTTCCACCACTAGTGCCAAGGGGAGGACTATGGGGCAGTGTGGTGGTGTTTTTCTGTGCACTTCTTTCTTATACCCCATGCTCAGGTCAATGTACTAAGCAAGATATTGAGCAAATGGTGTTAGTGTACACCATTTCCCTGTACATACTATGCTGTTGGTGGAATGGGTCATGTTGGCATTAAAGTTCAATGCTGGCAGAGTGTGTCCATTTGTTTGCACTAGTACATACCAGGAGGTATATTCATCACCTCATGAGGCTAGCTAGCTTGCTACCTAGCTATTTATCTATAAAGTTATAAATATTTTCTATATTAAGTGTTACAATCCTTCCAATTTAATCTTTTGCTTGCCAGAGGGGTATGCAATGCATTGCAAAGCAATGCGTTGCATAGCCCTCTGGCATTCAAAAGGTTAAGACAAAATTCACATTCATGTAAGAAAGTAAAGTGAGATTTTATTTTACTTTGCAAAGGTATTTGGTTAAACTTCAGGACTGGTCAAGCAAAGTTCAAAATGTCAATATAATTTCTGAATGGGTGGGGTAAAGTGACAGCATGCTTTCTACAAATATAATTATATGTATAACCTATTTTAGAGACAGGTATGATTGTGGGTGTGAGAGGGCTTGTCGATGTCATACTGAGCAGTGGGTCAAGTCTAAATGTAACTGTTAAGGCAAATATGATATCCTCATGAATAAAAGAGGTATTATAATTGATGCCGGCATTAGTATGTCACAGTATATTGCCTTTTAAGACCTCCATTAACCTCACAAGATATTTTCTTCTCATTTCTACAATCCCTGAGAAAAATTTTAACTTGACAGAGCTTGGTATTGATCTAGACCAGGGGCATACACGTTTTTTCAATCATGGGCGACATGATCAGAAAGCCGTAAGTGTGAGGGCCGCGTTATTTTTTTTAATTGATAACAATAGGTAAATATAGACGGTCAGCCATGTAAAAATATGGATTAATTTATTTATTGATCAAGTCAGTGACAATAATGATATACAGACATCTATTCTTGAGCTGTACGGTACTGTGAGACAGTGGATTAAGTCTTAAAGGCCTACTAGATCATGTCTGCTAGTTAATTAGTAAAAAATAATGAAAAAAAAATCTCAGGCAGATCACACCCTGGGGTCCGGGGGCCCTCATTTGCCCCATTCATTACATGTTGAGCGCCCATGATTTAGACTTTAGAAATATATATTGACTTTCAATATATTTGTGTATAGTAGTCATGTAATTTGTATGATACCGGATTTTTTGTAGAAAAATTAGATTAATGGTTTATGAAGAATAATAAATAGGTGGTATTCTAGAGTAAACTTCCAGCACCATAGGGGTGAATGAAATTCCTAAAAGACCTATTTATATAAGTAGTGTTTTTCACTCATTGATTGCTAAAGAGATCTCCAATGCATTGAGAAGGACTCTGATATCATTCCAGCATTGCAGGTGTTGCAAGTCTCATTTAAATTGCTGGTAGACTGTACTTCCTCTTTTCATGCTTTGTTCCAAAATTTCACCACATTGGCATTTAGCATAAGATGGTTTGGGCAGTATTCATACCTGGGAACTCTCCAGATCTGCCCCGAAGACTTAGGTTTATGAAGTATATTACCGGGTCTCCTGGGACAGGCTGATTCTCTGGTGGTGGTGGTGAGTTTCTTATGAAACTCTTCCCACTTCTCCTAGTTCCCATCTTGTTCCTCCCACTTCTCCTCCTTCCCACCTTGTTCTTCCTATTTCCACCCACTTCCCACTCACTTTATGACAAGGTCAGTTAAGCCCCACCCCACCCATGATTAAGCCTCACCCCTTTGTGACATGAATCACATCATTTAAATAATTTGAACCCCTTTAATGCTAGCGTGGTCTCCAATGCATTGCAACGCAATCCGTTGGAGACCTCTCTTGCATTCAAAGAGTTCAAAGCCCCATTTAAATTAATGAGATTTTTCATTCCTCCAGTATGCTACATTGCTGAACAAGGCCCCTATACTGCTAGAATATCTTCACAATCCAATCCCTCCATTTTGTTTGTGACTGTTTTCTTCTCTGAACTCTCCATTTCCATAATATATCATTTATTATGATCAGGCGCCCCAAATAGGAAGCTATTTATAATGTAATGTAGGATTAATTTTTATACAGCAAGTCTAATATACTAAGAGAAATTGGAGCAATTCTAGATCAAACCAACTTTATTGTGGGGACAAATAAAAATCCACATTGATTTAAATAGAACATTTAACCTCTTCTCATACCTCCCAGACATGCCTCTTTGAGACCCAAATTCCTATGTCCCTCTTTCCCCCCCTTTTTAGGAGATCAAACTTTGTGATGCATGTATATAAGTGTATCACATTACTTCACAGAAATAAAACTCACATTAACCCTTTGAGTACCCCTCTGATACTCAAAGGGTTAATATGTGTTTAGACTTCAACATATGTGTTTATAAATTAGTCTGTGTAAATAAAATGCTTCGGTCATGCTCTAATACATTTATTCAGTTACACAAAGAGGTGTCAATAGTGCAAGAAATAACCTAAAAACTCTCTTAACCATTTGAGTGACAGAAGGATATGAAACACATTGCTTTCCAATGCATTATGTACTCCTCTGGCACTCAAAGGGTTAATGCCCGCCCTGCAGTCACACCCTCACCACCTAAAACAAAAGCATCACTCTTTGGCAATTTGAAATATTGAGAGACATGATAGAGGAGCCTTGATGCATTGCTTTGCAATGCATTTAAAGGCTTCTAGAGCATTGAAGGGGTTAAACATAATTTAAATCAATGTGCTTCAGATTTGCTCAGATTTATATATCAGCCTCAACAAGGGAAGCCAACTCATAGAATTCACTACACAATAGGGTTATGCTGACAGGACTCACTTTTGAATGTTCGCACGCAGAAGAGCATGCAACCATTCAGCTCTTTCAGCAGGTTGCATGGCTAAACAGCACAATGTGACAATCTCGCAGTGCATGACAGAGCGAGACTGTCACGTCTCATAACCAATGGGTGCATGATGCAGATAAGTGTATTCATTTATTTTTTTGCCTTTTTCACATCTCTGAATTGTTTGTGTCCTTCCCCAGGTTCTGAACCTGTTTGTTAAGCACACTGAGGCAGTTATAGCACCCCCGTGTGCTGCAGATAATACTCCGTCCAGCAGAAGGCACAGGCTAGCAGTTGGCAGGAAGAGGACGGATTATTATCTGCAGCACATGGAGGTGCTCCAGCTGCCTCTGTGTGCTTAACAAATGGGTTCAGAACCAGGGGAAGGACACAAACAATTCAGAGATGTAAAGACAGCAAGAAAATAAAAGAATACACTTATCTGCAGCATATGCCCATTGGTTATGCAACGTTACAATCTTGCACTGTTATGCACTGTGAGATTGCCACGTCTCGCTTTTTAACCATGCTACCTGCTGAAAGAGTTGAATGGTCACACGCTCTTCTGCGTGCGACCATTCAAAAGGATACCTGCTGACAGATATCTTTAAACCTTTGAGCTCCTGAATGTTGTGCGACACATTGCTCCATAATGCTTTGAAATGCATTGCACACCACTCTGACACTCAAAGAATTAATCATTTTTCTGCCATAGACGCATTTCAAGTGGTTTGATAAAGGTTAAACACAACACTTAGAAAAAAGGGATTTTCAGGGTTATGCCAACTAATTTAAGTCTGTGATTTGAAACTAGATTCTGCTGGCAATATGCTTATATTTGCTTTATTTATTTATTTGTGTCACAGCAAAACATTAAAGCATCTGTTCCACATGACCGAATACTGAATACATAATAGGTGAGGGTTTTTCCAGTTTTTTTCTACATTTGGGTTGCAATGTATACAAAAACAGAGGACCCCATAATATCAAATATGTCATCATTATTAACCCTATGAGTCCAGGAGAGGTTTCATAACCCACTGCAAAGCAATAAGTTGTACATCCCTCTGACGCTCAAAGGTTTAAAGTTGTAATTATTAAAGAGGAACTTTCATCCCTCCATGACCTTATCTGTGTGTGTAGCATTAATGTAGTTATAAAGCACTGTGTCCTTTTAAAAATCAAAAAACTGATCGATAACGCACAGAAGAAGATTAAAGTTTAACCTTTGTGAGCGCTACTGCGCATGTCAATCTGGTTACCGTTTAGTGACTTAGTCACTCCTTGTCCTGCCCTTGTGTAACATGTCACCTGGTGTGCACGAGCCTGTACTAGACTGGATTTAACTTTCATCCACCTTTTGCCCATAAATAAGCTAGTGGTGCAAACGGTATGCTTTGCGTTTGCACCACTGGCTCAGTTATGGGAAAAAGGTGGCTGAAAGTTAATTCCAGTCTAGTAAAGGCTCGTGACATGTCATATAAGGGCAGGACAAGGAGGACGTGGGCGGGATAACAAAAAATGATGGGAGTAACTAAGTAGCCAAACGGTAACCAGACTGATATGCGCAGTAGGGCTCACAATGCTCTACACCTCACAAGGTTAAACTTCAATCTTCTTTTGTGCCTTATCGATACATTTTCTGATTTTTAAAATTATACAGTGTTTTATAACTACATTAATGCTACACACACAGATAAGGTCATGGTTGGTTGAAAGTTCCCCTTTAATGGTCTTGACACTGCAGACTGCAACAGGCACAGTTTACAAAAGTAGTGTAGCAGCAATGTACCTTACACTTTCACTAGACCAGGGAAGAACAGTGCACTCACTTCCTTCACCCTTCACTAGGCAAGTGTGATATGGACCCATGTCTGTACCCTAACTCTAGGGTAAACCCAGGCAACAGGAGCGAGAAACTCTAGAACACTGGAGCACCAAAGTAGCGACTCTAACTCCACCACCTTCTCGAGGCCAGGTGTGAGGACAGTGCAAAACACCTCCTCAACCCTTCACTAGGCAGGTGTCAGCTAGTATCCGTACGACCCTTTCGTACTGTCACGGGGTGACTTGAGAAATAAAGAAACTTGACGAGTACAATTAAATAAAATTTATTTAAACACAATAGTAGCAGCAATGTATCTTACACTTTCACGAGACTAGGGAAGAACAGTACACGGCCCTTAGTAACCTTCATGAGACTTAGATAGTAGGACAGTGCACAGCACTTTCTCAGTCTTTCACAAGGCAGGTTAAGAATAGCGCGACTATATCCTACTGCTAGGGTATACCAGAGGCAAAGTAAACTGCACCTAGAATGCTAAGTGAGGCAACAACCCACCCGAACATAGATCACAGGAGGTCAGTGACACGGACTGACTGAACAAGCACTGCTACAGGGGTAGCGAACGCAGTGAAAACAGTAGGCCCAGGCAGCCAAGGATAACAATAGCCGGGGCTGAGTAGCCGAGGCTGGAAGTCAACCAAGCCGGAAGCGCAACAGAGGGAGAGTAGTCAAACAAAGCCAGAAGTCAGAGCCGGATGGGGTAGTCAGACGAAGCCAGGATCTAGAGCTGGATCGGGTAGTCAGATGAAGCCAGGAGTCAAAGGCGGATCGGGTAGTCAGACAAAGCCAGGAGTCAGAGTCGGATCAGGTAATCAGACGAGATCAGGAGTAATACACAGGAATCAGCAAATGAACCAATACAGCACTAGGCTCAGATGCACAGCGAAAGGGCACTGGTAACTGGAAATGCTGAGGCCTTTAAGGCCTAGTAGGTGGGCAGAGACATGACAGCAATTACCAGTGACCTATAAGAACAGCGACTTGCAGTGAGCAACAATCAGGAAGTAGCAAGGTCGCTGTTACAGTAACGCAACACTGGAGGCAATCACGGCCACTGAGATATCGCTACCATATTGCTTTCCATTGGAAGTCTGTCCCTCATGGGACAACTCAGTTGGAGGGTCGAATTTGGCAGCTTTAGAAAATGGAACAGCTTACAGCATATGCATGCAACTCATGCTCTTCCTACCTTGGCATATGGTCTTCTTGGGTGGACAATGTCTCTGTTCCTGGCTTCTGTCGGGATCTCCTAATCCAGTAACCATACATTCCTTGTTAGTCGGGGCCTGCCTGGATGGTTCTTTAGCACCCCCGATTTTTCTTTCTGCCTTCCACCCTTTTCTTTTTTTCCATTTTGTTTTTTTCTCTCGCTAGTTTGTTTGTGAACATTATTAGACAGATACTCCTCCTGAAGCTATGTGTGGAAAATGCTCCTGATACTTGGGATTGGGTAACGATTACTTTGCATTTTGGACCTTATCCTGGTCCTCTGCTTTATGCTGTCATTACAGTGTTGAATATCTGTCATTCCTGTTGTAAATCTTTTGAAAACTTCAATAAACATTGAATATAAAATGGAGCTGACATTCTGTAACAAATAGGTGATTTTGAAAGATATTTCAACTGTATTTATGCTAGACTTTTTTTTAATATAATAGATTATGAGCTATTTAACTTTATCTTTTCTGTCAGTATTGCAAATCTGCCAGGCACATGGAACATATACTAACGTCCCACTGCTTTATACTGCCAACTGCCATTTTCTACCAGGATGTACCATGATTATGTTTTTTCCCAGATGACTATCCTGGTCTGGAAGAACTGAAGGTGGAATGCAAATAACACGTAAAGTTGCTATCTGCAATGTGCTATTTATAGAAAAATGATTAGTATCAAAGGGCCATATGTTCAAAGAGTAGTGAAATAGATTTTGTCGCTTGTAACGACTTTTCAAAGTACAGTGTCGTTGGGATCATTAATATTTTCAGAGAGTGACGGTTGTAATCAGAAATATGTCACTAATCCTGACTGAAATTGTCGTATGTAAAGACAAAAAATGTCTTAACTAAAGACAAAAATTCTCACATTCAGAACTTCACGTTCCCTCCACTTTTTTCTTAACATACAAATTTTGTCTTTTGCCAGACATTTTTTTGTCGTTAATTACGACAAATTTTCTTTCCCTCTATATGGCACTGGAGAATAGTTTAGCCACTCCCTTGTCCCGCCCCTTTGCCAGGCAGTTCTGGAGTTGTGTGGTACACAACGAACATTACTAGTTTTTTGTCGTATACTCTATATAAAATATGTCATTCATGCATACACTTACTTATTTTTGTCTTTCATACAACACTTTTTGTCGTTATCCCTTTGACCATACGGCCCAAAATGTTAATGAATTGTGCACATTAGCAAATGTCTGCCCCTTTTTTAACTTATGCATCTCCACAAGTGAACATGTCTAGGGGCCATAACGACAAAAAAATGTTGTATGAACGACAAAAATAAGTAATTGTATGCATGAACAACATATTTTTATATAGAGTATACGACAAAAAACTAGTAATGTCTGTTGTGTACAACAAAACGCCAGAATTTTCAGTCAAAGGGGTGGGGAAAGGGATTGGCTAATCTATTCTCCAGTGTCATATCAAGGAAAAGAAAATGTTGTATACAACAACAAAATAATGTCTTGCAAAAGACAAAATTTGTACTTTAAGAAAAAAGTGGAGGGAATGTGAAGTTCTGAACGTGAGAATTTCTGTCTTTAGTTAAGACATTTTTTGTCTTTAGGTAAGACATTTTTTTGTCGTTACAGTCAAACATT
This sequence comes from Rhinophrynus dorsalis, assembly GCA_037306005.1. Lineage (NCBI taxonomy): Eukaryota > Metazoa > Chordata > Amphibia > Anura > Rhinophrynidae > Rhinophrynus > Rhinophrynus dorsalis. The sequence continues at coordinate 256,959,109 of CM074723.1, read as the reverse complement.
TTTGTCTTTACATATGACAGTTTCAGTCAGAACAAACAACATATTTCTAGTCACAACCGACATACTCTGAAAATATTAATGAGCCCAACGACACTGTACTTTGAAAAGTCGTTACAAAGGACAAAAGCTATTTCGCTACTTCTTTTAACATATGGCCTTGAAGTCCAATATTTTGTGAGAGGATTAGCAATTGCTCCTAATTGCACCACACATTTTCATACATCTGGTTAACTTTGCCACTAATTTAAGAGCATGTGCTAACTATGCTGTTGATTTAGGAGCATGTGCTATTCAAGAGTAAGGCATTAGTATTTTTCTTGCATTAAAATATGAGCAATCTCAAATAGAACATGAATTCATCACTTTCAGAAATTAGCTGACTGCCCTTAAAGGGGAACTACCACCCCGCAAAAACTTAATCTTATTTAAGTCTTCATCTGGCGACTAGCTGCTTAGTAGCGCTAGTCGCCAGAAATATTACAGGCGTCACTATGGCAAGATGTCCGTGCTTCCTGCTACTGTCCGCCTCAGAGTAAGTAGAAAATCTTTTGTAAACCGGGTAATATTTCTGGCGACTAGTGCTACTAAGCAGCTAGTCGCCAGATGAAGACTTAAATAAGATTAAGTTTTTGCGGGGTGGTAGTTCCCCTTTAAGTTAACGGGGTGCATTTCTGGAGAAAACCAACTGCACACTAGGGGGAAATACAGTCAAGAGGTTAAATCCCCCAATTTAAATAAAAGGGGATTTGAGGAAGTCCAATTTGCCCCTTTTGGTACATTTGGTTTACTTCAGAACCAAAGCTCTAAAGCTTCTGGAATGTGACCCTAAATCTGTGATAAAATACAGTTTTAAACCCTAGAATTATAATGTACTGAAGACCCCTCTCTAACATTCAAGGGTTTAAATGCATCATTTAAATCAAAAGGTGTGGGGGGGTAGTTGTCCCCTGTGGTTCAGATAGACTATACAGTATTTACTGGGCTGGGAAGCCTCCAAATCTTCCCTGGAGCCTCTGGTTTTCAGAATAAATAACTGGTCTCCAGGGACAGAACCTGATTCTCCGGTTTTGACTTCCATTGTGCACTGTCCCATCCATTCCGCTCCCTCCCACCCTGTCACTCCCACATCCCTGCCCGTTCAAGTAGTAACCCCTTATCTCAGCTGTCCAACTTGGTTAAGCCACACCTGCATTATGACAAGATAGCATCATTTGGACACTGCTGTCCCCAGCCCTGTGTGTTCCTCTTGTCACTCTGATTAAGCCATGCCTAGATTATGACACAAATAGCATAATATGGACACTCCTATCCCCAGCCCTGTGTGTTCCCCTCATCATTCTGATTAAACCACACCTACATTATGACAAGAGAGTGTAATTTGGACACACCTATCCCCAACCCTGATTAAGCCCCAACTACATTATAATGCAAATAGCATCATGGACATCCCTATCCACAGCCCTGGGTGTTTCTCTCATCACTCTGATTAAAAGGACAGTAATGTTTCAAAATAAAAGCAGCTCCAATTAATCTTCATAGTATTTGGGCCGTGGAGAGTGTTATTTGAATGCTGTCAGAGTTGTAGTACAAGAGTAATTGAATGAAAAAAGTATCCTCCTCCCACCCCTTTTACCTAGTGTAAGCCACCTCCCCTCAGATGTAGAATCTGGTCTTAAGACCAGACAGCTCACAGCAAGGGACAATCTTCTTACTGTGAGAACAATGAAAACCCTGCACCCCTTGACAGGTTTTTCCCTTATACTAATTGAAGATTGTCCCTCTCTGAAGCCATCTGAACACCGCCTTTCTGTTCTGAGGTGAGAAGTGTTACATCAGTAAAAAGGGCAGGAGGGAGATACTTTATCATTCAATTACCCTTGAACTACAGCTCTGACAGTACTGAAGTAACACTCTCAATGGCCCAAATACTACGTAGATTAATTGGAGCTGCTTTTATTTTGAAATATTACTATCCCTTTAAGCCCCACCTGTATTATGATGCAAATAGCTTCAAGTGGACATGTCTGTCCCCAGTCCTGAGTGTTTTTCTGGAAGACATTGGTTAAAAACTTTACAGGTATGACAATGAGCTAAAGCAATAATATAATCTGACTACAATCTTGTGGCAGAGGAACCCCCTTTTTAGTCAAACCTGGCATATGTTTTATTAGAGTTTTATTTGTCTTCTCTTTGATTAACATTTGTGATTGCCAGAGAGGTATACAACATATCACATTTCAATGCATTGGCTACCTCTCTGGTGCTCATTGGGTTAAATCAGAGGAATTCTAGCAAAGGTTGAACCTGATATACCTTTTCAATCTCATTATGTAACTATAATGCTGATGATTGTAATGGCAATCAATATAATGCCTACAGAAAAGATTACATGCTGTCCAGGGCACTGGACTCTTTCTAACTATCTATAATTCATTAAAGGAGAAGAAAAAAACATCTTAATAGCTACCTCCCCCTCACCTTACCATGGACAGAAAATCCCCGTGGCCTCTATTAATTTTTCAATTGTGTCTTTCTTTCAAGATATAAATTCAGTTACTTCTGGGTGTCAGGTACATGGAGGCAGACAAGAGAGTTGATGGATGCTTTTTCAAACTGAAGCAGGCAAATTGCCTGAGCCTACTTAACCCTTTCAGTACCATAGAGGTCCTTAAGTGCTGGAACCTATGTGATAGTCCTAGCACACAATGGAATTCTGGGATGGCAGTGTGGCTGCACTCTACTCTGCCATCCCAGAATTCAAATTATTTAAAAAAAACAAAACAAAAATAAACTTGGTCCTTAACCCTTTCAGTGCCAGAGGGGTACGCAACACATTGCAAAGCAATGTGTTGAGTACCCCTGGCACTGAAAGGGTTAACAACCACCCACGCACCGGATCAGGTGGTCGTTAAGTGGTTAAATGATCAAGACTACCAAATGCAGTAGGAGGCATTTGTGTCCTGTGGTGCTGCAAGCGACTGTCATGCCTGCCAACTGTCATGTCCCACATGACTTTTTGTGAAAAATTTGCAATTTTCCACTTTTTCCGCAAAAGTTTTCTCCTTTTCGCCAAAGCAAAATTTTTGCCCTTTTCGCCAATGTCAACCCATTTTTGGCCTATGTTTTCTATAGTGCAACATTTTCTACCACAATATTACTTCTTATGAGGACTGTAGTGGAGAAATAAATAGCTGAAAGTCAAAACTGTGAGTCCTACAGCAACATATGCATTAAAAAAATGTATTCTCATGCAGAGTGTCTTTGTCCTTTTCAGACAACACTAACTACCTGCTTAAGTAACACTGGCACATATTTATGATGATGTCAAGAGATGGAAAAAAACTGCAACCTGCAATGTGACAGATGTGTATGGTAGTGGTGGTGGGACACTGGTGTTGTGTGGTTGATGTGTGTGTATATATAGAATGGCATACTTTTATTAAAAAACAAAATTCAATGTGGTACAAATCCTAATTTAAATCAATGGGAATGTTTATTTGTCCCCTTTTATGCAATTGGTTTTATGCAGAATTATACCAATTCTCTTAGTATATGAGTTTTATTAAATTACCATAAAACACGTTGAATTTGGATCAGATTTATGATGCACACCAGGCCTACAGTAAGTCTAATTAGTTCCTAGTTGCAATTCATCAAAATTCCTGTCTTCTAAACCCAGACTGTAGCAGCAATTATTTGCTCTAACAATCCCAGATTATGTATTCTTTTGCTTCTAACAGCGTGTCTTAAAAAATAAATGGGAAAATAACTGGGAGAATAAGTGGTTATTAATTTCTTTTACAGCTGAACTTGACTAAACAGTTCTCAGCAGTTTAATATAGACTTACCTAGGTTGGTGTCGTACAGCAGTCAGGTACATCTAGCTTCAGTATATATTTTTTGCATTTTATGTGCAGTTTCTTGTATACAGTGATCTCTGTTAATGTATGTCTCTAGGTCATCCCTCCTCACAATAAAAAATACTTGCCACTTGTCTTTAGTGTTTGAAGGTCACCTACCTATAGGGCCATATTTCCCAATAGACAGTGTAGGAAACTGCCTAGAGCTCCATAGTTTGAGAGGTGCTACAGTTGTGCAGGCCACACATACATTCTGGATTGTGGATATGGCCAGAGAACTCTTAATGTCTCTGAACCAGTTATATACCCCTTTATAATCTATTATTTAACCCCATGAATGCTAGATAGATCCCCAATGCATTGCAGAGCAATGTTTTGAAGATGTTACTAGCAACCAAAGGGTTAAATCCATTTTTTCCCTTTCTTTTTATGGGTCATGGCTATTTTCTGTTCCAGGAAACAGAGGATTGGTCTGGGGGTGCGGTCAGCTGAGCAGTGGGGTGTGTGAGCATGGGTGGAGCTAAAGGCACCTAGAGTGCCTTGTCTAGGGGAGCCAGGGATGTAAATCCAGATCTGACAGAGATAATGTACTGCAACAAATAACAAGCAGTGGAAACACCACTGATCAGGCCTTTTTGTCCTGTATATATATATATATGCAGAAGCAGATTACATTGCACTGCTGCTTAACTGACACTAAAGTCAACAGCAAGGTCCTATATCCCCTTCAAAAACAGTCCCCTGTATACAAATATCATTCTGTTTTAGACAAGGGGTTGGGGCACCTGGAACAGAAGGTATCTCACCAAGGTATCAGTTTTGCTGCCCCTGATACAAAGCTAGATTCACTGCATATCAGGATCTCCCCCTAGCTGGTCAGGGAATAGAACAGCTAGTGTAATACAGTGTCATTGTCTGGAGCGCAGGCTGCTTGTCCTATATACATATGAATTAGGACCCATTCCTATCATTTATCTTAAGTGAACCTGATATTTGCACAACTTTTAGGCTCAGTTAAATGTATCTATTTAAACTATCTATAACTTGTGCTTTTTGTTTTTCCAACAGAGTAATCATTTTAGAGATTAGGGGCTGGAATCGAATGCAGATGCTAATTGTATCTCTGCTTTTATCTCCAGGTATCCCCAGAGACTTCAATAGGAACATTTTTGATAAAACGGGAGGTAACATTTATCTCCTGCGTTTGAATCCAACCCTAAATTCCTCAACTACTCCATTTCAGCAGATCTTTGTTCTCCAACTTGGTTGGTTAAAGCTGCATAAGTATTTACATGTCCAGAAAGTAAAATGCTAAATCACCTTTCTCCACCATCATGGGGGTGGGTGCGTTTTTGCTGGGTGGGGTTTTGCTCCATTTCTGAGCCATTTTTGCAACCATTTTGCTCCAATTTTACTCCCATTTTCTCCAATGTTATGCCTTTTTTATTCTAATATTGCACCCTTTCAGCTCCCCTTTTGCTCCAATTTTGGACTATTTTTGCTCCGATTTTTCCCTGTTTTCTCTTTTCCTTGCTATATTTTTGCTTCATTTTCTTGCACTAAGATCTCTAAAGTTTTAGTACATGGCTCCAGAGAGTAAAGAAAAGGGGTCTCCAAGTCCTATGTTATTCTATGGAGCAAATGTATTAAGACCTGTAAAGCTGGAGAAATCTTTTGGCATTGACTCCACAGAATAACATTAAACTTGGAGCACAGTTACTTTTTTTTTTTTTTTTTTGTTTGCACCTTTTTCTTGCTCTGTTTTTTTACTCAGTTTTGTTGCTCCATTTCTTGCACCTTTTTCTTGCTCATTTTTTTTGCACTGTTTTCTTTTTCTGTTTTGTTGCTCCATTTTCGTGCTCTGTTTTGTTGCTCCATTTGCTTGCACTAAGATCTCTAAGGGCCATATGGTCAAAGAAGTAGCGAAATAGCTTTTGTTATTTGTAACGACTTTTCAGAGTACGGTGTCGTGATTATTAATATTTTAAGAGAGTGTCGGTTGTGATCAGAAATATGTCGTTTGTCCTGACTGAAATTGTTGTATTGAACGACAAAAAAGTGTCTTAACTAAAGACAAAAATGTCTCAAAAAATGTCTTAATAACAAAAATGTCTTTAAAAATGTTTTAACTAATGACAAAAATGTCTTAACTAAAGATAAAAATTCTCACATTCAGAACACATTCCCTCCACTTTTTTCTTAACGTACAAATTTTGTCTTTTGAAAGACATTTTTTGTCGTTAATTACGACAAAATTTATTTTCCTCTATACGACACTGGAGAATAGTTCAGCCACACCCTAGCCACGCCCCTTTGCCCATCAATTCTGGAGTTGTATCGTACACAACGGCCATTACTAGTTTTTTTGTCGTATACTCTATAGAAAATATATGGTTCATACATACAATTACTTATTTTTGTCTTTCATACAACATTTTTTTGTTGTTATCTCTTTGAACATATGACCCAAAGTCTGGAGAAATCTTAATACATTGGCTCCATGTAGGGCTTGGAGCGCCCTTTTCTTATTCTACTATGGAGCCAGTTCACTAAGACCTCTAAAGTTGGTGACATCTTTAGAATTGTTATTCAGGACTTGGAATACCATTTTTGCACCATTTTCTTGTTCTGTTTTCTGCTGTATATACCCAGTCCCTATCTATAACATTTTAACCCATCTCTGGAAAATTGCCCAATTACTGTGAAGAAGAAATCTTAAAATGGTGTTTGGCCACAAAAAGGCTGTGGTTAAATGAGGGGGTGTCATTAGGAGTGGAGTCAAGATGGGGCTAAGAGTACCAGAGGATGCTGTGTTTAGGGGTGAATTAAATACAAATCAGGCCCTACCTACTTAGCTTAGCTTCTGATGAACAAAGTAAGAGATGTTTATTCTTAGGGCAAAACAAAAAAGTAGGCAAATATAAATGACATAGTCTTAGTGTTTTTTGAATTATTTAAAGGCACAGCATTCCAAGTAAAAGAGAAGAAATTTAAAACGAAACCAAATAAAAAATGGTCTTTTAGCTCCTTGAATGCTAGAGAGGTTGTTAACCCATTCATTGCATTAAAGGGTTAGTAATGTACTGTATTAATAAAAAGTAATATTGTAGATATTCAGAAAATAAATCACCTGATTTCAGTCCGATCTCTCAAACCTTTATAGTTTGAGAGATATACGGTGATAAAGCTCTCCCCTCCCTCCCCTTTCTCATACATCAGCTATAAAGCTGACATCAGGAGATTTGAGTCATGCGACTTGAGGCGACTCTTCAGCAGAGCCGAAATAGCTGTATCTAAAAAGAAATACTTATTGGAACAGTCTACAAAGTATGCCTGGTTTACAAGCAGACGTTGTAGACCGTTCCAATGAAGTATTTCTTTTTGGATAGCACTATTTTGGCTCTGCTGAAGAGCTGCTGGCCAGTCCCAGGACCAGGATCTTCTTATGTCAGCTAGAGGCTGACGTCAGTGAAAGGGGAGGGAGTGGGACACTTATTACCGAATAGCTATCAAACTATAAAGGTCTGAGAGATCGGACTGGCTTCAATTGATTTCTTTTTTTGAATATTTACAATATTACTTTTTATTAATATAAGACATTACTAACCCTTTAAACTTAAATCATTTAGGATTTTGGACATTTTTTATTTGTATCTTATGGATGCAGCTGGTTTCACTCAGAATAACTCCGGGGGAGGGGAGACTTCTCCAGTTTATCACTTCTCCAGTTCCTATGTTATTCTATGGACCCTATGCACTAAGAGCTCCAAAGTTAAAGAAATGACCTCTTTATCACCACTTTATCATATCACCACTTGGTGAATCTCCCCCCAAGTATCTTTTGAACACAGGATCCTCATAATCACTACTAGGTACCATTCCCTCTGTAAGCAATTCATTAAACTCCTGGATGCCAGAGACTTTGCAATGTGATAGATATGTTCAGACAGCCAGGTAGGCTTTAGTTAAAGGGATAGTAATACTTCGTTTTAACTTTATTTTATTTTGTAGGCATTAAAAAAAACATGAATAATGATATAAGTCTTATCTCTCAAACCTTTATGGTTTAAGAGATATTCACAAGCAAAGTGTCCCCCTCCCGCCCCTTTTACTGATGTAACATTTTTCAGCCAGGGCAGAAGGGAGGTGCCCAGGTAGACTGCAGAGAGGGACAATCTTCAATTAAGATAAGGGAAAAACCTGAAAAGCTTGTCAAGGGGGGCAGGGATTTCATTGTTTTCATAGGAATAAGAGTGTCCCCTTCTGTTATCTGTCCAGTCTATGGACTGTATTCCATATCTGAGAAGAGATTGTTTACAGTAGGTAAAAGGGGCAACTTTGCTTGTGAATATCTCTCAAACCATAAAGGATTGAGAGATAAGACTTATATAATTCTTCATGTTTTTTTAATGCCTACAAAATAAAATAAAGTTAAAACGAAGTATTACTATCCCTTTAATGAGATCTAGTACAGCTGTATTAGTACAAAGGTGCCCAACATAACTAGGAGCCCGATGTATTAAGAAGAACTGAGAGGTGATTCACTAAGCAGTGATAAAGAGGTAATAAAGTGGAGATGACTTCACCAGTTTATCACTTCTCTAGTTCCTATGTTATTCTGTGGAGTCTATTCACTAAGATCTCCAAAGTTGAAAAAATCTTAGTGCATAGGCTCCATAGAATAACATAAGAATTAGATAACTGATAAACTGGAGAAGTCATCTCCACTTTATCTCCACTTTATCACCTCTTTATCACCTCTTTATCACAGCTTAGTGAATCTCCGTCCTGGTGTAATTCTGGGCCAAACCAAAAGCACTATAGGAGATAAATACAAATAGGCATTGTTTTAATTGAGAATTTTAACCTCTTGAATACTAAAGAGGTTTCCAATGCATTGCGTACGAATTAGATACCGCTCTAAATCAGGCAGGTGAGCTTTTTTGTAGTTCTATGTCTGCCTATTGTTTGTTAAGCTACTCACACTAAAAAGCCTCCCCTTTATTGATGCTTGCACCAAGGGGAGGACAATGGGTGTTTCAGGACCTTCCTTTCCTTTATGCCTTGATTAACCCTTTGAGTACCAGAGAGGTTGCAATGCATTGGATACCTCTCTGGCACTCAAAGGGTTAATGCTATGTATTAAAAAAAGTGTAGAGGAAATGGTTTTGAGTTTATACCATTTCCCTGTGTGTCCTATTCGTCAGGAGTGCAAGGCTTGCTGGCGTCAAATTCCCAATGGTGGCAGAGATTGTGCACCAGTATGAACTGCAATGATCCTATACAATAGTGCATATAGGGCCTGATTTACAAATCAGGCACACCTAGCAAGGCACTCTAGGCTCCCTTAACTCCTCCTATGGACACACCCACAGTGTTCACATGAACAGTCCCATCCACTCTTTCCTGGCACAGAAAATCCCATTGGCCTATAACAAGCAAGGACAAGAAAAGGCCTTAACCTCTTGGTTTCTAGAGAGATCTCCAACACATTGCTTTTCAAAACACTGGAGGTTTCTTTAGCATCCAAGCAGTTAAATAATAGTCTATACAGGGATATACAATTAGTGCAGAGAAACTTAGACGGCTCTGGCCACACCCACAATTCAGACTGTGGGTGTGGCCACTGCCAGGACAGCTGAGGCAGTCCTCAGAATTTGGAACTCTAGGCAGTTGCCTGCTCTGCCTACTGGAAAATCCAAACCCGAGGGTATACTCTGAAGAGCAGCCACAGGTGTTGGAGACTATTGGCGCGATTCAAGAAACATTTGCATCAGATAAAGGAATTTTTGTGCGCAAATAGATTTTGCGTATATTCTAATCCAGGAAGCTAAATATCGAATGCTTCTTGAATTGCGCATGAAAAAATTCCATTTTACGACAACAGTACACAGACATAGAAATTAATTCACAATAGCAGTTCTTGCATTAGGCGCATTTGCTATTCCACTCACACAGATTCGTTAATCTTAGCCATGCCCACAAAAAAAATAAATATACGCAGCCATTCGCTAATCTTGAATTTTCATGCGCAATTCAATAAAATCATGTGCAAACCTATTCCCCAGTGGTTTTCACACTGGAAATAGCGATTGCACACTTTTCCTGCATCGCGCCATATATGTCAAATTCAATGATTCACCCCTATGTGTCTACATATGAAAAAAAGAAAATGTATAAATAGAGAAGTGATCTGTTCTCTTCTCTCTGCAGGATGAAATTATCTTGACTCTTAGACTACAAATGCTAAAATAATTATGATATGACAATTCTCACACACCAGAACGGTTTAAATTAGATTTTTTTTTCCCTTTTCCAGGCAACTGCAGAAAAATGTGCCCAATCAAACGTCATAATGAAAATAGGTTAAAGGACTGTAGAAGCTGTAACCATGAAGCTTAACACAAAACTATGTCACAATCTGTAAATGGATACTCTTAGCTCATTTATATTGATTGGATGATTCACTGAGCTTCACATTCAAAGTACTCTTTTAAAATTAACAGCACTGTGTCAGTTAACCATTTAGTGCCAGAATAAAATATATTACTTTTTTTTAGGTAAACTATTAATTTCTTATGATTTAAACAAAGCTATAATCTAGTAAAAAGGACTTTGACCTAATGCTATAACCCCATTCTTTGGACACTACTTTGGCCCTCAAAGGGTTAAGAGTGCTCACTTTGGCATATGAGTAACACCCACTATTACTGTATTATCAGTCTTTGTTGGGAAGGGGGAGGGTGACTCATTCAACCACCAATGAGTAATTTCATTCAACATGGGATTTTTACAGACATCCTACTATTATTATGTCCCCTCAGCCTAGGAAGTGAGACTGTAATGTGCCCCTATTAAATTGGCTTGAAAAGCTCCACAAATCCCACACTTTATTTATGCCTGGACATTGTGGTAGTGAGATGTGGCTATGGTGTGGGTTCAAAATTCTAGCATAACACATTAATCGAAAAAAGCAATATAACTTTTACTGAATGAAACTGGCACACATGTTTCTTTACGGACAAACTGATATTTCAGAGCAGTAATATTCTTATGTAGTCAGTAATTAAAATAAAAATAAAAAAATATATAAAAAAAGCATTTCTCTTCAGTTTTTTTTTTCTTTTTAACTTAGGGACATTAAAACTGACATCATAGGATTTTTGTGTCCCATGTCAAACAAATTGGTGAGTTTACACTTTGTTCCCACTGTCTCCCATCTGAAATAAGGGAAGTGAAGTGGATTTTTTTTTCAAGTAAAGTTGATATTGAAAATGGGAATTTTTCTTACCTGTCAATTCCTTTTCCTCTGGGTCTCTGTAAGTAGCACACCAAGAGAGATAGCCCCTCCTCCTTAGTTAGGACAGATAAAATTATAAAAGGAACCTCCATCTCCCACCATCCCCAGTGTTGATCAAAGCTGACTAGAGACCAGCACATGAAATTCTCAAAAAAATGTACTGAAGAACAAACAGGTCTTAATTAGTGATGAGCGAGCACCCCAATGCTCGGATGTTCGGGTGCTCTGACCGAGTACCCCCTGAGGCTCGAGTGCTCGGCCGAGCACCCGAGCCCCATTGAAGTCAATGGGAGGACTCGAGCATTACACCAGGCACCCCCTGCTCTGATGAGGGGAGGGTGCCTGGTCCATAGGAAAAGGGCAGAAAAAGATGGAAACACTACAGAAATGGTTCAGGGACAGCATAGGGAGGATGTCTGGATGCACCTTGGACTCCAACATCGCTGCTGGGAACGATCTTTCGCCCGTAGTACGCCATTTTTACAGACTGACCGTAAAACACACAAAAAGGAAAATAAAAACGACTTTAGGCGAAAAATTGTTACCAAACAGTATTTGCTGTATATTTACTTGTATATCATCTGCAAATTCTCCCAAAAATTTCATCGATTTTCTGAAGTGAGGCCATGATTAAGAGGGAAACGTGCGCAGAGGCAAATTCTCCCAAAAATTTCCTTGATTTTCAGAACTGAGGCCATGATTAAGAGGGAAACGTGCGCAGAGGCAAATTCTCCCAAAAATTTCCTTGATTTTCAGAACTGAGGCCATGATTAAGAGGGAAACGTGCGCTGAGCTGACCATCTAAAACATTATGGGTGAGGGTCTGCTGCAGAGCTGACCATCCTAAACATTATATGCGAAGGCCCGCTAGTGAGCTGACGCTATAAAACATTATATGAGAGGGCCCGCTAGAGAGCTGACCCAATAAAACATTATATGAGAAGGCCCGCTGGTGAGCTGACCTATATAAAAATTGGCAAACAGGGCCCGCTGGTGAGCTGGCCCTATATAAAAATTATATCACAGGGCCCGCTGGTGAGCTGGCCCTATATAAAAATTATATCCCAGGGCACGCTGGTGAGCTGGCCCTATATAAAAATTATATCCCAGGGCATATGGAAGAGGAGGAGGAGGATGAGAACATTAAGAGTCAACCATATACCCGTTTTTGGGGTGGAAGGGGTGAATGGGAATACAGAGTATTCCCATCATTGTAAATAACATATATAAAGTGAGTTTATGTTCCCCCGGGGCTTTCCTCCAGTGGAGTGGAGAAGTCAGGGGAAATCCAGGCCTTGTTCATTTTTATAAGTGTCAACCTATCAGCATTGTCGGTGGAAAGGCGGATACGCTTATCTGTTATGATGCCACCAGCAGCACTAAATACCCGCTCAGACAGAACGCTGGCGGCAGGGCAGGCCAGCACCTCCAAGGCGTAGAGTGCCAGTTCATACCACGTGTCCAGCTTGGACACCCAGTAGTTGTAAGGCACAGAGGGATCATTGAGGACGCTGACACGGTCTGCTACGTACTCCTTCACCATCTTCCAAAACTTTTCCCTCCTTGTGACACTAGGCTGCGCATCAGGGTGAGGGTGCTGGCGGGGTGTCATGAAGGTGTCCCACGCCTTGGAGAGTGTTGCCCTGCCTTTGTCGGAACTGCTGTGTGCTCCCCTTTTCTCCCCTTCTCGGTTGGCCAAGGTAGCACGTACTCTGCCGCCAGCGTTGTCAGATGGAAAATTTTGGAGCAATTTTTCAACAAGAACCTTCTGGTATTGCACCATTTTGCTTGTCCTCTCCACCGGAGGAATGAGAGATGAGAAATTCTCTTTGTAGCGGGGGTCCAGAAGGGTGAACACCCAGTAATCCGTGTTGTCTAAAATGCGTACAACGCGTGGGTCACGGGAAAGGCAGCCTAACATAAAGTCAGCCATGTGTGCCAGAGTACCAACAGTCAAGATTTCGCTGTCCTCACCAGGAGGCTGACTCTCAATATCCTCATCCTCTTCCTCCTCTTCTGCCCACCCACGCTGAAGAGATGGAACTAAAGTTCCATGGCTACCCTCTGTAGCGGAGGCAACCGTGTCTTCCTCCTCCTCCTCCTCCTCCTCCTCCGCCTCCTCCAATTGTCGCTGAGAAGACGAAGTGAGGGTGCTCTGGCTATCACCTTGTGTAAGCTCTTCCTCCCCCATTTCCACCTCTTCCACATGCAAAGCGTCGGTTTTAATTGTGAGCAGCGAGCGTTTCAGTAGACACAGAAGTGGGATGGTTACACTGATAATAGCGTTATCGCCGCTCACCATCTGTGTCGATTCCTCAAAATTGCGTAAAACCTCGCAGAGGTCTGACATCCATTCCCACTCCTCACTTCTGATTACAGGAAGTTGAACGGAGAGGCGACGACCGTGTAACAGCTGGTACTCCACTACTGCCCTCTGCTGCTCACAAAGCCGGGCCAACATGTGGAAGGTGGAGTTCCAGCGCGTGCTCACGTCACACAGCAGCCGGTGAGCTGGCAATTGTAAGCGCTGCTGCAGCTTCAACAGGCCGGCCGAAGCTGTAGATGACTTACGGAAATGTGCACACACGCGGCGCACCTTGGTCAAGAGATCATGCACATTGGGGTAGGTTTTTAGAAATCGCTGCACCACTAAATTAAATACATGCGCTAGGCATGGTACGTGTGTGAGCTTGCCGAGCTCCAAAGCCGCCACCAAGTTACGCCCATTATCACACACAACCATGCCTGGTTGCAGGTTGAGTGGCGAGAGCCACTGCTCGGTCTGGTGACTAATCCCCTGCAACAGCTCTGAGGCCGTGTGCTGTTTGTCCCCAAGGCAGATCAGCTTCAGCACGGCCTGTTGACGCTTCCCCACTGCAGTGCTACACTGCTTCCAGCTACTGGCTGATGGGGGAGTGGCGGTGTGTGTAGAGAATTCGGAGGTGGAAACGGAGGAGGAGGAGCCAATAACGTAGGTGCTGGTGGAAACCCTGATGGAGGTAGGGCCCGCAATCCTCGGCGTGGGTAGCACCCGTGCCATCCCAGGGTCCGAGTCGCTCCCAGCCTCCACGACATTCACCCAGTGTGCCGTCAGGGAAATGTAGCGTCCCTGGCCACAAGCACTTGTCCATGTGTCAGTCGTTAAGTGGACCTTCCCAGTAACTGCGTTGGTCAGGGCACGGGTGATGTTACGGGACACATGGTGGTGTAATGCGGGGATGGCACACCGGGAAAAGTAGTGGCGGCTGGGGACCGCGTACCGAGGGACAGCTGCTGCCATCAGGCTGCGGAAGGACTCAGTGTCCACAAGCCTAAATGGCAGCATTTCGATGGCCAGTAATTTTGAAAGGTGTGAGGTTAGTGCTATGGCCTGTGGGTGGGTGGCTGGGTACTTTCTCTTGCGCTCAAATGCCTGGGGTAACGACATTTGGACGCTGTGCTGGGACAGGGAAGTGGAAGTGGTCGCTGATGGTGCTTCAGATGCTACAGGTGCAGGGCGGGAGGTATGCGGGCCTGCGCCTTCGACAGGCGATTGGCCGGCACCGAAAACAGGGGAAGAGGAGGCAGTGGTGTGGCCTGCAGACACAGATGGGCGATCCAGGCGTTCCTCCCACTTACTACGGTGCTTGGATGCCATGTGTCGGATCATGCTGGTGGTGGTGAGGTTTCTAGTGTTCATGCCTCGGCTCATTCTGGTGTGGCACAGGTTGCAAACTACAATTCTTTTGTCGTCCGCACTTTCCTTAAAAAAACGCCATACCGCGGAACACCTACCCCTTGGCAAGGTAGATTTACGCAAGGGGGTGCTCCGTGGAACATTTGCGGGCCGGTTTGGTGCGGTCCGCCTTCTTTCTGTAGCCACACCACTGCCTCTTCCAGCCTGTTGCGGTGCTGCAGATGGCTCACCCTCAGGACTGCTGTCATCGCTCGGCTCTACACCTTCCCAGGTGGGGTCAGTCACCTCATCGTCCACCAAGTCCTCCTCCACTTCCTCACTCTGATCATCCTCCTCAAGTCTTGATCCCACCACATACTCAGTCATTGACAACTGTATAACATTCTCCTCAACAAGGTCTTGAGACGGAAATAGTGGTTGATTTAATGGCAACTGTGTCTCATCATCATCATCATCATCATCCACTACTTCCTTTGACCTTAAATGCCGTTCACATCTGTCATCTTCTTGTGATTGGGTAGCCTCTAGAGGTTGTGAATCAGGGCACAAGATGTCATGTTCCTCTGCAAGCGTGCTTGGAGAGAGGGTCAAATGAAGGATTGGTGATGAGACGAGCTCATCACTATATCCCAGTGTGGGATCACTTCTTTGACCAGACCGTGTATGGTGGGAGGAAGGATGATCAGAGTGAGGATTATGTTGACCAGACTCTTGGCTACTGAGAGTGGACTTGGTGGAAGACAGGGTGGTGCTTAACCGACTGGAAGCAGTATCAGCTGTCATCCAACCGACCACCTGTTCGCACTGGTCGGACCTCGAGAGTGATGTCCTGCGACGCCCTGTGAAATCAGACATGAAGCTAGGTATG
This sequence comes from Rhinophrynus dorsalis, assembly GCA_037306005.1. Classification (NCBI taxonomy): domain Eukaryota; kingdom Metazoa; phylum Chordata; class Amphibia; order Anura; family Rhinophrynidae; genus Rhinophrynus; species Rhinophrynus dorsalis. The sequence continues at coordinate 256,943,405 of CM074723.1, read as the reverse complement.
GTGGATGTCTTTCTTTCTTGTGCTCTGGCACCAGGCACAGTTTCTCCGCGTCCTGACCCGCGCCCTGAACTTTCAGGATCACGTCCACTTCCCCGTCCCTTTTTACCCGCCTTCTTCATCTTACACGATATATATGACTTTAATATATATGAGTTTGAAAACTTAACAGTATTTCTTACTATTCTGCAACTCTGCAGAGTACACAGAATAGGCTGCTAAACTGCGGTGACACACACTGAATGGAATAAGTGACTTTAATATTTGAGTTTGAAAAATTAACAGTATTTCTTACTATTCTGCAACTCTGCAGAGTACACAGAATAGGCTGCTAAACTGCGGTGACACACACTGAATGGAATATGTGACTTTAATATTTGAGTTTGAAAACTTAACAGTATTTCTTATAATTCTGCAACTCTGCAGAGTACACAGAATAGGCTGTTAAACGGCGGTGAAAGACACTGAATGGAATATGTGACTTTAATATTTGAGTTTGAAAACTTAACAGTATTTCTTATAATTCTGGAACTGTACAGAGTACACAGAATAGGCTGTTAAACGGCGGTGAAAGACACTGAATGGAATATGTGACTTTAATATTTGAGTTTGAAAAATTAACAGTATTTCTTACTATTCTGCAACTCTGCAGAGTACACAGAATAGGCTGCTAAACTGCGGTGACACACACTGAATGGAATATGTGACTTTAATATTTGAGTTTGAAAACTTAACAGTATTTCTTATAATTCTGCAACTCTGCAGAGTACACAGAATAGGCTGTTAAACGGCGTTGAAACACACTGAATGGAATATGTGACTTTAATATTTGAGTTTGAAAACTTAACAGTATTTCTTATAATTCTGGAACTGTACAGAGTACACAGAATAGGCTGTTAAACGGCGGTGAAAGACACTGAATGGAATATGTGACTTTAATATTTGAGTTTGAAAACTTAACAGTATTTCTTATAATTCTGGAACTGTACAGAGTACACAGAATAGGCTGTTAAACGGCGGTGAAAGACACTGAATGGAATATGTGACTTTAATATTTGAGTTTGAAAACTTAACAGTATTTCTTATAATTCTGGAACTGTACAGAGTACACAGAATAGGCTGTTAAACGGCGGTGAAAGACACTGAATGGAATATGTGACTTTAATATTTGAGTTTGAAAACTTAACAGTATTTCTTACTATTCTGCAACTCTGCAGAGTACACAGAATAGGCTGTTAAACGGCGTTGAAACACACTGAATGGAATATGTGACTTTAATATTTGAGTTTGAAAACTTAACAGTATTTCTTATAATTCTGGAACTGTACAGAGTACACAGAATAGGCTGTTAAACGGCGGTGAAAGACACTGAATGGAATATGTGACTTTAATATTTGAGTTTGAAAACTTAACAGTATTTCTTATAATTCTGCAACTCTGCAGAGTACACAGAATAGGCTGTTAAACGGCGTTGAAACACACTGAATGGAATATGTGACTTTAATATTTGAGTTTGAAAACTTAACAGTATTTCTTATAATTCTGGAACTGTACAGAGTACACAGAATAGGCTGTTAAACGGCGGTGAAAGACACTGAATGGAATATGTGACTTTAATATTTGAGTTTGAAAACTTAACAGTATTTCTTATAATTCTGGAACTGTACAGAGTACACAGAATAGGCTGTTAAACGGCGGTGAAAGACACTGAATGGAATATGTGACTTTAATATTTGAGTTTGAAAACTTAACAGTATTTCTTATAATTCTGCAACTCTGCAGAGTACACAGAATAGGCTGTTAAACGGCGGTGAAAGACACTGAATGGAATATGTGACTTTGATATTTTAGTTTGAAGACTTAACAGTATTTCTTCCTATTCTGCAACTCTGCACAGTACACAGAATGTGCTGCTACACTGCGGCGAAGCACACTGAATGGAATATGTGACTTTGATATTTTAGTTTGAAGACTTAACAGTATTTCTTCCTATTCTGCAACTCTGCACAGTACACAGAATGTGCTGCTAAACTGCGGCGAAGCACACTGAATGGAATATGTGACTTTGATATTTTAGTTTGAAGACTTAACAGTATTTCTTCCTATTCTGCAACTCTGCACAGTACACAGAATGTGCTGCTACACTGCGGCGAAGCACACTGAATGGAATATGTGACTTTGATATTTTAGTTTGAAGACTTAACAGTATTTCTTCCTATTCTGCAACTCTGCACAGTACTCAGAATGTGCTGCTAAACTGCGGCGACGCACACTGAATGGAATACGTGACTTTGATATTTTAGTTTGAAGACTTAACAGAATGTGCTCTAATCTGCAACTTTGCACACTAAACAGAATGTGCTCTAATCTGCAACTTTGCACACTAAACAGAATGTGCTCTAATCTGCAACTTTGCACACTAAACAGAATGTGCTCTAATCTGCAACTGTGCACACTAAACAGAATGTGCTCTAATCTGCAACTTTGCACACTAAACAGAATATATATATTTTTTTTTTTTTTTTTTTTTTTTTTTCCCCCCACACCAAATAACCTGCTGCCCCCACACACAGTAGTCCTAAAAAGGACTTTTGGTTCTTTTTTTTTCACAATTTTTGTTTTTTTCCTCCCTACACTGCCTTTCCCTTCCTATCCTCAGCTCTCCCTGGCTCAGACTGAGCCGAACTCGATGGTCAGGTGCTATACAGCACCTGACCACGGGTTCTGGCCAGCCAATCAGTGTAATGCCAGCAGCCAACATGGCTGCTGTCATTACACCGATGTCAGAGCCTCCCTGCACGTTTATTGGCTGCGCAGCAGCCGCAAAACGTGCGGGGAGGAGACCCGAACATGGCGGGCGAGCACATGCGGTACTCGTACGAGTACCGCCATGTGCCGAGCAGAGCGATGCTCGAGCCGATCCGAGCATCGGCCGAGCATGCTCGCTCAACACTAGTCTTAATCAAGGGAGGGAAATCCATGCGCTACCTACAGAGACCCAGTGGAAAAGGAATTGACAGGTAAGAAAAATTCCTGTTTTCCATCTGGGTCTCCTTGGTAGCACACCAGGAGAGAACACAAAGTTAATTAGTAATAAGGGGGGATCATTGACTGCTTCTTGCACTTTATATCCGAATGCTGAATCTCTCTCAGCTTGCAGGTCTAGCTGATAATGTCTGACAAATGTGTGGATATTCCCCCAGGTCACAGCCCTACTGTAACGGTTTTCAGTACACTCAGAGGCAGGCAATTTGGTAAAACACAGTTTTATTGAAACCAGACAGAATAAAGTAACCCTCGCGGGTCCAGCAATAGTTGACAAACAGTACTGACACAGGACAGGTTACTAAATAACACTAACCCACACGGGTCCAGTATACATATATCAGGGAGCAATACATATACTGACACAGGTCAGGAACAGTTTGTGTGATATAGTGAGACACTGCTGGTAAATGCTATTAGGCCAGGAGGCTGGGAGGCCCAAATAGCGAGGCCCAAGAAGCACTTTCTGTGGATGAGTGCCAAAATAGCGACTAGGCCCAGGAAGGGTGAGCGAGGCCCAGATGGATCACGACTATCAGTAGTACTGCAACCGGAGGAACAACGGGACGCCCAGGAACACACACAGACTGCAACCCAGGGTAACGGTATCGGACAATAGGTGAAATAACGCTAGACTCGATGGCAACTGCCGGGCGACACAGCCGAACTGAGGTGCCCCGGAGACCAACCTCAGTAACGGAGAAGTGACAGCCAGCATATAATGTGTCAAAGAATACCTCCTACCCGGGTGAGTACCGGATGGCCCTGGTAACGGGCGCTTGGCTTGTTAGCGACTGGCAAGAGCGGAGGCTAACTGTGATGCCCAGGAGACCAACCACAGTGGTAACAATAATAAGCCAAACGTATAGTGAGCAAGCGAGATCAGCATCAGCCCTGGGTAAGGAGTAAGGAGGCAGCAAGGCACAAATGGGTCGCAGTCACGGAACAGTAATGCAGTACTCGAGGCAACCAACTGGGCCAGCACGCTCAAGACAGAGCACAGGAGATACTCTCTACCGGATGCGGTAGTGCACCGGACTGGAGGCACAGAACAGAATCGTCAGCCAGGCAGGGTCGGTACACGAGCAGGAACTTCAGCCAATCCAAGTCGATACAGGGAGCAGGAACGTCAGTCAGGCCGGGTTGGTACATGGAGCAGGAATGTCAGCCAATCCAAGTCGGTACACGGAGCAGGAACATCAGCCAGACCGGGTCAGTACATGGAGCAGGAACGTCAGCCAATCCGAGTCGGTACACGGAGCGGGAACAGGATCAGAGAGAGTAGTCAGGCAGTCCGGGTCATACACAGGATATCACACGTTAACGGCAGCAAGCACTAAGCAACGGGAACACCACGAAAGGGCCCTGTATGAGGCTACCATTGGGTGGAGTAATCACACGCTAGCCAATAAAAGAGCATCAGAAATCATGTGTCAAAATGTAGCCAGCAATACACAGGCACCATAATAGTACCCCCCTCTCAAAGACCCCCCCCCGAGAAGAGGGAGCTGGCTTCTGTGGGTACTTAGCATGAAATCTGTGCAGCAGTCTGGGAGCATGGAGGTCATTCTGGTCAACCCAGGAACATTCTTCAGGGCCATAGCCCTTCCAGTGAACCAATTATTGCAACTTTCCTCTAAATCTCCTGGAGTCAATTATGCTTTGCACTTCGTACTCCTCCTGACCTTGTACCTGCACAGGCCCGGGAACCACAGGAGTAGTAGTGTAACGGTTGCAAACTAAAGGCTTCAGCAAGGATACGTGGAACACATTATGAATCCGCATGGATGCTGGTAGATCCAAAGCATAAGAAACTGGGTTAATCTTGCGGATAACTTTAAAGGGACCGACATACTGAGGAGCCAACTTATTACATGGAACCTGCAGATTGAGGTTTCTCGAGGAAAGCCATACCCTGTCCCGTCTGAGGACATGGCCTTTTCGTACTGTAATGGTTTTCAGTACACTCAGAGGCAGGCAATTTGGTAAAACACAGTTTTATTGAAACCAGACAGAATAAAGTAATCCTCGCGGGTTCAGCAATAGTTAACAAACAGTACTGACACAGGACAGGTTACTAAATAACAGTAACCCACACAGGTCCAGTATACATATATCAGGGAGCAATACATATACTGAGACAGGTCAGAAACAGTTTGTGTGATATAGTGAGACGCTGCTGGTAAATGCTATTAGGCCAGGAGGCTGGGAGGCCCTAATAGCGAGGCCCAAGAAGCACTCTCTGTGGATGAGTGCCAAAATAGTGACTAGGCCCAGGAAGGGTGAGCGAGGCCCAGATGGATCACGACTACCAGTAGTACTGCAACCGGAGGAACAACGGGATGTCCAGGAATACACACAGACTGCGACCCAGGGTAACGGTATCGGACAATAGATGTAATAACGCTAGACTCGATGGCAACTGCCGCTCGACAGAGCCGACTGAGGTGCCCCGGAGACCAACTTCAGTAACGGAGTAGTGACAGCCAGCGTATAATGTGCCAAAGAATAGCTCCTACCTGGGTGAGTACCGGATGGCCCTGGTAATGGGCGCTTGGCTTGTTAGCGACTGGCAAGAGCGGAGACTAACTGTGGTGCCCAGGAGACCAACCACAGTGGTAACAATAACAAGCCAAATGTATACTGAGCAAGCGAGATCAACGTCAGCCCTGGGTAAGGAAGAAGGAGACAGCAAGGCACAAATGGGTCGCAGTCACAGAACAGTAATGCAGTACTTGAGGCAACCAACTGGACCAGCATGCTCAAGACAGAGCACATGAGATACTCTCTACCAGATACAGTAGTGCACCGGACTGGAAGCACAGAACAGGAACGTCAGCCAGGCTGGGTTGGTACACGAGCAGGAACTTCAGCCAATCCAAGTCGATACAGGGAGCAGGAATGTCAGCCAGGCCGGGTTGGTACATGGAGCAGGAATGTCAGCCAATCCAAGTCGGTACACGGAGCAGGAACGTCAGCCAGACCGGGTCGGTACACAGAGCAGGAACAGGATCAGAGAGAGTAGTCAGGCAGTCTGGGTCATACACAGGATATCACACGTTAACGGCAGCAAGCACTAAGCAACGGGAACACCACGAAAGGGCCCTGTATGAGTGACAGGGCACAGTACTTAAAAGCTACCACTGGGTGGAGTAATCACACGCTAGCCAATAAGAAAGCATCAGAAATCATGTGTCAAAATGTCGCCAGCAACACACGGGCACCATGATACCTACAAATCTGTTCCACTGATGCTTGGGCTTTTTCTGCCCAGGAAGCTGATACAGATCTGGTAGAATGAGCCTTGATACCAGGAGGAGGATCTGCGTTACTTGCTTTATATGCTTCCTCAATTACGGTTCATAGCCACCTAGCAATGGTAGATTTTGATGCATTCTTACCCTTAGATTTGCCAAAAAAATTCACGAAAAATTATGATGAGTTTCTAAACTCTTTAGTGCTCCTTACATAGCACATCAAGCACCACTTAACATCCAGGCAATTAAGTCATCTCTCTTACCCAGACTGAAATTCAGAAAACAGCACAGGAAGACATAGATCCTGGGATCTATGGAAATCAGAGTTTGCTTTAGGAAGAAATGCTGGAGGAATCCTGAGAACCACAGATTCAGGTCTAAATATTAGGAAAGGCTATAAAATAGACAAGACCTGAAGTTATTTTAAATGAGAACCCAGTTTGAAGTTAAATTCTTGACTATATATCGCAGACATCTCTGGCACTCAGGAGGATGAAAATAAAACAAAATCACTCTATTGAAACATTGTTAAAATATAAACAGATTCTTCGGACAATTGAGGTCAAGTCTCATGTCTCATGTGGTGCAAAAACTACATAGTCCACGTGTTTCACGCTATATGCTCTTAATCATGACTGTCACTCTAAGGGTTAGTAATATATATCTATAGAGTACAGAGTGTGAGTTCAAATTTATAACATAACACTATTGGAAAAAATAAGCAAAACAATTCTTAATGAATTAAAGTGATTCACATGTTTTATTATAGTCAGCTTGACATTTCAAATCATTAGTACACTTTTACAAATTACTATTTAATTAAAAAGAAAAAGTATGCTTTATATATATATATATATATATATATATATATATATTTTTTTTTTTTTTTTTTTTTTTTTTTTTTTTTATTCATTTTAACTTAGGGTTATTAAATATTACTTCATGGGATTTTTGTCTCATGAAAGATGCATTGGCGTTTACAATTTGTTCCCACTGTCTCCTACCTGAAATAAGAGAAGTGAAGTGGATTTATTTTCTAGTAATCTTGATATTGAAATATATATTATAGGAGCATGCATGCTGTGATAGTATTGGGAGAAACCATGCTTCGTCACAGTAGGGGACATCTAAAAATTTATTTTGAATTAAATTGAGCTTTCACTGCCATGAAAGGTCAGAGATATCATTAATGATGTTCTTCATAATGAATTAGCATCATCTCTAGCCTTAAGCATTTTCAAGGCATATTTTAAATAATCAGTTTTGTAATTTGCCACCCTCCATCCATGTTGAATTTGGTTTGTTCCAGATTAGTTTCAATTCTTCACACTAGATAGCATTGCAGAGTAATTGCATAACCATTGTGATACCAAAAACTACCAGTATTTTGAGAGCATTACATTTAAGTGTGCACACCTCTCTTAATTTCAGTGTTATTGTAAATGAGAACCAAATTTACAGTTAACATCTTAGATATCACAGACATCTCTGGAACTTAAAGAGCTAGTTAAAAATATCAATACAGTACAAGGTGTGGGTTCAAAATTGTAGCATAACACATTATTGGAAAAAGTAAGCAATTCAACTTTTACTGAATTAAACTTATGCTTCAGATATTTTTTTCTTTTTATCTTAGGGACATTAAAAATGACTTCATGGGATTTTTTCCCATGGTCTCCCTTCTGAAATAAGGGAAGTGAAGTGGATTTTTTCAGGTAATGCTGAGTTTGAAATATTTTTTATGGGAGCAGTGCATGTTGGGGGAAACCATTTTAGAGCATAGTAGGGGACATATTAAACATCGTTTTTGATTAAATTGAGTTTTTACTGCCTTGAAAGCACATAGATGTCATCACTGCCTTTCTTAATAATGTATTACGAGTTGTCTCTAGCATTAAGAGGTTTTAAAGCACATTTTAAATTATTAGATATTTTATGTGATCCCCCCCCCACTCACTGAAAATTTGGTTTGTTCCTCATTTGCTTCAGTTCTTCACAGTAAACAGCTTTGCAAGTGCTAGTAAAATATATCAGTAGAGTAGAGGGTGTGAGCTCAAATTTAGAGCAGAACACTATTGGAAAATATAAGCAACACAATTCTTAATGAATGAAACTGATTCACATGTTTCATTAGAGACAATCTGGTATTTCAGAGAATTAATACACTTATACAACTAGCAACTGAATTAAAAAAGTATTTATGCTTCAGCTATTTGAAATAATGGAAGTGAAGTGAATTTTTTTCAAGTAATCTTGATATTGAAATATTTATTATGGGAGCATATGCATGCTGGGATAGTATTGGGAGAAACCTTTTTTCGTTACAGTAGGGGACATATAATTTTTTTTTAATTCAATTGTGCTTTCAGTGCATTGAAAACTCAGTGATGTCATTAATTGTCACGGTTTATTATGACTCTCAGACACAAGTTTTAGGTAAAAAAAATCAATTTTATTGAAATAATAAATGATAACTTAGGATGGCAATAACATACATATATATATATACAGAATATAGCACAGACAGAAGGCAGACTCTACCGGTCCTGTCAATATACCGGACAGGACAGTCTTTAGGCTCTACCGGCCTTGCCAATACCGGGTAAGGCAACCTGCAGATGGAATAGCATAACGGTTTTACCGGCCTTACCAAATTACCGGGCAAGGCAGCCTCAATAGATACACAATGTAGGCTCTACCGGCCCTGCCAATACCGGGTAAGGCAACCTCAGATGGAATGTGGCAAAAGGTTCTACCGGCCTTACCAATACCGGGCAGGGCAGCCCAGAGATAATAGCAGCAGTCAGATGGAACTGGCAAATTAGCAGAATCGTTAAGCAGCAAGGCTTTGGAGCAAACCAGCGTCCGCACGCTGGAAACAACACTGAATAGTATAGCCGTTAGGCTTAGCGAGCAAACCAGTGACCGCACACTGGAGTAACAAGCGAGGAGTATAGCCGCAAGGCTTAGGAGCAAACCAGCGTCCGCACGCTGGGACCAACACAGATTTGTATAGCTGATAGGCTTTGGAGCAAACCAGTGACCGCACACTGGTGTAACAAGCGAGTTTGTATAGCCGCAAGGCTTAGGAGCAAACCAGCGTCCGCACGCTGGGACCAACACAGATTTGTATAGCTGAAAGGCTTTGGAGCAAACCAGTGACCGCACACTGGTGTAACAAGTGAGTTTGTATAGCCGCAAGGCTTAGGAGCAAACCAGCGTCCGCACGCTGGGACCAACACAGAATGGTATAGCTGATAGGCTTTGGAGCAAACCAGTGACCGCACACTGGTGTAACAAGCGAGTTTGTATAGCCGCAAGGCTTAGGAGCAAACCAGCGTCCGCACACTGGGACCAACACAGATTTGTATAGCTGATAGGCTTTGGAGCAAACCAGTGACCGCACACTGGTGTAACAAGCGAGTTTGTATAGCCGCAAGGCTTAGGAGCAAACCAGCGTCCGCACGCTGGGACCAACACAGATTTGTATAGCTGATAGGCTTTGGAGCAAACCAGTGACCGCACACTGGTGTAACAAGCGAGTTTGTATAGCCGCAAGGCTTGGGAGTAAACCAGCGTCCGCACGCTGGGACCAACACGGAATTGTAGCAATGTCACCAACGCGACCAGGCAGAAGGTCGCCAGGATACTGAAGACAGGTGATGAGATGACAGGAACCAGCAACGATCAGTCAGGTCAGAAAACAGCAGAGAAGTTCAGCAGGAACTGCAACACCAGAGACTAGGCCGGAACCAGGACTGGAGTAACTCAGCATCCAGGAAACACTGGAACAGTAGAGATCAGGAACTCAGGAACACAGGATATCAGGAACTCAGGAACACTGGAACAGAGGCCCAGCTATCACTAGCATAGTGATAGCAAGAAGGTCAGAAACAACACGAAAGGGCACTCAAAGGGTGCCCAATCCAGGTTTAAATAGTCAATAAGAGGCGGGCTATCTGCAGACAGCCAATAGAAGCCCCCTACTGGTGACAGACAAGTAACTGCAGCAAATCACGGGCACCGTGATAGTACCCCCCTTTCAAAGACCCCCTCTCCTAGAATAGGGTTTAGGTTTCTGCGGGTAATTGGCATGAAAGGCCCTAGTTAACCTAGGTGCATGAAGGTCCGTACTATCCACCCATGATCGATCCTCAGGACCATACCCTTTCCAATGTACCAGGTACTGTACCCTTCCTCTAAGCCTACGGGAATCAATAATGCTCTGAACCTCGTACTCCTCCTGGCCCTCGACCTCAACAGGTCCTGGCACCACAGGTGTGGTAGTATAGCGATTGCAAACCAGAGGCTTAAGAAGGGACACATGGAACACATTATGGATACGCATGGATGCAGGTAGGTCTAGTGCATAGGAGACAGGGTTCATTTTGCGAATAACTCTGTATGGACCAATAAACCGAGGAGCCAACTTATTAGACGGAACCTGCAGCTTGAGATTTCTGGAGGAAAGCCATACTCTATCCCCAACCTGAAAGGAAACCGCTGGAAGCCTTCTGCGATTAGCATGGCGCTGATGACGCTGAAATGACTGACCAAGTGCCCTCTGAACTTGTGCCCATGTGGAACGGAGTTGCTCGATATGCTCATCCAGAGCTGGAATCTGTTGCGTCTGAAATGAGTCTGGAAGCAAACAGGGCTGGAACCCATAATTAATCAGAAACGGAGAGCTCCCAGATGAAGAATTGACCGCACAGTTCCTGGCGAACTCTGCCCAAGGCAACAAGTCAGACCAATTATCATGATGGTCAGTAACGAAACAACGGAGAAATTGTTCCAAGCCCTGATTAGCTCGTTCAGCGGCTCCATTGGTCTGGGGATGGTAGGCAGAGGAGAAGGACAGCTGTATGCCCATCTGTTGGCAAAATGCCCTCCAAAATCTAGACACAAACTGGCTCCCCCTGTCAGACACCAGTACCCTAGGCACTCCATGCAACCGGAATACTTCTCTGGCGAACACCATTGCCAATTCCTTCGCTGAAGGAAGACCACGGAGGGGCACGAAATGAGCCATTTTAGAAAACCTGTCCACCACCATGAATATAAAGGAGTACCCCTTCGACATAGGCAACTCTCCCATAAAATCAATGGAAACATGAGACCAGGGGCGTTCGCCATTAGGCACCGGTTGAAGCAAGCCCACAGGGAGATGTCTCGGGGTCTTAGCGCGGGCGCAGGTGGCACAGGCATTCGTAAATTCGGCACAATCGTTTCTCATGGAAGGCCACCAAAATAACTGAGAAAGGGACCATAACAATTGGTCTCTACCAATATGTCCCGCAGCCTTAGAGGAATGGTAGGTTTCGAGCAGCCTAGTACGAAATGATTCAGCGACAAAACATTTGCCCACTGGGGTTTCATGGGGAGCGGACCCCTGAGAGGCCAGGATCTCCTCCCCTAGAGGAGAAGTGATACTCGTGCGTATAGTAGCCAGTATTCTATCAGGTTGGATGATAGGAGCTGGTGCTTCCACTCTGTCACTGTCGGCCTCAAATTTTCTTGACAGTGCATCAGCCCTGATATTTTTTGACCCTGGTAAATATGATACAATGAAATTAAATCGAGACAGGAACAGTGCCCACCTGGCCTGACGAGAGGACAATCTCTTGGCCTCCGAGAGATAGGTCAGATTCTTATGATCTGTTAGGATTAAGACAGGATTCTTAGTACCTTCAAGCAAATGACGCCATTCCTTAAGAGCAAGGATAATGGCCAATAATTCTCTGTCACCTATCTCATAGTGGCTTTGAGTGACAGTCAACTTTTTAGAGAAAAACCCACAAGGTCTGAGAGTTCCACCTTTCTCGTGTCGCTGCGAAAGTACTGCCCCGACCCCAATATCTGAGGCATCAACCTCTAACGTAAATGGAAGTAAAGGATTGGGGTGGGATAACACAGGAGCCGCAGCAAATGCCAGCTTCAAATTCTCAAAGGCTTTCTCAGCAGATACCGGCCAACAAGAAGGATTAGCACCCTTGTGCGTAAGATCGGACAGAGGTTTGACAATGGAAGAAAAGTTCTTAATAAACCTCCTATAATAATTAGCGAAACCCAGGAAACGCTGTATGGCTTTAAGACCCTTGGGTTTTGGCCATTGTAGGACAGCTGACAACTTTTCTTTGTCCATGGCAATGCCATCATTGCCAATTATGAACCCCAAGAATGGCACACTGGTTCTATGAAACTCACATTTTTCCATTTTACAAAATAATTTGTTCTCACGGAGTCGTAGCAATACTGCGGATACATCTTTGATGTGCTGTGCCATGTTTTGGGAGTAAATCAGTATATCGTCGAGGTACACCACAACACATGTCTGTAACATATCTCTCAGAACATCATTTATCAGTTCCTGGAAAACTGCGGGTGCATTACACAGCCCAAAAGGCATTACTAGATACTCGTAGTGCCCAGCTCGAGTATTAAAGGCAGTTTTCCACTCATCACCTGCTCAAATGCGAACCAGATTGTAAGCGGCCCGTAGGTCCAACTTGGTAAATATCGAAGCGCCCTTAAGCCTGTCAAAAAGCTCGGTGATGAGTGGTATTGGGTATGCGTTTTTTGCCATTAGTTTATTCAAGCCCCGGTAGTCAATGCATGGTCTTAATTCGCCATTTTTCTTTTTTACAAAAAAGAACCCAGCCCCAGCTGGAGAGGTAGATTTACGTATGATCCCTCTAGCAAGGGCATCAGAAATGTAATCCTCCATAGCCTTATTTTCATCACAAGATAATGGATAAGTGCGTCCTTTCGGAGGTACTGCACCAGGCTGCAATTCAATGCAACAATCATAAGGTCTATGCTGGGGTAGCATACTAGCCTCTCCTTTGCTAAAAACATCGCCAAACTGTTGGTACACATCAGGCATAGCAGAGGAGGTGCACATGACCTTAATAGGCTGGATGACGCACTTGTCCATACAAAACTGGGACCAAGCAGCAATTTCACACTTTTTCCAATCGAATTGTGGGTTATGTAACTGTAACCACGGAAATCCCAATATCACCGCATGGTGCGGGGAATTAATCAGTTGAAACTGCTGCTCTTCTCTGTGAAGTGCCCCAATAGTCATAGACAATGGCATAGTTTCAAATATAACCTGAGGCGGTTCTAAGGGTCTACCATCAATCGCTTCAATAGTCAAGGGGTTTTCTCTTTCAATGCGTGGAACTCCGTGCAATTCAGCAAAGGTATTATCCATAAAATACCCTGCTGCACCGGAGTCAACCAAGGCCAAAACCTCCACAGAGCGTTGTGCCCAAGACAATACCACCTGTATGGTGGGTTTCATTATGCCCGACACTGGGGACGATTGTACACCACCTAGGGCCTGTCCCCCAAGATACCCTAGGTGGGTGCGTTTCCCGGACGTACCGGACAGGAATTTAGCAAGTGCCCTTTTTTACCGCAGTATAAACATAACCCTTGTTTTTTGCGATATAGTCTCTCTGCCTTGGATAGTCTAGTGAAGCCTATTTCCATAGGTTCACTTGTTTCCCGTACTGGTTCACTAGACTTCAATGCCAAGGGAGGGATGGGTGGGCAAAACATGCTACTAGGCTCATTATTTTTTGACCGTAACTTACGATCTCTGGCAATTGATCTCTCACGTATTCTGGAGTCAATTATCATAACATACTCAATGTAATCATCTAGATCAATAGGTAGATCTTTAGCAGCGATTTCGTCTTTAATGTGGTCATTCAGGCCTTGAGAGAAGGCTGCCAATAATGCCTCGTTATTCCAACCTACCTCTGCTGCCAGTGTGCGGAATTCGATGGCATAGTCGCCCACTGTACGCCTGCCCTGTTGTATCTCCATAAGGCGTTTGGCAGCAGAGGTGGTTCTACCAGGAGGCTCAAACACTCTTCGAAAGGAACGCACAAATTCACTAAAGTTCTTAGTACAAGGTTTAGCATTCTCCCACAAGGGGTTAGCCCAAGCCAATGCTCTGCCAGTGAGCAGTGATATCGTGAACCCCACTTTACTACGATCATTGGGAAATGCGTGTGCCGTCAATTCCATAAAGATTTCGAGTTGATTGATGAACCCTCTGCAGAGACTAGGGTCACCATCATATCTTAGCGGCAAGGGTGCAGAAGCCGTTAACCCTTTAACAGTACCCCCTAGGGGTCTGGTATCACTTTCCGGTGTCTGACTTGGCGAGACCACCGGGCTAGAGCTAGATTGGTCAGCAGGTACCGTGCGTTCAAGGATCGTTTGAATTGCAACTGCCAACTGATCCAAACGTTGCTCGAGCACATCCATCCTCCAATGGATATTCTGTGCGTTACCTTCACCCTTGCTGTCTGAGGTCATGGCCCTTTCGTACTGTCACGGTTTATTATGACTCTCAGACACAAGTTTTAGGTAAAAAAAATCAATTTTATTGAAATAATAAATGATAACTTAGGATGGCAATAACATACATATATATATATACAGAATATAGCACAGACAGAAGGCAGACTCTACCGGTCCTGTCAATATACCGGACAGGACAGTCTTTAGGCTCTACCGGCCTTGCCAATACCGGGTAAGGCAACCTGCAGATGGAATAGCATAACGGTTTTACCGGCCTTACCAAATTACCGGGCAAGGCAGCCTCAATAGATACACAATGTAGGCTCTACCGGCCCTGCCAATACCGGGTAAGGCAACCTCAGATGGAATGTGGCAAAAGGTTCTACCGGCCTTACCAATACCGGGCAGGGCAGCCCAGAGATAATAGCAGCAGTCAGATGGAACTGGCAAATTAGCAGAATCGTTAAGCAGCAAGGCTTTGGAGCAAACCAGCGTCCGCACGCTGGAAACAACACTGAATAGTATAGCCGTTAGGCTTAGCGAGCAAACCAGTGACCGCACACTGGAGTAACAAGCGAGTAGTATAGCCGCAAGGCTTAGGAGCAAACCAGCGTCCGCACGCTGGGACCAACACAGATTTGTATAGCTGATAGGCTTTGGAGCAAACCAGTGACCGCACACTGGTGTAACAAGCGAGTTTGTATAGCCGCAAGGCTTAGGAGCAAACCAGCGTCCGCACGCTGGGACCAACACAGATTTGTATAGCTGAAAGGCTTTGGAGCAAACCAGTGACCGCACACTGGTGTAACAAGTGAGTTTGTATAGCCGCAAGGCTTAGGAGCAAACCAGCGTCCGCACGCTGGGACCAACACAGAATGGTATAGCTGATAGGCTTTGGAGCAAACCAGTGACCGCACACTGGTGTAACAAGCGAGTTTGTATAGCCGCAAGGCTTAGGAGCAAACCAGCGTCCGCACACTGGGACCAACACAGATTTGTATAGCTGATAGGCTTTGGAGCAAACCAGTGACCGCACACTGGTGTAACAAGCGAGTTTGTATAGCCGCAAGGCTTAGGAGCAAACCAGCGTCCGCACGCTGGGACCAACACAGATTTGTATAGCTGATAGGCTTTGGAGCAAACCAGTGACCGCACACTGGTGTAACAAGCGAGTTTGTATAGCCGCAAGGCTTGGGAGTAAACCAGCGTCCGCACGCTGGGACCAACACGGAATTGTAGCAATGTCACCAACGCGACCAGGCAGAAGGTCGCCAGGATACTGAAGACAGGTGATGAGATGACAGGAACCAGCAACGATCAGTCAGGTCAGAAAACAGCAGAGAAGTTCAGCAGGAACTGCAACACCAGAGACTAGGCCGGAACCAGGACTGGAGTAACTCAGCATCCAGGAAACACTGGAACAGTAGAGATCAGGAACTCAGGAACACAGGAGATCAGGAACTCAGGAACACTGGAACAGAGGCCCAGCTATCACTAGCATAGTGATAGCAAGAAGGTCAGAAACAACACGAAAGGGCACTCAAAGGGTGCCCAATCCAGGTTTAAATAGTCAATAAGAGGCGGGCTATCTGCAGACAGCCAATAGAAGCCCCCTACTGGTGACAGACAAGTAACTGCAGCAAATCACGGGCACCGTGATATTAATCCTTTCTGTTTAATGTATTAGCATTATCTCTAGCTTTAAGAGTATTTAAGGAATATTTTAAATCATTAAACTTTTAATTTACCTTCCTTCTCCCATTGTGAATTTGGTTTATCCCAGATTTGCTTCAGTTCTTCACAATGGATAGCATTACCAAGTATGCATTGTGAAACCAAAAAGTAAAAGCATATTGAGGGGATTACAGTTCAGTGTGCAAACCTCTTTTCATTTCAGTTTTATTTTAAATGTGAACCCAATTTACAGTTAACATATTGGATATCACAGACATCTCTGGCATTTTAAGGGTTAGTTAAAGATATCAGTAGAGTATAGACAAATGGATTATGGGTGGACATGGGTTGGCAGACAAAACTTACTTTCAAGGCTACTGCTGCTGGGAGCTGCTTGAGCCTGAATCTAGAGTGTGAGGCTAGGAGAGATGTGAAGCTAGGTAGAGGAGCCAAGAGGCTCACACAGTGTGTAAAGCCAAGGAGAGGAGCCAAGAGTCTCACACAGGCAAATAACAGGACTAGAAGTTCACTAGCAATCAGGGTCACAAGATCCAGATCAGTAAGCATAATCGGGCTTGGAATAAAGCAGAAGTCAGGACAGACGGCAAATAATTGTGGACAGAATTCAAAGCCAAGGTCATACACAGAATACAGGAATCTCAGCACTAAACCATTTAGTCAGTAATACACGATAAATGTGCACTGAAGTGCCTGTAATGCTGCTTGATATAGGAAACAGCAGATATGTCCTGGAAAGCAGACAGGAAGACAGATAATAGCAGAGTTGAAGCAGAAGAGCAGGTGTGTCCAGAAAACAGGCAGAGCTGCAAATAATAGCAGAACAGGATTTTTCTGGACTGGGTTCTTCCAAATAGTGGTCTGAAAAGAGGCTCCCAGTGCGCCCTCATTGGTACCACAAGAATAGACTAAATTGTCAGGCTAATAGCTGACAGTGACATGCTTCCTGGTTGCTTTCCAGATGCTAGATGGAGGAGGGATCAGCTTTATTTACCCTCTCCTGAATGGCTAGCAGGTAATGTTTTGCAGGTATAAAAAGCACAACATTGGGCAGTTTAAGTAGTCTACTCCCATAGGAACTCACTTAGCAAAACATGTTTATTGTACTTTAGGTTTATATGCTGTTTTCTGTACCCATTATGCATTTATTTTTCTTTTTGTTGTTAGTATTGTGTTTGTTTTCTGCATACTAACATACAGTCTCAAAACAGCTCTAAAAATAAAACTATGCTAAGCCTAAGGATTGTCTTCTCTGTTTACCATTACATCATGAACACTGCCTTACAATCCTCTGATGGAGATGTATAATTGCTCACTTGTTATGGGTGCAAATTAGATGCACTGTCTCTACACATTAGGCAAACTCAGAAAGTCTCCCATAGGACATTTTTGCAACACACTCCTTAGGCACAATATGCTAATTCTAATCATTGCACAGAGCTCTCAAACTACAAATTGTTTGCAATATGCTTTGTTTGTTATATCTAGACTGAAATGTTCTGTGGAGAAAAAAAGAAACTAATCGCAACATTTCCTGATTCATTAATATAACTTACTAAAGACAAAGTCTAAAATAGTCTGGAAAATTATAAGGTGAATAAAGCACCTACATTTAATGACAAACACCCAACAGTATTTATACAATTTTGTTCAGTAATAACCAGGCCATTATGTTTTACCTTTATTGATTAATTCCCATTAGGTATAGTGCCCTGTGATTGGAGGAAAGTAGATATAGGACCATTATAAAATGGGGCAAGATCTAAACTTGAACATTGTTCTCTTGTGGGTAAGATACTAGAAGGGTTACTAATGGATAGTATTTGGTACTATATGATGATTAACAATGTTATATGTAAGAACAATCATGGTTTTATGAATCACAGATCAAGTCAAATTTACTCTCATTCTATGAAAAGGTAGC
Organism: Rhinophrynus dorsalis; assembly: GCA_037306005.1. Lineage (NCBI taxonomy): Eukaryota > Metazoa > Chordata > Amphibia > Anura > Rhinophrynidae > Rhinophrynus > Rhinophrynus dorsalis. The sequence continues at coordinate 256,925,168 of CM074723.1, read as the reverse complement.
GGTTAACTTGGAAAAATGTATTGGTATGAATGTAGTATTCTTGATTAAGAAAATAATTTGGCACTGCCCCACATAAGAGGTTACTATATACATTAAAGTGAGACTACATCTGTACATGGATATAAAAGTTGCTAAATTATAGAATGCAGAGATCTGTTGAAAATGGAAAATGTTCAGACTGGTCTAGACTTATCAGTGGAGTGCCTCAGGGTTCAGTCATGCAACCAAAGCTTTTTCATTTATTAATGATCCTCAAGTGGCTGTTGAGAGCAATGTCTCAATCTATGGTGATGGCACTAAGCTAGGTAAGGAAATATATACAGAGAAGGGTGTTTTTCTCTTTGGAAATATTTTGATTCAGTGAATGGGTGGATGGATATGTGTCAGATGAAGTTTAAATAGATACATGTAAAGTTATTCAGTTGGGTTGCAAAACGTTGAATGGGAAATGATGTGGGAATTCCTTGATAGAGAAGGATTTGAGATTACATATAGTAAATAGACTAAACAACATTGTGCAGTGTCACTTAGCTGATGCTAGCTCCAGTATGGTAGTATTATGTATTAAAAGGAGCATTGATACCAGGGTTAGGAAGGAATTTATTTTACCTCCAATTCTCTATAAAACCTTGGTAAAACCTAATATAGAATATGGATTACAGTTTTGGGCACCAGTTTTTAATGAAATACATACTAAAAATATAGACTAATCAAAATATGTTTGTTCACATTAGAGAAAACTAGTCTAAGGAGTGGACATGATTAGTATTTACTAATATATTCAAAGCTAATACAAATAGCTTTCTAGAGAATTCTTTACTGAAAGACCTGAGCAGAAAACAAGGAGGCATCCATTAAAGCGGAACTACCACCTTTAAACAACTTTAGCTTCAATAACTCCCCACCTGGGGACTAGCTGCTTAGTAGCGCTAGTCGCCAGAATTATTACCTTGTTTAATAGTTTTATCAATTCTTCCAGGGCTGACAGACAAGATGTATCACAGACATCTTGCCATAGTGACATCCGCATGCCTGCTCTGTCAGTCCCAGCCGGCTCTAGGAGGGGTTGCTAGCAGTTCGGCTCTGGAAGGGACTGACAGAGCAGGCGCACGGACGTCATTAAGGAAAGATGTCTGCAATCTGTCCTGCCTGTCAGCCCCGGAAGAATTGATAAATCTATTAAGCAAGGTAATAATTCTGGCGACTAATGTTACTAAGCAGCTAGTCGCCAGATGGGGAGTTATCGAAGCTAAAGTTGTTTAAAGATGGTAGTTCCGCTCTAAGAATGAATAAAAGTTGCTCATGACTAAATCAAAATCAGGGATTATTTTTTTACAGTGAAGGCAGTAAGAATTTGAAATTATTTGCCTTGGGAGGATGTGTCTGCAGACACAAAACAAAACAAAACAAAAAAAACAATGGATATCTTTTTAGCTTTGAACAATACAGAGAATTAGGCCAGTTGGTTTCAAAGAAGATAGGATGCTGATCCAGGAAAATTTCCGACTGCATTTTGGAATTAGTAAGAATTTGTTACCCACTTTCAAAAATGAATGAAAATACTATACATAGAATTAACATAATGTGCCACCAACACATAAAATTCAGGGCTGTCCAAGTTCAGTCCTCAAGAGCCACCAACAGGCCAGGATGTAAGGATTTCCCTTATTAAGCACAAGTGAGAAAATCAGTGACTCATTCATTGTGACTGTGGTTAATCAGGGAAATCCTTAAATCCTGGCCTGTCGGTGGCCCTTGAAGACTGAACTTGGAACATTGAACTTGGACGGCTCTGACATAAAAGATTGTTTCTCAAAAACTACCATATATTCCCATTGGGGAATAAGCACAAGAGATGTAAAGCGAAACCAATGTGGTTAGCAGGGGGACGAGAAATAAAAAACAGGCTTTTAAAGTGTTTAAGTCAAACGGGTCAGATGCATCATTTAAAAAATATAAGGAATGTAATAAAATCTGCAAACAAGCAATTAAGCTAGCTAAAATAGAAAATGAGAGAAACATTGCAAATGAGAGCAAGAAAAACCCTAAACAATTCTACAAGTATATTAATAACAAAAAAGTTAAGGTTGATATTGGTCCTCTTAGGACTGAGACAGGTGAATTGATTAGTGAGGATAAAGCTATGGCTGACACCCTAAATATGTTCTTTGCTTCAGTATATACAAAGGAAGCAGCAATGACAAGCTATGGGCAAACAGACAAAAACACAGAATTTCCTCCAACATCTACATGGCTTGCTGAGGTCCAAAAGAGACTGGCAAGGGTTATAGTGAATAAAGCGCCTGGACCAGACGGTATACACCCAAGGGTACTTAAGAACTTAGTTCAGTAATAGCAAAACCATTATACTTAATATTTATTGATTCTCTTTCATCAGGCATAGTGGCCTGTGATTGGAGGAAAGCTGATGTAGTTCCATTGTTTAAAAAGGGAGCAAGATCCAAACCAGGAAATTATAGACTTGTGAGCTTGACTTCCATAGTGGGATACTAGAAGGGTTATTAACTGACAGTATTCAGAAATATGTGAAGACAAACAATATCATTAGTAGGAATCACCATGCTTTCATGAACAACAGATCATGTCAGACTAATTTACTTGCATTTTATGAAAGAGTGAGTAGTAATTTGGACTGGGGAACTGCTGTTGATGTAGTATACTTAGATTTTGCAAAAGCCTTTGATATAGTGCCTCACAACAGGTTACTGCATAAATTAAAAGGTTTCGGTTTGGGCGGTGTTATCTGTACATGGATTGAGAACTGGTTAAATGATAGATGGCAGAGAGTTGTTGTAAATGGAACTTTTTCAAATTGGTCTAAGGTTATAAGTGGGGTGCCACAGGGTTCAATCCTGGGACCAATGCTTTTTAATTTGTTTATTAATGATCTAGAAGTGGGAATTGAAAGTAGCATCTCAATCTTTGCTGATGACACTAAGCTATGTAAGGAAATACATACAGAGCTGGTTGTTTTTTCCCTACAGAAAGATTTAGATAAACTAAGTGAATGGGCAGAAAAGTGGCAGATGTCATTTAATGTAAATAAATGTAAGGTTATGCATTTGGGCTGTAGAAACAAACTTGCTACATATACTCTAAATGGGAAACAACTTGGGAAATCCTCATTAGAGAAAGATTTAGGAGTACTGATAGACAATAGACTTCACAGCAGTGTAGAGTCACTCGGCTGCTGCAAGAGCAAATAGAGTACTAGCCTGCATAAAAAGAGGTGTAGAAGCAAGGGATGCTAATATTATCCTACCTCTGTATAAATCCTTGGTTAGGCCTCATCTAGAATATAGAGTACAATTTTGGGTGTCTGTTCTAAAAAAAGGCACTACTGAACTGGAAAAGGTGCAGAGACGTGCAACAAAACTGATAAAGGGATTGGAGGATCTGAGTTACAAAGAGAGACTAGCCAAACTGAGTTTGTTTACATTAGAGAATGTCTAATGGGTGATATGATTACCATTTACAAATACATTCAAGGTCAATACAAAGACCTATCCAATGAATTATTTATCCAAAGAGCTGAGCTAAGAACAAGAGGTCATCCATTAAGACTAGAGTAAAGGCGCTTTCGACTAAAACAAAGGCAGGGATTCTTTACAGTAAGGACGGTAAGGCTATGGAATTCTTTGCCTCGGGATGTTGTGCTTTCAGATAGTGCAACTGCATTCAAAAAAGCAATGGATGCCTATCTAGCACAGAACAATATTGACAATTATGACAGATGACTTCAAAGCAAATAGGATATTCATCCGGGGAACTGTTTGACTACCAGTTAGAGTAAGGAAGGAATAATCCCCCCCACACACACACACACACACTTGGGACTAGATTGGAAATGGCTCCAGAGGGATTTTTTTTTTGCCTTCCTCTGGATCAATAGGGGTGTTTTTGGCATGGGCTGAACTTGATGGACGCATGTCTTTTTTCAACCTTATCTACTATGTTACTATGTTACTTATTTTACAGCAAAATGGCTGGTTCAACTTATAGGCAGGCTTTCATTCTCTGTAAAACAAAATACATTTGTCTTACTCTCACAGGTCCAGTTTAACTCACTCATGTTGATGAGTGCACAATGCACGTAAATATCCCTCATTCTTCACTGTCTATTGGTGGCAGTGCTTTTTAGAATGCACTGTGGCATTGCTGTCCTGACTGGAGAGCAACACAGCCATTCTAGAAATAAGGAAGAAAGCAACACAATGCTTCCCAGCTATTGCTGTTTACAACTCCCATCACCCTCAACTGGCCAGATACATTTTCATTTTAATGGGGATTTTAACGCTTGAATTCTAGACATGTCTCCTACAAATTGTTTCTCAGAGTTGTATCATTTTTCTTTATACAATTGCCCCATGGGATTTTATATATTGGCATTGTAATATTTCTTACATTTTCTGGTAGGTTTTCTATAAGCAGAGCGATATTGAGGCAAACAAGATAAATGTCACCATGATACATGGATTTTTCAGAATGCATTGGCCTCTTTAATGATGACATTAATCAAGAAGAGATCAAATGATGGCACTCCTCAACTCCACAGTTGCTACAGGAAATCACAGCTTGTACTGAGAGAGTTGGCATGCTGCAAAAAAAAGTTATATCATTATGCAATACACTAACACCTTATTACAACTTTAGTAGTGTGGGAAGTAATGATTACTTTTATAATATTTTTCCTGGGGATGGTGTCCACTCAGGTGATGCTCAGTCACTTTTTTGCTCCAGTGTGCCATTTTAGAGAATACATTTCCATATTTATATCAGTCTGGTCCTGCTCACAGATGGCCCAGCCCCAAAATGTCAGGCACATCTCTTCTGCACAAAAGAAACAGCAAAAGCACAGATGTAAGTTTTGGCCTTTAAAGGTCCTTGTCAGTAAGTCTTACCTAAGATGCAAATTTCAGCCTTTCATGGGTCTCATGAGTACATTGTACCTAATTCCCTCTAGGCACGGTCAGAGCAAAGGGTCAAGCCTGGAATAACCTTCCATGTAGGGAGACTACAAAGCAAAAGTTGTGGCAAGCAAACACTGAGAACCAATAAAATGAAGCAGTTTATTTGTGCTGACTGTGCTGCTCAGTCATGTCTTTCTCTTCCATGTGCTACTGTAGAGAATATATTTCTGTATTTGTACCAGTTTGGTCCTGCCCACAGACAATTCAACACCAAAATGTAAGATGAATTTCTGTATGAGCAAGACAGCAAAACACCAGTGTACATTTTGGCTTTAAGCGGGCCCCAGTCAGCAAGATTCAATTATTCCAAAAGAAAGGGCTCATGCTTGGAAATACCTAATTGAATTGCACTGCACTGATATTGCCAAAATGTATGTCTTGGGTTTTGCTGCTTCTTTAGAAGATTTAAAAAATTAAAAAAAAAAATATTCTGTAAGTACTTATGAGTGAAGCATCTCCTAGTAGGAGAGGTAATATTATTTTTCTCAGCAGAAAATGTAATGGCTTAGTACACCTTTACATGTATCAACTGTTCAGTCGAACAGAGAATTTAGACTGATACACACAAACATACACACACACATATATAAACACACACACGTATATACAAACACATATACACATGTATAAACAAACACATATACACACATACTAATGTACACATATTAACAAGCACACAGACACACACACAAACACACATGTCTTCTCATCCTTTGCAAGTACAGCTGAGTATTAGGCTCTTTACGGATTGCAAGTGAAGTATCAAGATTAGGTAGATATACATCCAAGGTGGTAGTCCCAATAGCTGGTGTCAGTGTGCTATAAGATATTCTGCCTAAACCCCAGTTCTTCCAGAATTTAAACCTCTGAAGTTGAGTATGCATCAGAAGTACCGGGAATATCATTTTAATAAAACAAGAAGTCGTCTCTGGGAACTGGAGAGCCACCTATTAGCATGATTAAGAATACTTTACAGAAGAGAAGCTCCTTCTAATGGCTGCTGACAGAATAGCCTCTGAAAATGGAAAATGTAAGTGGTTATCTAGGCACAGAGCTTCCTCTAGAGGTGTAAAGTGGTATTATGTGGTCTTATTTCCAGACCACATAAACAGAGGTCTGGAACTAAGACCATTTAAACTATAAAGGAAACCTTTTTTTGGTTCCTTTTTTCCCTGATGAAGTAATTATCTTGCGAAACGCATTGGAAATTTGTTTATACCATTGCTATTAATAAAAGTATATTTCATATTTGATTTGTATCGCTGCGCTGGTTTATGCTTCTCATAGTCGGATTACAAGGAATTCCGTTGACACGCTGAATTTTTCATCTTCTGTGATGAGTGCGGTCTGACTGGGGGTTTTAGAAGCGGATTAGTGTGCTTTTGATGCTACACTTAGAGCAATTTGCTTTTTTTCATTGTAGCTAATACATATACACTATATCACGCAACCCGACTTGACCCGCTAGGAAGCACCAGACTTCACAGCACACAGGAGTCAATCGGAAACAATCAATCCCGTGATTACAGGCTGGAATACATCACAAAGGATTACGGCAAAACCAGCGTTGCTGAAGGACCATCAGTACCAGGATTCTTCTGCATACTATCTATGAGCACACTTTCAAGAATTTATCAGTAATAGCTGGGGATTTGCTATCACCTTTTAATATAGTGTACATTTAGAGGATGCGCTTCTGTCTTTCTTTTCTATATACTGGTCATTGACTGTGAGGTGAGACTGAGGACACCACGACGGATAGCAGCACCTCAGAAGTACTTAACGAGAGAACTCTATATATATATTTTCCAAGTGGACTGTGGTAGGATTGCCTATATTTTTCTTTGTTGTATATTTGCCAACACTGAATCTAACCTATGTTGATCTGACCTACACTTGCTTTTTCAATCCCACTATGGTAAAAAAGACATCAGAATACAGGAAGAAATTAAGTAAATTTGCTAGAAGAGCTATGGCGATGGAGGAGGTTACGGCCATGTTGGAGGCCCCTTCTACGGTGGCCTCGCCGGCACAATCCTTGGCTTCCGAGGAGGATGATTCTAAATCCCAATTCACAGAAATAATGTCTGCAATCGCTACCTGCCAGGCAGTCTTGACCAACAAAATTGATGCAGTGCAGGTAGAGATTAATCTCTTATGTGCAGACCAACAAAATATGCGTGAAAGCATCACTGATGTTCAACAACATATCTCTACTGTAGAGGACACGCTTCCTCCTGTGGTTACCACGGTGGATGAGTTAAAGAATCAAGTACGATCTCTAAGATGATCTTGAAAACAGGTCTAGACGCAGTCATTTTGTATAATTGGGCTGCCAGAAGGTCACGAGGGTTGTGCCCCTGAGAAATACATGGAGGCCTGGATAAAAGAACACATTGGCACAGAGGGTCTCTCTCCATCCTTTACTGTCAAGAGGGTGCATCGATTGCCGACAAGCCCGAGACCCCCTGGATCCTCTCCTCGTCAGATGATTATCAAACTCCTGAATTACAGGGACCAAGATGCCATACTTCGTATGGCCAGGATGAAAGGTCAAATTCTTTTTGAAAATCAAAAAATCTCCTTTTATCCGGACTTCTCGGCTGATGTCCAACGCCAGAGATGCAAATTTGGGGAGGTAAAGCACAAACTTCGAGAGAAAAATATTTCCTATTCTATGTCGTTTCCTGCTAGATTGAGAGTTATCCATGACGGTAATACCATCTTCTTCACGTCAGATTCTGAGGCTAGAGAATGGGTGGACACTCACTAAAGCCCTTTCATCATTTCATGACGCTGCTGCCACAGTCCTAAATTCCTGAGCTTTTATCTATCTAGTATCCCCAGTTATCGCCGACCCCTAAAGCAGATCCTGGGGTGCATGGCGGCCATTGAACTGGTCCTTCTCCTGCTGGTACATTTGGGTGGAAGCTGAACTCAGCATGACATGGCGACATGGCTCCTGTACGATGTGGATGCTAAGCAGTGTTGACGCTGAATTCCACCCCTCCACTGCTCACGTCCTGTGACGGACTGCCCTGGGATCTCTACTGTGGTGATAAGGTTGGGGAAGGGATATCTTGGTATAATTGCCTAAACCTGCCTAAATGCCTGTTCTAATAATGCTATTACCAACATATATCTAAGTGTGTATGTATATGTCTATATATCTATCTGTGGGAATTTTTTTTTCCTACCATACTGATATTGTGGGCTACTGTTCCGAAATGTTATCATTATGCTGGTATTGTCTTGCACATCTTGGGCATTGGTTTGATGCTGTGTTGCCGTGATTCAGCACTCGGATTCCTTGAAGCTCTTGGATTCTGCTCATATACTTTATGACACCTCCGACCCGCCCGGAAGGTGCTAAGACGGGGAGAATAAGTGGGAGAAATATCTGGTTGTTCCGAGGGGATTTGCTTTACTACTGGGCAGGGGATGTTCTGTTCTGGGGAGGGCTGTGGTGGTACTGTCATTGGGTTTTCTTTCAACATTTGCTATGAAGTGATGATGTGTTTACTTTTGCTTTATTCTACTGCTGTGGGGGGTGTGGGTGGGACTGTACGTGGTCTGCTTGATCACTAGTTAATTGGTTTATGTGTGTTGGGTGGGAGGGAAGGGCAGGATGTTTTGGCTGCCAGGCCGCGGGAATGGGTTGGTTATGGGATAAAATCTCTGTCAGGTTGGGGGTGATAGAGATAGGGTGGGATGTTCGGATAGGGGTTGGGTTAGTAGTCAGCATAGGGATTCCTCTCTCTTCTGGGCCGGGTGCTCCTTGCCCCCAATGGGCCCCGCCGTATGGCCTGGGATATAACATATAATATTTACATCTGTAATGTCAATACTAAATTGTAAATTTTTGTCATGGAATGTGCGTGGATTGAATGATGCAGTGAAACGATCCTTAGTCTTAAACCACGTCAGGAAACAAGCTCCAGGGGTGGTCATGTTGCAGGAGACCCATCTTGTTGCAAGCAGAGTTCTGTCTCTTAGAAGGCAATGGATACAGGGTCACTACCATGCACATATTCCACGTATGCTAGAGGTGTTTCCATTCTCATTACTAAACTAGTTTCATTTGAATTCATTGACCTTAAGATGGATCCACAGGGACGATACCTCTTCTTAATATGTAAATTACAGGGAACTCTGTTTGTTTTACTGAATGTTTATATCCCGCCGCCTTTCGACCCTTCAATCATTAGAGATATACTCATATATATCTCTGACAAGCCACATCACCATATAGTATGTATGGGCGACTTTAATATAGCTACCAATTCTGACTTGGACAGATTAGGTGGGACGGCAGTTGACTCCAAATTGCATAGAGATGCCTTCCTCAGTGTCATAGGTGATATGGGACTCATAGATGTATGGAGGACTCTCCCGCAGGTTCTGGGGGTTCTCATGCCACTCAGCCACTTATAAAACTTTATTTAGAATAGATTATGTGTTCGCTAACAAGTTGACTTTGGATTTGGTTACAGATTGTTGTTTTCTGACCAGAGTAGCTTCCCACCACTCCCCGCTATTACTGACACTACAGCGAGACCAGAGACCTAAATCTAGGGTGTGGAGGCTTAGTCCCATATGGTTGACTAATACGCATATGGTGTCTAAACATAGAGAAGATCTATGTGAATATTTTGTCAATAATGTTGACACTGCTGCTCAGGGCATTGTTTGGGAGGCTGCCAAGGCAACTGCAAGGGGATCCTTATTATCTCTTATATGTATGCAAAATAGACTTAAGACTAGAGAGGCAGAGACATTGGAATTGGAGGCTGCTGAGGCGGAAAAACAGTTTGTGGAAAAGGGGGATTCGGTCTCTTATACTAAGTTTGTTTCTTGCTCATTAAGATATTCTATAAAATTGTCCGAACTGAGTGCTCGACATGTTTTTTACTTGAAACAAAATATCTTTGAAAATGGGGATAAGGCAAGAAACCTAATTACTCATCTTGTTCGTCAAAACAGGGGGACTCCATCGGTTTCTTCACTCCGAGATCCTGGGGGTGATCTGGTATTAGATCCACAGAAGATTAATTCACGATTTCAGTGCTTCTACTCTCGTCTTTATGAATCTCGATTGACCCGCTCTGAGTTTCATATTTCTTGCTTTATTGATCAATGCGACCTTCCGCAACTTTTTTCGATCATAGACAAATGCTGTATGCTCCTATTCTTCTGAGAGAGGTGGTGGAGGCTATTCGTAGTTTGCCGGCTGGCAAGGCATCGGGTGTAGGTGGTCTTCCTGCGAAATGGTATAAAGATTTTGTGGATATCTTGGCCCCCCATTTAGTAAATACCTTTTATGCTGCTATTGACGATTGACATCTTCCGGATTCTATGAATAATGCTTCCATTATTGTATTGCCCAAACCAGGAAAGGATCCAGAGATTTGCAATTCTTACAGGCCCATTTCCTTGCTGACCACGGATGCTAAAATTGTGGCTAAAATCCTGGCTACCAGATTAAATATGGTGCTGGGAACCATAGTACACGAAGATCAAACTGACTTTATCCCAGGTAAATCAACATCACATAATCTTAGAAGTTTATTTATGCATTTGCAACTCCCTCACGATACCATGGGGTCTCGGGTAATAGCATCTCTCGATGCATCTAAGGCCTTCGACTCTGTTGAATGGCCATATCTTTGTCACGTGCTCCAGGGATTTGGGTTTGGCCCGTCCTTTACCAAATGGATACATATTTTATATAGCAATACCAAAGCTTCTGTGGTGGCGGGTGGACTGATCTCACAGTCCTTCTCCTTGCATCGTGGCACTAGGCAGGGCTGCCCAGTCTCACCCGGCCTGTTTGCTTTGGCCCTAGAACCCCTGGCTGTTCTAATTCGTGCAAATCCATTGATTAGGGGACTCAGTGTAGAAGGTAGAGATGAAAAACTTGCAATGTATGCTGATGACATCCTGCTTTTTTAGGTGATGACAGGAATTCCTTGGAGACCACATTACAGTTTGTGGACAATTTTGGTACATATTCAGGATTTCAAATAAATTGGACTAAGTCCTCTTTCGTTCCGATTGATAGTAATCTAAGGGAATCTCATCCACCTGACATCCCGCTTTCGTATGTGGCTGAGTGTACATACTTGGGGATTAGGGTGGCAGCAATGACGGACTCCTTTTTGGAGATGAATTTACTACCTAATATTCAATACTTTAATGACAAAACAATTGCATGGCTTCATCTGCCCTTAAATGTTATCGGTAGATCAAATCTTATTAAAATGATTTTTCTGCCTAAATTTTTGTACGTTTTTCAAAATACGCCAGTCCCTATTCCTAAAATTATTTTGTATTTCATATGGCGGGGGAGTCGGGCTAGACTCAAGCTAACTACTCTCATGAGACCCAAACGTGAGGGTGGAATTGCCTTGCCCAATTTCTATAGGTACTACTTAGTGGCACAATGTCGATATGCGTTAGATTTTGTTTCTCCCCAACCTAGCTACCAAACCACTCAAATAGATACATTATTGTTACAGCCTGCTTATACGCTGCCCCAGTTCTTGCATGGAGGCCCCACGGTTTTTAAAATTTGGACTCCATTGGCAACAACTCTACATGAGGTGTGGGTGGAGTTGAAAAAGCTACTGGGATACATTGCCATGGACCCGGATACCCCCTTGTGAGGCGCCGTGGGGCTACACCATCTACTTGGCAGCAACTTTGGTCCTCTGTGGGCTAGATTTGGGATTGCTACTCTTGGACATTTATACCAGGATAATCAACTGAAATCCTTCACACAATTACATGATGAGTACCATATACCGCATAATCTTTTCTACTCATATTTATGTATTAGGCATGCTCTTCGAGCTCAGTGGGGTGATCGAGCCCCGATGATTTCTACATTCCCGCTTCTTAATAGATTGATGATTCTTGAGCCTTTGAGACCACTTTCTTTCATTTACCAGTGGCTGGAATCTCACATGGGGTATCAGGAGTTCCCTTCACAGAACAAATGGGAAATGGATGTGGGTCCATTGGAGAACTGGGAATGGGATTTGGCTAAGGCGGGACCAGCACTGGTGGCAACGTCGACTAGACACCAGATGATACAGTTGAATATTCTGCATAGAATTTACTATACGCCGGTCAGACTGTATAGAATGGGGAATTCTGATACCGACTGTTGTCTTCAGTGTGATAATGTTCAGGGCACATACTTACATATGATTTGGGAATGTCCTGGAGTCAGGATGTTCTGGAAAGAAGTAATGCGTATTGTGGCCCTGGTGTTGGGGAGACCTGTTCATGTGACTCCAAAGATTTGTGACTGTTTTTCCCGATGAGATTGAGGATGCAACTGACAGATCTTTACTGAGTGAGCTCTTGGCGATGGCGATGGTGGCCTTGAACTGGATGTCAAATAGAGTCCCTAATTGTAGGGCGTGGATAAACCTAGTTTTACAATGCATTCCACACTATAAATTGGTTTACTTACATCGGGGTAACCCAAATAAGTTTTGGGGTAGATGGCAGAACTGGTGGGCGAATAGAGCAGATACTACTGTGGCACCTGATGATGTACATCTTACTGGTGATGCTTGATTGAGGTCACACCTGCTTGCTGCATGGATGGCTGCGATGTATAATTGATGAAAGACATTATGTATGAACCCTGTACATGCCGGGACCTCGTGAAACTGTTGGCTGATGGGCGGATGGGGGGGTGCTGCGGGTTCGGGAGAGAGAGGAATCTGGGAACGGGGGTATAGTGAAATTTAAGTTAGGTTAGTTTTTAGGAGTGTTGGATATTGGAGGTTAAAATAATAATAAAAACCTCAGACTGGCTCTGTTGCGCCCTACTGATATGCATATGTTCTTTTCACTGTTACAAACGTCTACATACTTTTGCTGTACTTGAACGATTATACATGTATTTTTCTGTATTTGAGATGTGTATGGAGAACTCTGATAATAAAATCTATTTAAAAAAAAAAAATTGGGAGCCATCTCAGGTTGTTATAAGAAAGTATAATTAAAACCAAGAGAGCCGAGGTCATAACTGGGAAAGCCAAAGTTAATAGAAGTTTGGTCCAGATAAGAAGGCCAAGGTCAGAATCAAAAATGAAAAACTGTGAGTATCATAGATAAGTGCTGGAAAGTATACCAGATGCTCTCAGGTACCGGTAAGAAATTCATACATCCCTTGTGGAAGAATGAATCACTTGTACTGAATTCTAAATTAGCAATAAGTTAAAACATAATCTTTATTTAGCATGTTTAAAATGTCTACTGCCGCCCATCAGCTTGTATTTAATTAAATGAACCATGCCATGAGGATAACCCCTCCTCACTGGCAATAGGCTCTTGGGTCTTTATATATCCTTTAACTTTACTTTAGGACTGAATACAGAAACCCAAGGATTCAAACGCTATGTTAATTTGTTGTCATTACGTGGATACACTGTACGCCATGATACTGACAGTTATTTTAAGTATGTAGTGAGGAGGGGTTATTCTCACAACATGGGTCTTTTAATTAAATTCAATTTGACGGGCTGTGATACCCATTTTAAACATACTAGGTTAAGGTTATGTTTAGCTTATTGCTAATTCAGAATTCAGAACAAGTGATTTATTCTTCCACCAGCAATGTGCAGATTTCTCAGCAGTACCTTAGACTTTCTGGGATATTTTCCACCACTCATCTATGATACTCAAGAGGGCCAGGTGAAATCAGAAGAGCTGGGTCACAGCTGGAGTCAAGAATATTACAGACAGTCAGTTAAGAGCTAGGCAGGAATAATATACCAAACACTGCACTAAGTGCAAGGGTTTCACCATCTTAATACTCAAACATATCTCCACATCCATCCATAATACACTGAAATTGTGAATGCATTATGGTATAGCTTTATTTAATAACATCCATGTTTTGATATTTCTCCTAAAAGATAAATACACTGACAAGAAAAGAATATTTTTGGCAGGATATAGTTTCTGAAGAAAAATGATAGGATTTTGAAAAGCTTCTTATGTATATAAAAAGAAATACCTATATATCTCATATAATTATGCTGCACAAACCTGAAGACATAACACATAAACGATGCAGCAGAGAACCTAGCAATGTATTAAATAATCTTCTAGACAGGGGATTCCTCTGTGATTTGAAGACATAGGAAAGATAATGAGGAAAGGATGACTGAACTCAATAACCAGACTCTAATCCCATTCAAGGCCACATAATCTTGCAGGAAATCAGTAACCTCTGCTTATACACGTCTTATGATTTTAAACACTGCTCATTTATCTAATTAGAGCATTTTAACCTACCATTTGGGACTGTGTTTTACATTTTTGCACAGTGGGACATATGTAAAAAAGTAGTAGTTCTGGAGCAAACCAGTTGCACCATAGCGGCCAAATAAAAATTCCCAAAGCCCATCTTGATTAAACGGAACTCCTTAAAGGGATAGTAATGTTTCATAATAAAAGCAGCTCTAATTAATCATCATAGTATTTGGACTTTGGAGAGTGTTATTTCAATTCTGTAAGAGTTGTCAGAGTAATTCAATGACAAAGTATCCCCTCCTGCCCCTTTTACTGATGTAACATTGTTCAGCCAGAGCAGAAGGGAGATGCCCAGGTAGATTGCAGAGAGGAACAATCTTCAATTAAGATAAGGGAAAAACCTGAAAAATTTGTCAAGGGGGGCAGGGCTTTTATTGTTCTCATATGAAGAAGATTGTCCCCTGATGTTATCTGTCTGGTCTATGGACTGCATTCTACATCTGAGAAGAGATGGCTTACACTAGGTAAAAGGGGCGGGAGGGGAAACTTTGCTTGTGAATATCTCTGAAACCATAAAGGTTTGAGAGATAAGACTTATAAAAACAAAGTATTACTATCCCTTTAACCCCTTGAATAATAGGGTAATATCCAGTGTGCTGCTAAACAAACTCTCTAGCACTCAAGGGGTTAAAGACCCCATCTAAAAGAACACAAACACCTACAAATAAAGTGTGTTGTATACATGTAAATATTTATTATTATTATTATCATTATTCTTTATTTATATAGCACCAACTAATTCTGCAGTGCTATACAATTGGAATACCCTGCATTTCATACTAGCCCCAGTAAAAATTCTCTATTTGTTTTTTGAGGACTGTTTTATATAGACCACATGTGAAGCTTCCATTGTTGCCTATTGCAGGGTTCCCTAACTCTCAATAACACATCAATCTTTACAGGTGTCTGAGAATTGCTGGTGCTAGTGCCATGACCTTCACATACAAAAAAAAAACAGAATCTAAGTGCACGTTTTTCACCAAATGTCACTGTTATAACTAACAATTATAAATGTAGTGCAATAAATTAAGTTTTAAACTTTTATGTTCCAGTGAGGAATCCAATGCATTGCAGTGTTGGCACCCAAAGGGTTAAAAATTCCCAATTGCTGAGCTTTGCAGGAGGAACTTTTAAAGGTATAGAACATGGCTTTATTTTAAAAATATCCCAGTATTTCAAGTCCCCACTCACTCACTGCAGGCAACCTCTACTAAAGGAAGACTAGACAAAAGCAGCTCTGATTAATCTTCATAGTATTTTGTCGAACGAATTATGTTGAAGGTATCCAAAGGGTTAAAACAAGAGAACAAATCAGGTTGGATATCTTCACATAAATAGATAAATGACAGTATTAACCCCTTAATGACCCTTGACGGTCATAGTACGTCATGGGTAAATCTGACTGAACGACCCACGACATACTATGACATCCGGAAATGGAAGGAGCAAAAAAAAAAAAAAAAAGCTCCATGGTCCTTAACTGACTGCGCCGCGCTGATCGGCCGGTTGTTAAGGGGTTAAATAATTTTGAGAACTTTACACTATATTAGGTATTGACACGCTACTTCACAGTAAAGAATTGATTAAAATAATCAATCCTGCATATTTGTGCAAAAATATATATAATTTATTAAAGTACAATATACTATATATATATAAAAAGTGTAAACAACAATGAAATAAATGAGTGATCAGCAATTACAATAGATATACAATAACTCAAACCACAATTATCACCATTAGGATTACCAGCAATTAAAGGATTAACCGCACATAGGTATATTCAGAGGTATTAGATAACAATAATTGCACTCAGCAGCATAGAAAAGGATAATTGATCTTTACAATTAATAAAATACAGTTGGCAGCAGTGTATATGAATACCTTCTGCCCCAGAAACTGTGTAAACCATACTAATTAAGGTTTAAGGTATATTGTCATGTGAATTGACCTAAATATTAAGCCAGGTCCTCTGACAATTATCCTTGTACCATATGCAATAGCCAAATTTAGCGACTAACTGGAATAGAATCCCAGATTTAAATCACTATAATTTAATTATCTACCGATTACAAATATTGCATACCTTCTGAATAAAACATATCAATTGCATTTAATGTAGTCAATAACAGATTATACCAGAAAATACTTAGAATCAATTCAATAATATATGTCTAGACGGTATATTAAATTTCGTACAACATATATCACAAATATGACTATAGCAATATTTTGTAAAACTTATAGGATACTTCAAGGGTTAATCCACTTATTAAGATAGGGTGCCCCACCCAAGATAGCAGCTTCTTTTGTCTAGTAAAAGTTTAAAAGAAACTTTCACTTCATAAAAGTTAGGCCTAGTACACACACAAAGAAATCCAAAGAAACCACAAATAAAT
This sequence comes from Rhinophrynus dorsalis, assembly GCA_037306005.1. Lineage (NCBI taxonomy): Eukaryota > Metazoa > Chordata > Amphibia > Anura > Rhinophrynidae > Rhinophrynus > Rhinophrynus dorsalis. The sequence goes on along the minus strand of CM074723.1, from coordinate 256,908,442 downwards.
AGACAAATATCAGTTAAAGGGTTAATAACTGAATTCAAAGAATTCCCCAGATCAAATATTAGCTATTATAATCTTTCCAAAAACACAATATACTAGAAACAACAGAATTATATTAACTAATATATAAACTCTATTTAACTATTTTACCCTTATCTGGCAAAATATAACAATTTACCAATAAATGAATAAATAAATTCTGCTTAATTCCAGAAATTCTTATACCTAATATAGTTTATTATAATTAATCCCAAATTGTTGGCCAGTCCAATTAAGACAAATTATAAGAAAAATTAGGTTTCTTCAAATATAGAAGAAATAAGTATTTGATTCTGAACTTTTGCAGAATTTAAATAAAGAAAATATATAGTTACCAGTCCAAGGGTGTGGATTTCTGAGGATCTCTATGGAAGTTAGCAAGAATGTGAGCAGGAGTGGACCCAGGAGCCAAGAGAGAAAAGACCAGCCAAGACTCAATAGGAAAAAAAAAACCCTCTTCTCTCTCAACTTGCATATTTTTAATATGAAACTCAACTATCAAAATCTGCTCTGATTGGTTAAAGGACCATCTCATTATACAGTGACATCAGGCATATTATTATCATAATTTTTGGGAATTTTTCAAAACGCTGGTAGTAACGCTATTTACATCCACAAGATGGACCTCTCTCTCCACCTTAAAATTTTCCTTGACAATTTGAGAACCACTAGCAATGACATCCTGTCTGGCACTCATCTCTAAAGGGAGAGATCATAAGTTTATCAGAGACCCCATAAACATGTCACTTTACTAGGCTTTCCCATACAGGAGTCTGCCTCTGTTTTACACTTTTGAGATTTTCTCATAACATAATAATACTGCTTGATATTGTGGATGTCTGCAATTCACTATCAATCACCATAAAACTCACTTAGATATTTCCCCCCTCCCTTGAGGAAGAGAGGCCCATTGCCTCTGTTACATGAGGTAATTTAAATACATCTTAAAACAGAATTTCAGAGAATTTGGTTTAAAAGAAAAATTAACCATTTCCTCCCCACCATGGCAATGTCTCTGACAATTTGGGCCAATGAGAGTGTTATTTCAATACTGTCAGAGTTGTAGTCCAAGAGTAATTGAATGATAAATTATCTCCTTACTGCCCCTTTTACCTAGTGTAAGCCACTTCCCCTTAGATGTGGAATCTTGACCCTTGTTCAGACAGCTCGCAGCAAGGAACAATCTTCTTACTGTGAGCATAAGGAAAATCCTACCCCCATGACAAGTTTTTCAGGTTTTTCCCTTATGCTCACTGAAGATCGTACATCTCTGCAATCCATCCGGACAGTCTTGCTGCTCTGAGGTGAGAAGTGTTACATCAGTAAAAGAGGCGGGAAGGGGATACTTTATCATTCAATTACTCTTGAACTACAACTCTGACAGTATTGAAATAACACTCTCCATGGCCCAAATACTATGAAGATTAATTGGAGCTGCTTTTATTGTGAAACATTACTATCCTTTAAGCCATGAGGGCACAACAGATGTTTAAAAAAAAAGCATTTATCTAAGCCACATGATGTGGCAAGATGTAATAGATAGAATTTGACTAAAATGAGGTAACTTGGCATGGCAGATGAGCATGACGTTATTTTGGCCAAACTATGCCACAAAACCTCATCTTGATATAAGCTATTTAATATTCGTGATTCATATGCAGTAATGCAGGATTCTATCTGTTTTAGGGTTAGTGCTGTATTATTTGTTAAAGACCTGAGATAAGATATCTGTCTTTTTGAATATAAGAACATTGAACATAAATCACAGCAAATTAATTACCTTAGCTCTCATTTCAATTACAAGTAGAGCAAACAAAATTAACCAGATTGTCTCAGAACAGGGCATTCTAACATGCATTAAAAGAAAGGAAGTCTAGCATTTAACCCCTTAAGGACCGGGAAAATCTGAGGTGGATTTCACTTAAGGACCGGAGTGTCACGGTTTATTATGACTCTCAGACACAAGTTTTAGGTAAAAAAAATCAATTTTATTGAAATAATAAATGATAACTTAGGATGGCAATAACATACATATATATATATACAGAATATAGCACAGACAGAAGGCAGACTCTACCGGTCCTGTCAATATACCGGATAGGACAGTCTTTAGGCTCTACCGGCCTTGCCAATACCGGGTAAGGCAACCTGCAGATGGAATAGCATAACGGTTTTACCGGCCTTACCAAATTACCGGGCAAGGCAGCCTCAATAGATACACAATGTAGGCTCTACCGGCCCTGCCAATACCGGGTAAGGCAACCTCAGATGGAATGTGGCAAAAGGTTCTACCGGCCTTACCAATACCGGGCAGGGCAGCCCAGAGATAATAGCAGCAGTCAGATGGAACTGGCAAATTAGCAGAATCGTTAAGCAGCAAGGCTTTGGAGCAAACCAGCGTCCGCACGCTGGAAACAACACTGAATAGTATAGCCGTTAGGCTTAGCGAGCAAACCAGTGACCGCACACTGGAGTAACAAGCGAGTAGTATAGCCGCAAGGCTTAGGAGCAAACCAGCGTCCGCACGCTGGGACCAACACAGATTTGTATAGCTGATAGGCTTTGGAGCAAACCAGTGACCGCACACTGGTGTAACAAGTGAGTTTGTATAGCCGCAAGGCTTAGGAGCAAACCAGCGTCCGCACGCTGGGACCAACACAGAATTGTATAGCTGATAGGCTTTGGAGCAAACCAGTGACCGCACACTGATGTAACAAGTGAGTTTGTATAGCCGCAAGGCTTAGGAGCAAACCAGCGTCCGCACGCTGGGACCAACACAGATTTGTATAGCTGATAGGCTTTGGAGCAAACCAGTGACCGCACACTGGTGTAACAAGCGAGTTTGTATAGCCGCAAGGCTTAGGAGCAAACCAGCGTCCGCACGCTGGGACCAACACAGATTTGTATAGCTGATAGGCTTTGGAGCAAACCAGTGACCGCACACTGGTGTAACAAGCGAGTTTGTATAGCCGCAAGGCTTGGGAGCAAACCAGCGTCCGCACGCTGGGACCAACACGGAATTGTAGCAATGTCACCAACGCGACCAGGCAGAAGGTCGCCAGGATACTGAAGACAGGTGATGAGATGACAGGAACCAGCAACGATCAGTCAGGTCAGAAAACAGCAGAGAAGTTCAGCAGGAACTGCAACACCAGAGACTAGGCCGGAACCAGGACTGGAAGTACTTCAGCATGCAGGAAACACTGGAACAGTAGAGATCAGGAACTCAGGAACACATGAGATCAGGAACTCAGGAACACTGGAACAGAGGCCCAGCTATCACTAGCATAGTGGTAGCAAGAAGGTCAGAAACAACACGAAAGGGCACTCAAAGGGTGCCCAATCCAGGTTTAAATAGTCAATAAGAGGCGGGCTATCTGCAGACAGCCAATAGAAGCCCCCTACTGGTGACAGGCAAGTAACTGCAGCAAATCACGGGCACCGTGATAGTACCCCCCTTTCAAAGACCCCCTCTCCTAGAATAGGGTTTAGGTTTCTGCGGGTAATTGGCATGAAAGGCCCTAGTTAACCTAGGTGCATGAAGGTCCGTACTATCCACCCATGATCGATCCTCAGGACCATACCCTTTCCAATGTACCAGGTACTGTACCCTTCCTCTAAGCCTACGGGAATCAATAATGCTCTGAACCTCGTACTCCTCCTGGCCCTCGACCTCAACAGGTCCTGGCACCACAGGTGTGGTAGTATAGCGATTGCAAAGCAGAGGCTTAAGAAGGGACACATGGAACACATTATGGATACGCATAGATGCAGGTAGGTCTAGTGCATAGGAGACAGGGTTAATTTTGCGAATAACTCTGTATGGACCAATAAACCGAGGAGCCAACTTATTAGACGGAACCTGCAGCTTGAGATTTCTGGAGGAAAGCCATACTCTATCCCCAACCTGAAAGGAAACCGCTGGAAGCCTTCTGCGATTAGCATGGCGCTGATGACGCTGAAATGACTGACCAAGTGCCCTCTGAACTTGTGCCCATGTGAAACGGAGTTGCTCGATATGCTCATCCAGAGCTGGAATCTGTTGCGTCTGAAATGAGTCTGGAAGCAAACAGGGCTGGAACCCATAATTAATCAGAAACGGAGAGCTCCCAGATGAAGAATTGACCGCACAGTTCCTGGCGAACTCTGCCCAAGGCAACAAGTCGGACCAATTATCATGATGGTCAGTAACGAAACAACGGAGAAATTGTTCCAAGCCCTGATTAGCTCGTTCAGCGGCTCCATTGGTCTGGGGATGGTAGGCAGAGGAGAAGGACAGCTGTATGCCCATCTGTTGGCAAAATGCCCTCCAAAATCTAGACACAAACTGGCTCCCCCTGTCAGACACCAGTACCCTAGGCACTCCATGCAACCGGAATACTTCTCTGGCGAACACCATTGCCAATTCCTTCGCTGAAGGAAGACCACGGAGGGGCACGAAATGAGCCATTTTAGAAAACCTGTCCACCACCATGAATATAAAGGAGTACCCCTTCGACATAGGCAACTCTCCCATAAAATCAATGGAAACATGAGACCAGGGGCGTTCGCCATTAGGCACCGGTTGAAGCAAGCCCACAGGGAGATGTCTCGGGGTCTTAGCGCGGGCGCAGGTGGCACAGGCATTCGTAAATTCGGCACAATCGTTTCTCATGGAAGGCCACCAAAATAACTGAGAAAGGGACCATAACAATTGGTCTCTACCAATATGTCCCGCAGCCTTAGAGGAATGGTAGGTTTCGAGCAGCCTAGTACGAAATGATTCAGCGACAAAACATTTGCCCACTGGGGTTTCATGGGGAGCGGACCCCTGAGAGGCCAGGATCTCCTCCCCTAGAGGAGAAGTGATACTCGTGCGTATAGTAGCCAGTATTCTATCAGGTTGGATGATAGGAGCTGGTGCTTCCACTCTGTCACTGTCGGCCTCAAATTGTCGTGACAGTGCATCAGCCCTGATATTTTTTGACCCTGGTAGATATGATACAATGAAATTAAATCGAGACAGGAACAGTGCCCACCTGGCCTGACGAGAGGACAATCTTTTGGCCTCCGAGAGATAGGTCAGATTCTTATGATCTGTTAGGATTAAGACAGGATTCTTAGTACCTTCAAGCAAATGACGCCATTCCTTAAGAGCAAGGATAATGGCCAATAATTCTCTGTCACCTATCTCATAGTGGCTTTGAGTGACAGTCAACTTTTTAGAGAAAAACCCACAAGGTCTGAGAGTTCCACCTTTCTCGTGTCGCTGCGAAAGTACTGCCCCGACCCCAATATCTGAGGCATCAACCTCTAACGTAAATGGAAGTAAAGGATTGGGGTGGGATAACACAGGAGCCGCAGCAAATGCCAGCTTCAAATTCTCAAAGGCTTTCTCAGCAGATACCGGCCAACAAGAAGGATTAGCACCCTTGTGCGTAAGATCGGACAGAGGTTTGACAATGGAAGAAAAGTTCTTAATAAACCTCCTATAATAATTAGCGAAACCCAGGAAACGCTGTATGGCTTTAAGACCCTTGGGTTTTGGCCATTGTAGGACAGCTGACAACTTTTCTTTGTCCATGGCAATGCCATCATTGCCAATTATGAACCCCAAGAATGGCACACTGGTTCTATGAAACTCACATTTTTCCATTTTACAAAATAATTTGTTCTCACGGAGTCGTAGCAATACTGCGGATACATCTTTGATGTGCTGTGCCATGTTTTGGGAGTAAATCAGTATATCGTCGAGGTACACCACAACACATGTCTGTAACATATCTTTCAGAACATCATTTATCAGTTCCTGGAAAACTGCGGGTGCATTACACAGCCCAAAAGGCATTACTAGATACTCGTAGTGCCCAGCTCGAGTATTAAAGGCAGTTTTCCACTCATCACCTGCTCGAATGCGAACCAGATTGTAAGCGGCCCGTAGGTCCAACTTGGTAAATATCGAAGCGCCCTTAAGCCTGTCAAAAAGCTCGGTGATGAGTGGTATTGGGTATGCGTTTTTTGCCATTAGTTTATTCAAGCCCCGGTAGTCAATGCATGGTCTTAATTTGCCATTTTTCTTTTTTACAAAAAAGAACCCAGCCCCAGCTGGAGAGGTAGATTTACGTATGATCCCTCTAGCAAGGGCATCAGAAATGTAATCCTCCATAGCCTTATTTTCATCACAAGATAATGGATAAATGCGTCCTTTCGGAGGTACTGCACCAGGCTGCAATTCAATGCAACAATCATAAGGTCTATGCTGGGGTAGCATACTAGCCTCTCCTTTGCTAAAAACATCGCCAAACTGTTGGTACACATCCGGCATAGCAGAGGAGGTGCACATGACCTTAATAGGCTGGATGACGCACTTGTCCATACAAAACTGGGACCAAGCAGCAATTTCACACTTTTTCCAATCGAATTGTGGGTTATGTAACTGTAACCACGGAAATCCCAATATCACCGCATGGTGCGGGGAATTAATCAGTTGAAACTGCTGCTCTTCTCTGTGAAGTGCCCCAATAGTCATGGACAATGGCATAGTTTCAAATATAACCTGAGGCGGTTCTAAGGGTCTACCATCAATCGCTTCAATAGTCAAGGGGTTTTCTCTTTCAATGCGTGGAACTCCGTGCAATTCAGCAAAGGTATTATCCATAAAATACCCTGCTGCACCGGAGTCAACCAAGGCCAAAACCTCCACAGAGCGTTGTGCCCAAGACAATACCACCTGTATGGTGGGTTTCATTATGCCCGACACTGGGGACGATTGTACACCACCTAGGGCCTGTCCCCCAAGATACCCTAGGTGTGTGCGTTTCCCGGACGTACCGGACAGGAATTTAGCAAGTGCCCTTTTTTACCGCAGTATAAACATAACCCTTGTTTTTTGCGATATAGTCTCTCTGCCTTGGATAGTCTAGTGAAGCCTATTTCCATAGGTTCACTTGTTTCCCGTACTGGTTCACTAGACTTCAATGCCAAGGGAGGGATGGGTGGGCAAAACATGCTACTAGGCTCATTATTTTTTGACCGTAACTTACGATCTCTGGCAATTGATCTCTCACGTATTCTGGAGTCAATTATTATAACATACTCAATGTAATCATCTAGATCAATAGGTAGATCTTTAGCAGCGATTTCGTCTTTAATGTGGTCATTCAGGCCTTGAGAGAAGGCTGCCAATAATGCCTCGTTATTCCAACCTACCTCTGCTGCCAATGTGCGGAATTCGATGGCATAGTCGCCCACTGTACGCCTGCCCTGTTGTATCTCCATAAGGCGTTTGGCAGCAGAGGTGGTTCTACCAGGAGGCTCAAACACTCTTCGAAAGGAACGCACAAATTCACTAAAGTTCTTAGTACAAGGTTTAGCATTCTCCCACAAGGGGTTAGCCCAAGCCAATGCTCTGCCAGTGAGCAGTGATATCGTGAACCCCACTTTACTACGATCATTGGGAAATGCGTGTGCCGTCAATTCCATAAAGATTTCGAGTTGATTGATGAACCCTCTGCAGAGACTAGGGTCACCATCATATCTTAGCGGCAAGGGTGCAGAAGCCGTTAACCCTTTAACAGTACCCCCTAGGGGTCTGGTATCACTTTCCGGTGTCTGACTTGGCGAGACCACCGGGCTAGAGCTAGATTGGTCAGCAGGTACCGTGCGTTCAAGGATCGTTTGAATTGCAACTGCCAACTGATCCAAACGTTGCTCGAGCACATCCATCCTCCAATGGATATTCTGTGCGTTACCTTCACCCTTGCTGTCTGAGGTCATGGCCCTTTCGTACTGTCACGGTTTATTATGACTCTCAGACACAAGTTTTAGGTAAAAAAAATCAATTTTATTGAAATAATAAATGATAACTTAGGATGGCAATAACATACATATATATATATACAGAATATAGCACAGACAGAAGGCAGACTCTACCGGTCCTGTCAATATACCGGATAGGACAGTCTTTAGGCTCTACCGGCCTTGCCAATACCGGGTAAGGCAACCTGCAGATGGAATAGCATAACGGTTTTACCGGCCTTACCAAATTACCGGGCAAGGCAGCCTCAATAGATACACAATGTAGGCTCTACCGGCCCTGCCAATACCGGGTAAGGCAACCTCAGATGGAATGTGGCAAAAGGTTCTACCGGCCTTACCAATACCGGGCAGGGCAGCCCAGAGATAATAGCAGCAGTCAGATGGAACTGGCAAATTAGCAGAATCGTTAAGCAGCAAGGCTTTGGAGCAAACCAGCGTCCGCACGCTGGAAACAACACTGAATAGTATAGCCGTTAGGCTTAGCGAGCAAACCAGTGACCGCACACTGGAGTAACAAGCGAGTAGTATAGCCGCAAGGCTTAGGAGCAAACCAGCGTCCGCACGCTGGGACCAACACAGATTTGTATAGCTGATAGGCTTTGGAGCAAACCAGTGACCGCACACTGGTGTAACAAGTGAGTTTGTATAGCCGCAAGGCTTAGGAGCAAACCAGCGTCCGCACGCTGGGACCAACACAGAATTGTATAGCTGATAGGCTTTGGAGCAAACCAGTGACCGCACACTGATGTAACAAGTGAGTTTGTATAGCCGCAAGGCTTAGGAGCAAACCAGCGTCCGCACGCTGGGACCAACACAGATTTGTATAGCTGATAGGCTTTGGAGCAAACCAGTGACCGCACACTGGTGTAACAAGCGAGTTTGTATAGCCGCAAGGCTTAGGAGCAAACCAGCGTCCGCACGCTGGGACCAACACAGATTTGTATAGCTGATAGGCTTTGGAGCAAACCAGTGACCGCACACTGGTGTAACAAGCGAGTTTGTATAGCCGCAAGGCTTGGGAGCAAACCAGCGTCCGCACGCTGGGACCAACACGGAATTGTAGCAATGTCACCAACGCGACCAGGCAGAAGGACGCCAGGATACTGAAGACAGGTGATGAGATGACAGGAACCAGCAACGATCAGTCAGGTCAGAAAACAGCAGAGAAGTTCAGCAGGAACTGCAACACCAGAGACTAGGCCGGAACCAGGACTGGAAGTACTTCAGCATGCAGGAAACACTGGAACAGTAGAGATCAGGAACTCAGGAACACATGAGATCAGGAACTCAGGAACACTGGAACAGAGGCCCAGCTATCACTAGCATAGTGGTAGCAAGAAGGTCAGAAACAACACGAAAGGGCACTCAAAGGGTGCCCAATCCAGGTTTAAATAGTCAATAAGAGGCGGGCTATCTGCAGGCAGCCAATAGAAGCCCCCTACTGGTGACAGACAAGTAACTGCAGCAAATCACGGGCACCGTGATACGGAGCAATTCTGACCTTTTTGACTATGTCTTTGTTCAACAGTGTTTTCCATCTAAGTACTTTATTTTACCCATGAAAACTATATACCGTTTTTTTACTCACAAATAGGGCTTTCTTTTAATACCACACTCATATGGATAGCCCACCATTTATTTTAGTAAAATTAAAGAAAACGGTAAAAACAAAAAAAAAGTAAAAAAACGTTATTTTTTTTTCTCTTGGGATCATTTGGGCGCAATGGGTTAAATTTTATGGAGACTGCATGAAAGGTATGACTGGTCAATCATACCTACAAAATGGGCAGTTTGAGTGGGCTCTGTCCCCCTGGGTAAAAATCCCCATGCCCCTTTTTCCCACCCTATTCCCCCTCTTTTATTATTGATTACATTTGGCGGTGTGTATAAATGTATTACATAGCTCCACAACAATCACACTTCCACTTTTGGTAATTGACATATTATTTTTTTTTAAATAAAATTTTTGTTGCAAAAAAAAAATTGTGTTGTATCTTTAAAAAAAAAAAAAAAAAAAAAAATAAGTTGATTTTATCAGGTCAAAAATTGACCTGCTAACAGCCAGCCTCCAGCATAGCAGTAAAGGGGTTAATATACCCAGCTGCTGGTTTATTTTACTCCAGTAGATGTTTCCTCTCTGCTTCTCTGTCCCTTACTTTGCTGGTAAGGGACAGATGGGTTGAGGAGAGACTCAGAGACAGTGTATGAATCACACTGTCTCATTCATTAAGAATACCGGTACATGTGATCACTGCTTCATCGATCACATGACCCGGCACAACTGAGAAGGGCTGAGACTGAATGCTCCGGTCACAGTCTAACATCCATTCCAGAACACATTAACACACGACTTACAGGCATAGCATTCTAATTAAGTCCACATAGGCCCTACATGATACATATTGAAAGAGAATTATCTGTTCATCCAGATTCCATACTGAGCACCCTTGTCCCACTGCCAACTGCTGCTTTTCTGTGTGCTTTCCACTCAGGAAAGCATTACAAAGCTGGGGCAAGCTAAACGAGAATTGGCTGGCTGAGGTAACATCAGGTGGAAAGCCTCAGCCAGTCAGAATTCTACATTTTTAAATCTGAGTAGCAACCATTATGCCCATGCGGGGCTCCCATTTCCTCATTTCTCATGGTGGCCGCACACAAACACTCTGGTGGCCACACTTGAGAACCACTGCTCTAGAGGGTGATACCTGTACTGCCTTCGTCCTTTCCCCATCCTACAACCCACTAATGTTATATGTTGTACAGCAAAACCACCTCTACCAAGAGACTGCTAGCCAGATTGGAAGACAGCTTATAGCAGCTGTTTTAAGGCACTGACATGGATAGGGGCCCCTTAATATCCGCTGGAACAGGTAACCATAGAGCAGGTATTGCACCATCTGTTCCACATATCTAGCAGGTAGGCACTACTAATTAAAACAACTAACTATTCAAATACCACCTTTAACAAAACACGTTTAGCTGCACATTCTTTGGTATTTCTCTTACTCCAGCAAGACAGCAAACATCCGTGCTTCAGGAGTAGCAAGAGATAAATTCTACTGACAGTGCCAGGTCCTTTACAACCCACAGTTAACCTAGGGTGACACCACATACAAATAAACAAAATATAATGTGGAAAACACTGAACCTGACTGTTGGCCAACAACATTAAATTCACAAGCAATATAATACTGCTATGCAACAGCATCAACCAATAGATGCTACAGGTAGTACACAGACCATCATGTTGATTACCAATAGGTGGCAGCACTTTTCTCAGTCACATAATACCTGTGATTCACAACCATGCTTATCCAATAGATGTCTACAGGGAGTACACAGGTCACAGGTCATAATGTAGTGTACAAATAGGTGGCAGCACTGTTCTCAGTCACATAATACTTGTACTTCACAACTAGGGGTGGGCGAAAGCTCTTGCCATGTTCCAGTGAGAAATCACGTGAAAACCACATCGTTGTCCTTTTTTTCGCAGGAAAATCCGCTTTAAAATCAGTGATTAAAATCTTCGCATTTCTTGCCCATTGGCTAAATTTCTTCATCATTTTTTCAATGACTAGAATGTTTCTGCCCTTTGATTTATGTGTTTTTCATCTTTTCACTATAAAAACATGACATATTCCAGGAAGTCAAGCTAAATAGAAACAGCTACAGAGCGAGGTAGATGTGCTGTGCATTTCTGCTGTGATGTTTTTGATAAATTGAGGCAAGAGTGGCTCATAGTGACTGCTATCACTATGAGAAAGTTTAAAAAAAGTATGTGTCCAGTGAGACTGTGGAGGAGGAAGAAATGAGCACTACAGATCCAATGCTGCCCAGTCCCCCTAAATCACTCCTATGGATCTTAGGGAATTTAATGGAAAGGGAGGAAGAAAAGGATAGCAGTGTCAGAGCAGGACAGGCCAGCTGCCTGTGCCTGCTGCCAGATGTGCTGCCCCTGCTTCTGCTACCACCATTGCTGTGTCTGCTGTTAGATGTGTTGCCCCTGCTGCCACTAGTACTGTGCCTGCTGTCAGTGCTGAACCTGCTGCCACCAGTACTGTGCCTGCTGTCAGACGTGCTGCCTTTGCTGCAACCAGTGTTGTGTCTGCTGCCAGTGCTGAACCTGCTGCCACCAATACTGTGCCTGCTGTCAGACATGCTGCCCCTGCTGCAACCAGTACTGTGCCTGTTGTCAGTGCTGAACCTGCTGCCTCCAGTACTGTGCCAGCTGTCAGACATGCTGCCCCTGCTGCAACCAGTGTTGTGCCTGCTGCCAGTGATGAACCTGCTGCCACCAGTGCTGACACTGCTGCTAGTGTATCTTGTAATACTCAGTAGGGGGGAAGGAGAAGATGATGCCAAGTGTGACAGCAGGCAACCCTAAGTCACACTTGCCATCCCCAAGCAGTACTGCCAGTGCTAGTACTACTACTAAGAAGGCCCAGCAGCTTGTTAGCCTTAGGAGTGAAGGAGGGGGTAATCAATATCCTCATATTACTAGTGACTGTGAGGGGGAAGACTCTGAGGCTGGACTAGTAGAAGTAGCAGTAGTGGTGAAACAGCCGGTGGGACTAGTGTTAGGGGAGTGGTACAGGAAACATTTCAGAACATCCAGACTAGTGGTCAAGGGAGCCCACACTATTCCTCTGGCCCTGGGAGTCCCCTTCCCTTCTCTACAGCATCCAAGTGGAACATGATCCTGAAGAGGCCAGAACTGTTGGTGGACAGCAGGTGCAGAAATAAAAATACCACCACCAGGAGCACAGATCAGCTGCCTGTGCCTGCTGCTACTGCTGCCAGTCTGCCTTCTTCACATCACCAAGAAATGGCAAGTGTGATATTAGGGGACCCTTTGTCACATTGCTTCTCGCCTCCTCCAACCAGCAGTGAGATGTCTGTAATACAGCGGCAGCAGCATGTAGGGACTAGTGGTGGTGGTGATGACGATGGTGGAGAAGCTGGGGTGAAGGAGACATTGATGACCTTTTCAGCCCAAACTGAGAAGGAATGGGAGACAGGGATGAAGATGGGCATCACCACCAGCAGTGAGCTTTTGAAATTTGCAAATGCTCTAATTCCTGCTGCTGCTGAGTAGCAAGGGCAGCAGGATGCAGAGGAGCAAGCTAGTGTGCCACAGACCACCGTGGACACAGTGGGATATGTGGGGTCAACAAGTGATGTGGGACTAGGACAGGTTCCACTTGCCAGCGGCAGCAATACTCCTGGTCCTAGTTGAAGTGCTGATTCTAAGGCAGTAGCAGCAACAGCAGCAACATCATCTGCTGCCAAAGACAGTGAAGGGAAATTTGGAGGACAAGAAGAAAGAGGCCATTCCTCTCTACCTGTTCCCTATCCCTATCCCCTGAAGTCATGGGTGTGGGAATATTTTTCCCTTGGGGCAGGCACAGTGCAGTCATCACCAACTGCAATGTGTACAATTTGTGACAAATCAGTAAGAAGAAGAGAGGAGAAACACACCTTGGCACAACCACCCTGATAACACACAGGAAACACAGACACCATGACATTTATGTCTACTATGTTAAAGCAAAACACCCACCACAGAAATCGAGCACCGAAGAATAGAGAAACCCAGGCAGAGACTGGAATTTCCATGACAAGTGAAATAACCAGCTCACCATCACCTTCTTCCTCTAGGGTAACTACATCTTCTGCCAGTCCACCTCTTTCATCATTACCTACCCCGTTAAATGATAGCCACTCTGTTGATGTTAGGATATGGCAGTTTGTGTCCACCCATTGCACACTGTGTGGTGTACTAACCACACATGGCAGTGTGGTGAAGGAGAATAGTAAGGAGGGCATCAAGCATCATCTGAGAAGATTCCATCCCACAGAATATGCTAAGATGGTGGCAGGGAGGGTTCATCATTACTATTAAACTGTCAGCAAGTTGTCATGTGTCCGTAGCGGGGTGTAGACAAGGGGTATAGTGACAGCGGCAGTACTTGGGTTCTGGTGTCACAGTGTTTGGATACAGTTGTGCCCCACATGTTTTTTACCATGCACACTGTGTACATTGCAGTTGCTGATGAGAGGCACAGTTCCTGCTCTCAAGGGAAACATTTATATTCTAACACAACACACCCATGATTTTGGAGGAGGGGCAGGTGGACAAGAATTACTGGCCAGCTTCTTTTCAACACATATACTGGGGGCTACTTATTGTGCTTCTACTGTCTCAGACGCATCACTGGAGCTAGTCATGGTAAGTGGAACCTTCATCAACCTGCTGCTTAAAGAACTCAGCAGCAGCAGCAAGAACAGCAGTTGCAAATTCTGCAGTTATGACTCATGGGGAACATTTGACAATGGCCACTGGCCACTGGCCAATATGACCTGTTGGCACTAGGCCAGTAGGGCATTTTTTTTCCTCAGGGCTTGCACTTCAAAAAAAAAATACAAATAAAATAGTAAAAAAAAAACCATAGTCCTACAAAAGAATAAACAATTTTGGGGGGTTTGTTTCTAAGTCCTACAAATCAATGTTTCCTTAGGGCTTATGCCAAACAAGCTTAAGTCCTACAAATCAATGTTTCTACAGGGCTTGTGCCGCTAATAAGTCTAAGTCCTACAAATCAATGTTTCCTTAGGACTTTCCTCTAACAATAAATCTAACAAATCCTCCTCTACAAAATATTCTATCAAGTATCAGTCCATCCCAGTGGCAGCTTACATTTTACATACATATTTCTTATTTTATTTTATTGATTGATTTTTTTAACTGTGCCCCCAATACCAATCAAGAAACAACCTCCCTGTTCAACTGATTAATTCCCCAGACTCCACCCACCAATACAGGCACCCTCCTCCTTTTATACCTTGCCTTATGTTTTTTTTTAATTTTATCTAGGATTTATTTTTTTATTAACTGTCCCCAATCCAAGTAAACAAACCACCCCCCAAAAAAAACTCTGTGTTCAACTGATTCTTTTGCCACACCCCACCAACAGAGGCACCCTCCTGCCCCTTTTATACTATGCCTTTGGGAAATAAAATAATATTTGCTATGTGTTGTGTCTAAATTCAATGTTCCCATTAATTTCAATGGAATGATCTAGGCGGAAAAAATGGAAAAGTGGCACTTTTCGTGGGAAATTATTCATCAAGCGGGAAGTGCTATTATTCACTGATTTCAGTTTGAGGTGACAATTTTTGCGCATCTGTATTCACAACCAGGGCTCAACCAATAGATGACAACAGTTAGTACACAGGTCATTATGTGGCTAACCAATAGGTGTCAGCACTGTTCTCAGTCACATAATACCTGTGCTTTACAACCAGGGATCAAACCAATAGATGGCAACAGTGAGTAGACAGGTCATAATGTGGTTGACCAATAGGTGGCAACATTGTTCTTAGTTCATTTAATACCTACGCTTCACAGGTAGGGCTCAAACCAACAGATGACAACAGTGAGTACGCAGATCATAATGTGGTCAACCAGCAACTGACAGCACTGTTCTCAGTCACACAATTCTGTGCTTCACAACCTGAGCTCAACCAGTAGATGGAGAGAGTGAGTACACAGGACTTTGGATTTGGGATGGCACTACATATAGAAGTACATATAGGCATATTGGATTTGGGTTGGCAGTCCATATAAGATGATTACCACAAGGCATTTTGACCTCTTGGATGATAGAGATTCCTGCAGCATTCAAGGGGTTAAAAAGCCAGATGCAAATGAAAGGGACTTTCTGTAATTATTATTATTTGTCCCCTATGCTACATTTGGTTTGTTGAAGAATTGACCCTCTTTAACCCTTTGAGTGGCAGAGACTAAGGCTCTATGTTGATAAAAATTATTTAAAATTAGTTCATCCCTTCAATGCTTACAAAACTTCTAACACATTGCTTGCACAGCACTGAATTCTTATCTAGCATCCTATGGCACAAAAAGTCATTGGAGGGCACTGGTCCAAACATTTGTTGGGGCTGCCTACAAAACATATTCTCCCAGTGACATAACTATAAACTTTTGGACCCAGGAACTTTTGGGCCCCTTTGCATGCTGGGCCCTGTAGCAACTGCTCCCTCTGTATGCCCTCTGTAGTCCCTGCTGGCATCTAAGCATACCTGGGAACTTTCCGGATCTTCCCTAGAGACTCCGGTTTAAGTATTAATTACCGGATCTCTGTCGACAGAACCTGATTCTCCAGCAGTGGTGAGTTTTCTGCCAACTTCTCCTCCTGTTCCACCCACTTCCTTCCCACTTCCCCAGCACAATGATGGTAAGCCCCACTCCCCCGATGAAGCCCTACCCCATTTATGATGAGAAAGGCTTAATTAAAGGGATAGTAATGATTCATAATAAAATCAGCTCTAATTAATCATCATAGTATTTGGACTTTGGAGAGTTTTATTTCAGTTCTGTCAGAGTTGTAGTTCAAGAGTAATTCAATGACAAAGTATACCCCTCACCCCTTTTACTGATGTAACACTGTTCAGCCAGATCAGAAGGGAGGTGCCCAGGTAGATTACAGAGAGGGACAATCTTCAATTAAGATAAGGGAAAAACCTGAGAAACGTGTCAAGGGGGTCAGGGCTTTTATTGTTCTCATAGGAAGAAGATTGTCCCATTCTGTTATCTGTCTGGTCTATAGACTGCATTCTACATCTTAGAAGAGATTGCTTACACTAGGTAAAATGGGTAGAAGGGGGAAACTTTGCTTGTGAATATCTCTCAAACCATAAAGGTTTGAGACATAAGACTTATATCGTTCTTCATGTTTTTTTAATTCCAACAAAATAAAGATAAAACTAAGTATTATTACCCCTTTAAAATATCCCTGGTCGCAGCCAGTGAGCCCTCTCCTGGGGCTCCACAGGATGAAGTTGCTAGGTATGCATCTAAGTGGATAACTAAATATTAAAATATCAGTACGGTTCAAAATGACTAATGTATTCTCTGGAATTACAATGAATACCTATTATTTTCAGCACTATAGGCACTGCCAAAAGAGGTAAGATCACCTTCTGGCACCAAGATGGTTTGTAAATCTCCAACTGCATTTCACCTCTTGAAGCAGAAAGGGCTGTCAGGATAATGCAGCATACTAAACAGTGAAGACAGATACAATTTGTAAAAAGCAAAGGCCACAGGCTACCAAGTGATTCTTATTGATCTGAAATAAATTAGTTGCAACAAGAGCATGCTCACTGCTTTGTGCCGAGCCATTCAATTGCTTCAGACAAATAAAACCAACATGGAAAAGCCTTTCTAGAATATAGATCCTCAAGGGATATTTTTTTTCTTTCCCAGTAAAGGTTTCTTTGAAAAAGCTTGATTGTGAGTATGATAGAAAAATATATTCAAGTTTAAATATTGTATAGTATTTATATTGATGAAAAAGATAATATAAAGCCATTTACTTTCATATAAGCCATAAACAAGAACAGGGTGGATTGTGAATAAGGACATAAACAATACTGGGGCAGTATTCATTGAGGTAAAAATGAACAATTCTGGTACACACCAGCTTCAGCCAGTGAACACATAACAGTTCCCTAAATTCCCATTGAGAATCGATGCTTTGAAGACCTTTCTAGCATTCAAAGGGTTAAAAACCCCATTTAGCCCTTTGAATACCAGATGGCTATACAATGTATTGCTTTTCAATGCATTGGCACCCTCCTCTGGAATTCAAAGGGTTAAATAAATGAGAATTTGAATTTGGCCCCCATGGTGAAGTTTCTTTGCCCCTAAAGTGCTCATGTTCTTCTTAGCAGATTTCTGATATTTAAAGGGATAGTAATGTTTCATAATAAAAGCAGCTCTAATTAATCATCATAGTATTTGGGTCTTGGAGAGTGTTATTTCAATTCTGTCAGAGCTGTAGTTGTAGAGTAAATGAATGATAAAGTACAGCCCCTCCCCTTTTACTGATATAACACTGCTCAGCTCAGAGCAGCAGGGAGGTGCCCAGGTAGATTGCAGAGAGGCACAATCTTAAATTAAGATAAGGGAAAATTTGAAAAACCTGTCAAGGAGGGCAGGGTTTTCATTGTTATCACAGTAAGAAGATTACCCCTTGCTGTTATATGTCTGGTCAAGCAACTAGATTCTACATCTGAGGTGAGCAGTGTTACACTAGGTAAAAGGGGTGGGAGGGGAATACTTTATCATTCAATTGCTCTTGAACTACAAATCTGACAGTACTGAAATAACACTCTCTATGGCTCAAATACTATGAAGATTAATTGGAGATGCGTTTTTGTGAAACATTACTATCCCTTTAAGGGGTTAAACTCATTACAATCAATGAGAATTTTTATTTATCCCTTGTGGTACAGTGTTATTGTTCCAGATCTGGGGGGTTATGCTGAAGAGGAGATGACTTCTCCAGTTTATCACTTCTCCAGTTCCTATTGTTATTCTATGGAGCCTATGCAGTAAGATATCCAAAGTTGAAGAAATCTTAGTGCATAGGCTCCATAGAATAACAGGAATTGAAGAAGTGACATCACTGGAGAAGTCATCTCAACTTTGTTCATCAAATTAGCATAAATGAATGGAGAATTCATGCGCTGCACAGTCTTGCAAAGAATATGATTTTCTTAATGTTGAGACTATGGTAAAAGTGACAGTCAGCCTCAGTATTGACTTCACATATTCTGCACATTGATAATATGTAATGCCAAATTGCTTATAATTTATTATTTTCTTTTTCATCTTCACCTTGAGAGCTTTCTGACAGGGACTGTGACAGCAAAGATATTTATACTATGTTGCACTAATCACTGCAGAAGGAAATTCTGCCTTCACTACAGCATGCACAGTACTAAGTGCTGCAGGGATAGTGTAACATTGTCACTGTCCCTGCTTTCATGGTCCCTGACAGAAAGCTCTCTGAAAAAAAATCAGTTTTACTGATTGTCTGGGACATAAAACTATAAAAAAAAAAAATATGTGAAGATGAAGAAAACAAAACATGTAGTTAATATGACTTTAAACATTATGCACTCACAAAGTATGTTAAGTTTAATAGGAGGCTGGATGTCACTTTAAAGAAACAATATACTACATATTGTAGGGCTTTTCCTAGTTAAAACAATGGGAATCCGTATGCTGAGAGAAATATATGTTTCCAGAGTTATTTTTGCATTAATATTTCTCTCTAGTGGTCAAATTTCAGTTATTCTGCTACATTCAATGGGAGACGTGAGTCACTGACAAAAGGCTCTCGATAGAATGTAATAAAAGCTGCTGAGTCATGCTGTCAGAACTATCAGGAAGTAAAAGCACAGTAAATTCACTTCCTGATTATTTGCCCTGTTATAATCTTAGATATATAATTTGCTAGGATGTGTCGCTCCCTGGGCGCATAACACGCACAGACACAAAGAGCAATGCCTCCTAGCAAATTGTGCATGTGCGGCGGTTGAGGGGAAAGCAGTGTAGAGCGGCACTCTCTGGGGATCACCGCAATACCCCCACTGTCCCCCTCCACTGCTGCCATGTGGAGGGACAGAAGAGCCGGTGGAGGGGAAAGCAATGGTGGAGGAGGTGAAAGCAGCGGTAGAGTGGCACGCTCCGGGGATCACCGCAATACCACCGCTGCCCCCCTCCCCCGCAGCCATGCGGATGAACAGAAATGCTTCTGTATGATCTAGTATTGATTAAAACAACTGATTGCAGTGCGAGTTTTAGTCAGTAGTACAAGCTCTATTAGATACAGATGTTCATTTAAAAAGTTTACTGCTCCTTTAAAAAAATTTGCCACATGCATTATCATACAAGTCCCGTTTATACATTACAGTAGTTTCACCCTGCCATATCCTCAAGGACTCCTAACAGGCTAAAAAAGTGGAGGAGTTCTGGAGCAAACCCCTATTTAAAAAAAAAAAAATCCCTATTTAAATCAATTTTTCATTGATTTAAATAGGGATTTAAACCCCTTGAATGCTAGAGAAATCAATGGGAATTTTTAGTTCTCCCCTATAGTGAAAATAGTTTTCCCTAGAACTCCTCCACTTTTTTTTTTAACATATGACACTATGCATAAATGGGAACTCTCCAGATCTGCTCTGGATAGACGGTTTTAGAATTTTACTAGGTCTCCGGGGACAGAGTCTGTTTCTCTGTCAGTGCTGAGTTTCCTATGAAACATTGCCCACTTATCCTCCCTCCCACTTGTCTCTCCCACTTCCCTCCCACTTCTCCTTCCCACCCTGTTCTGCCTATTTCTCGTGCACTTCCTAGTACCATGCTGATTAGCCCCACCTAACCGATTAAACCCCATGCGAATCATGTCATTTATATTTCCCTGGTCGCACTATATGTACCTTATCCGGGTGTCAAAGTGGATGAAGGTCTCAGGTATGATCCTATGCCTTTAGGATCTCCCTGGTTGAGTACAGATGAGTTAATCAGAGGCTCAATCATTTAATTCACTCACCCATGCACAAGCAGGGAAGTCCTAAAGACATAGCCTGTTAGGATTTCCTGAGCAGAGAGGTGTGAACCAGTGATATAGTGGGAAAAAAATAAAGGTAAAAAAAACAACAAACAAAAATATTCTTAATTTTAAAATAAGGATTTACTCAGATAATCAAGTTGGCATATTTATATTATCCTGAGAGAAGAAAAACAATATTGTGCTGTTTTATGCATAGTTTAACAACAGTGTTCACAGACAGGCCAGATTTCCTAAGTTTGACTAACTAAGTCTTAATTAGACTACCTGCAGTTAATTGGTCAGGTTAGAGCCTCACTGAAATATGTTATAGTGACAAAAGTTATACAGTTTTGGTGGAAACCAACGTTACCAGAAGAAACAAATGACCTTGTCCAAAAGTCCCATTGTCTTCAATGGAGTTTTTAATTCCTTGAATGCTAGAGAGGTTTCTAACACAGTGCAATGATTGGGAGACCCCTTTTACATTCAAGAAGTTAAAAGCCCCATTCAATATTTGCTGATGACACTAAGCTTTGCAAGGAAATACATACCAGGACTGGATGTTTTTTTCTCTGCAGAAAGATTAAGAGTGAATGGACAGAAAACGGCAGATTAGGTTTAATGTAAATAAAAATAAGGTTATACATTTGGGCTGTAGAAACAAACATGCTACATATACACTAAATGAGAACCTACTTAGGGAATCCTAATTAGAGAAAGATTTAGGAACACTGATAGATTATAGAATTTACAGCAGTGTGCAGAGTCACTCAGCTGTTGCAAGAGCAGTGTACTGTCATGCATAAAAAGGGGTATAGATGCACAGGATGCTAATATAATTCTATCTCTATATAAATCCTTGGTTAGGCCTCATCTAGAATATAGAATACAGTTTTGGGCACCAGTTCTTAAAAAAGACATTACTAAACTGGAAAAAGTTCAGAGATGTGCAATAAAGCTGATAAAGTAAATGGAGGATTTGAGTTATAAATAGAGATTAGCCAAACTGGGTTTGTTTACACGAGAGAAGAAATGTCTAAGGGGTGATATGATTACCATTTACAAATATATTCAAGGTCAATACAAAAAAACTCTCCAATTATTTACTTAAAGAGCTGAACTAAGAATTAGAGGTCATCCATAAATACTAGAGGAAAGGAGCTTCTGACTTTTACAGTAAGGGCAGTAAAGTTATGGAATTATTTACCTCATGATGCTGAGCTTGCAGATATTGTAATTGCTTTCAACAAAAAAGTAATAGATACCTATCTAGCACAGACCAACATTGAGAATTATAAAAGTTTGCTTCAAAGTAGATAGGATGTTGAGTTAGGGAAATATCTGTCTGCCATTTGGAGTCAGGAAGGAATTTTTAACCCACTTGTGGCTTATTTTGCTTAAATGCATCAATGTACCTTAAGTACCTGGGGTGCACTCAAGTCCTGAGTCCAGGAGGCCTGCAGCCTCTTCATCTTCATTAGGACACATGGACCAGTTGGGTAGATGAGAAGAATTCCACTAACAGGTCCACTGAGGTTTAAAACATAATGGGTCTGAAGTCTGTACCTCCTCCAGCACAGATCTCTATATCACAGATCCCTTCAGGTCCTAATGCGATAAGATAATGCAGAGTCTTGTGATATGATATCATTAGGCACATGGGTACTGAGAGGGAACCCTGATTAAAGAGGTCTGTGCTGGAGGATGCACAGACTTCATCTCCAAATGCTGAGCAACTAGGGATGTAGTCCCCTTCTGTGTCAGGAAAAGTAGGCAAGTTGGGTGGGTTCCTAAGAGTATTTTCTCTGACGGGTGATAGAAATTGAGGGAGAAAGATGGAACAGATTGATAAAATACTAGAGAGAAGGAGGGAGGATATGAGTGGAAAGAAGTAGGAGGACTGGGGGATCAGAAGTAGGAGGACTGGAGGGAGAGAGTAGGGGCAACGGAGAAAAAGATGGAACTTAGGGAGAGAGGGAATCAAAATGATTAGAGGAGAAGAGGGTAACGGGGGGGGAGATTAGGAGAGACTGAAAATGGGGAATACTGAGAGATAAAAGAAGGGGGGTTGATGAAACAAAAAAGAACTGGGGAGAGATGGATATTCAAAAAGACTACTGGAAAGGGGGAGACTGGATAGAAAAAACAAGGGACTTGTGGAGAGGGGATCAAGGAGACTAGAGCAGAGGGGGAAGAGGCAGAGGTTGCCAGCAGTTCAAGCGTTATAATAATTCGCTAAATGTGTGTTTGTCAGAAGCCGTCATGAGCAGTAGAGACAGCTGCACGTACTGCAGTCAGGCGCACTACAGACTGCCCATGCCGCGGCTGATAATGGAGCGGGGCTCCGGATTCAGACCGTAGTCCTCTCTGCGCACCTTTGGTCTGAATTCGGAGCGCTCCAATCCGTATCAGCTGCAGCACGGGCAGTCTTTACTGTGCATGACTGCACTGTGGCCTTTGCTGTGTGGCCTGAGTACACGGGCTCTTCAACTAGTGTATATATATATATATATATATATATATATATATATATATATATATATATATATATATATATATATATATAAAATACAGAGCAATAGAGAGACAAAAAAAAGGGAGAGAGAGGCAGGCACAGATATATGCTGATAGATGAGAACACCTTGATACAATGTACTAGTGTCTCCGAATTGGTTTATAGGTTCTGAAACTTTATATTTTGTTTTGCATGAGCACAGATGATTAGAGTGGGCTCAGTAGCCAAGCACATTTTTATAATTTGCACTGCACCAAGCAAATTTAAAGCTTTTGCTATGTAATGAGGTGCTCTGTTCGATTAGCATGTGAGTGTATATGTCTGTGTGTATGTATGTGTTTTTTTGTCATACAAATGGGAGGGGATCTGGCCCCAGATTTTGACCCAGAACCTAGCAGGTCTAGTTACACCTCTTCTGGTGCTTATAAAACAGGGTTTGTGTGGTCATAGGACAGGACGCCACTGATGAGCAGTGCATAAAGCCAAGGATGAGAAGGAAGGATCATCAGACAGTCCAGGAAGAAACAAGAGGGAGGTCAGGTGCAGGTAGTGAACTTTCATATATGTAATGAGAAGCCATAGGTTATGAGCAGGTGTCAGAGGTTCACCAGGTTAAGATACATAACCAAAGTTGATAACCTGATAGTCAAGCTGGAAGAAGGAGGTGAGCTGGAAGAAGGATGTGAAGTGTCAAGGGAGAGGGATAAGACAAGTATGCAATGAAGAATGGGCTCTGTATCTCTAAGTAGGAAAAATGCACCAAAAACCCCACCAAACAGGGATGCTTCACAGGTGCTGAAAACTAATCCAATCAATGATTAAGCAAAATGTGCAATCACCTACGTACAACGGGACATATTCAAACAGCCTGATGCCTGTGCACAAGAGTAAGTCCATAAAGAACCAATGTCATGTTCATGTCAGAAAGTGTGACCAGAAGCATGAATGTGACACTTGTTAAGCACTTTGATACTAGAAATATGTAAGACCTGTTAATTCTTGATCCTCCCATGTCTTTCTGCTATATGTTTTAGTGAGAAGAGAATAAACAGAGTTTTTATGAATCTCATTGTACAACTTGATTGAGATACCTGCGAATGTGGAAAAGCCCCTTGTTTATTTATGTCACATGGTTTTAAGAGAAAATTCCATCGCAGCACCCAGGACAGATCCCATTGAAAAGCTACTAACCAGTGAGTTTCTAGCACTAATCACCCACTGAATATTTTATATCATCTCACAGAGAATAGATTTAGCCTAGAGTTACTCTAATTTTCTTTGTCTTGTTACAATGCATCATATGAGACAGCATCTTCTGGGTACTATGTAGACACAATTTACAACTGATCTGAAAATGATTCTATCTGATAAAAGATGATTGGCTGACACCAACTATCTGCAAGAGGTACTCTTTTAAACACTTACACAGTTGAGACTGTGTTGACATCTCATCAACTAAATAAAAGACCAATACTAATAAATAGGGATAGGCGAAAATTTTCACCTCAAACTGAAATCGGCGAATAATGGCACTTTCAGCTTGGCTAATAATTTCCCATGAAAAGTGCAGGTTTTCTGCTATTTCCCGACTTTTTCGCCCATTGAAATCAATGGGAAGAAAAAATTTTCTCTACCAGATGAACATTTTCTACAGTCATATAAGAGGCTGTCAAGCTCTCACAGTATGCCATTCAGTTTTTGTGAGAGGAGAGAGCAGCACCTTGTTTGAGCTAGAGAAGACAGAGATGGGAATTGAAGTTTAGTTTAGGGAATCTTTTAGTAGGACATTTGTTCTGTATAAGTGTGTATTAGGTGAGTAAGTGGGGCACTCTGGGAAAAAGAAGGGGGGAAGGAGTTTGACACCAAATACTCCTAAATTTCATGTGAGTGACTGGCAAGACACAGGCAGCTAGGGGCCTATTTGCTTGCTGATCTTGATGTTATTGTCTCTGTGCTGGGTGGGGAAGTCTGGGGAAAGAAGTTATTGATTTTGTTTTTCAGTTATAATCTTTTTTGGACAGACTGTGATAAAACAACACGGTGGGCAACTTAAAAAAACAAATAAATAAATAATAAAGAACTAAATATATTAGGTAACAGTAACAAACAGCTGACAGGGCTTAAGCAAGGCATCATACAGCTCCATCAGTTGTGTTGTGTACCGTACAGTAAAAAAACACAGTGTAGTTGCGTAATGTCTAGCAAATGCACAAGGGGAAGGGGGAGGGGTGGAGCAGTGCAGGGACATGAGAGTAGTAGGTGAAAAACTGACTGCAGCAATGGTTGCTGCAGCATTTGCAATCAATGATGATGATCCCTCTACTCCAAGGGAGGATGCAGTTTGTCAAGGTCCCAGCAAAACTAGTTCCAGCACCACCAGTGCCAGTAGAGATAAAGAACCAACAAGTCACATTCAAGTTTTGATGATGCTGGCAATAGCATAATAGAGGAAGGTGTAGCAGCTGAACCACCTGCTGCATCAGATAGACAAACAAGCACCAAAACACCCATCCTCAAAGTAGTAGGGAACTTTGTTACAGTAAAAGTAAAAAATAAAATTTTGAGAACTCCATATATATATATATATATATATATATATATATATATATATATATATATATATATAAACAAAAAAAGCTAGCACTCTCAGGTCTTAAAACCGATAAATTTAATTTACTATCGGTTTTAAGACCTGAGAGTGCTAACTTTTTTTGTTTCTATACATTGCATGCATAGCACCCGGGCAGATCATACAGGACGATGAGAGTGCCAACCTAGGAGGATATATATATATATATATATATATATATATATATATATATATATATATATATAAGGGTAGTGGACAAGAGGTGATGCTGATGCTGCTGCTGATGTCCTAATTATGATGATGATATACGTCTAGAATATATTCCTCCAGCATCCTTCTCTTGTTCAGATACAGATAAAGTTGAGAATGAGGATAATGACAGGGCTATAAGGTTAGCAGAAAGTCAAAGGCTGAATCTTTCACCACTTTTAAGGATCATTGCACCTGTCTATAAATTGTCTGTGAAAGCCATTGGAAAGTCTGACCCTGGACAAGCACAGATTTCAAAAAGCACATAGTCAACCTATCAGTCATCATCAGCATCATTGACTCTTCAAAGTCCAAGTCCCACTCAGCCACACACACACCTGTTTTGAGTACCCAGCAACAGCAACACAGGTTATTAACATCCACAATGTTAAAAATGATGAGTGCCTCTGCTGCTGCTGTAAGTGCTGAACTTTTGACACCTAGTAGTAGTAGTGGCAGCAGCAGCAACACCACCTCAGGAACCCCTCATTTCATGAAGTCCACAGTATGGAGATACTTCACTCAGGATCCTCAAGCTAAGCATGTTGCTATCTGTTGTCTGTGCAAAAAGAACATGAGCAGGGGGAAAGCAGACTCACACCTAGGCACCTTCTCTATGAGATCCCACCTGAGCAATCACAGGTCTGACTGGGAGACACACTATCAGCAGGCCAAAGGTGCCACATCTAGCAGCAGCAGCAGAAGCACTTTAAAAAGTTCCCAGGGCTCTAGGGCAGAAAAAAGTAGTGAAGTTATTTATGTGTCAGAGAGTGTGCTGCTGCCAGCGCCAACAGTTAGTTCACTTCAAATAACACCTATGGCTCCTGCTGCAGAAGAGTATGACAGACAAAGCCAGCAGCACAGATGAGGTGGTGAAGGAGGGATATGAAGAAGGGTTGCCACCATCTACCCCACTTGGGGCCACTGCTATGACTGATAAGTAATGTGTGTCAATAATCTGAGAAGGAGGATACAGTATGACAATGGTAAAAATACATACACAAATCACACCATGCTAGTCCCCCACCACCACCACTACAATACATATCTGCCACATTGTAGGTTGTAGGTTGTACTTTATTTTTTTTTATTACTTGACATCACCATGAATATGTGACAGTGTCACTTAAGCAGGAACTTAGTGTTGTGGGAAAGGACAAATGCACTCTGCATGCTAACACATTTTTTCAAGCCACATGTTGCTGTAGAACTCACAACTTTAACTTTTAGCCACTTATTTCTAAACTTCAGCCCTCAGAAGAAGTTATATTATAGTGGGAAATGTAGTACCTGCAGGAAATACAGGCAAAAAATGTGTTAAAATAGGTGAACTATGTATTAAATTAGGCGAAAAGGAGGACATTTTTGCATAGGCAAAATCTTTTACAGGAAAACCGAAAAATCAGCAAGTTTTTGTGAAAAGTCATCCAGGAAATTTTTCACACTTTTCAACCCACCCCTAGTAATAAAGCCTGATTAGATTAGAAGAACTTGAACAATTATTGAACAAATGAATTGCACCATATGAAATGATTTAAACATTCCCATTGATTTAAATTGGGATATTAACAAGCTATAGAGGTGTCCAATGCATAGCATCCCTCTGTCATTAAAGGGGTTAAAAGACACATTTAAATAATATATTTTTATTATACCCCATGGTGCAGCTGATTTACACCAGAATTTCTAAAGTTCTTTGTATTAAATTAGCCTGAGAGATTTTCATTGAGTTCCTACCTCATAGCCCTCCAGTGACTGTTTTTTATTCCATCCATTACATGGAATCACAATGGTTTAATGTTATCTAACAGTCTCAAATAAAAATATATACTAATACATAAGAGATATTCATTCTTATAAATCTCCTCTTCACTGAGATTTTTGGTAAACCATTTGAATAGCAAGAAGAAATCTTTGTGAGTTCATCCCTACAAGAATCGCATCTTCTTTTGAAACACTTTTCAAAAGCAAGTACATTTTGAGCAAATAGATGTTAAGTGTCATTCCAGCAAAGCAATCCTTGTAGCTCCTTAAAGAATCTTTATCTTTTCTATTGAAGATATAATGCTTTGATGTCAAGTTAGATCAAAATTCAGAAGTATTTATTATACACAATAGTAATCTTAACCACCTCCTGACTTGTAACATAATCATATTCTATCACACAGGCAAGTGTTACATAAGTCACTGCTATTCCTAGGCCAAGTATTAAGTTGTGAGCCCTATTTATGGTACCAATCTATTTCTTTGCATCCAAGGGGTTTAATAACTACACATCACCTTTCTTCAGCCTTGTGGTAACACTAAATAAACTTTAGAGAACAGTGGTTCTCAAATGTTTTGCAAAGATGGAACACATTAGATTCGTATGAACCCTAACAAAAAAAAAAATACCCTACAATGCTAAAATGATCACCAACACATTTCAAAGCAATCCATTGGAAACCTTTGATACAGTGCCTCACAACAGGATTAAGAACTGGTTACATGATAGATGGCAGAGAGTTGTTGTAAATGGAACCTTTTCAAACTGGTCTAAAGTTATAAGTGGGGTGCCACATGGTTCAGTCCTGGGCCCAATGCTTTGTAATTTGTTTATTAATGATCTAGAAGTGGGAATGGAAAGTAGCGTGTCAATCTTTGCTGATGACGCTAAGCTATGTAGGAAATACATACAGAGCTGGATGTTTTTTCTCTGCAGAAGGATTTAGATAAACTGAGTGACTAGGCAGAAAAGTGGCAGAAGACATTTAATGTAGATAAATGTAAGGTTATGCATTTGGGCTGTAGAAATAAACTTGCTACATAAACTCTAAATGAGAAACAACTTGGTGAATCCTCATTAGAGAAAGATTTAGGAGTACTGATAGATGATAGACTTCACAGCAGTGTGCAGAGTAACTCAGCTGCTTCAAGAGCAAATAGGGTACTAGCCTGCATAAAAAGAGGTGTAGATGCAAGGGATGCTAATATTATCCTACCTCTGTATAAATCCTTGGTAGGCCTCATCTAGAATATGGAGTACAATTTTGGGTGCCAGTTCTTAAAAAAATACATTGTTGAAATGGAAAAGGTGCAGAGACGTGCAACAAAACAAATAAAGGGGTTGAAAGACCTGAGTTATAATGAGAGGCTAGCCAAACTGGGTTTGTTTGCATTAGAGAAGAGAGGTCTAAAGGGTGATATGATTACCATTTACAAATACGTTCAAGGTCAATACAAAGAACTATCCAATTAATTATTTACGCAAAGAGCTGAGATAAGAACAAGAGGTAATTAAGACTAGAGGAAAGGTGCTTTTGACTAAAACAAAGGCAGGGATTCTTTACAGCAAGAGCTGTAAAGCTATGGAATTCATTGTCTCTGCATGTTGTACTTGCAGATAATGTAACTGCTTTCAAAAAAGCAATGGATGCCTATGTAGCACAGAACAATATTGAAAATTATGACAGATGGTTTCAGTGCAGATAGGATGTTGATCCACGGATCTATCTGACTGCCATTTGGAGTCAGGAAGGAATTTTTTTTACCCACTTGGGGCTAAATTGGAAGTGGCTTCAGAGGGCTTTTTTTGCCTTCCTCTGGATCAACTGGGGTGTTTTTGGCATGGGCTGGACTTGATGGACGCATGTCTTTTTTCAGCCTCAACATCTATGTTACTATCCCATGGGCTAACATTGTATTTGTGTGAATGAATACTAGTTGATACTAATAACAAGATTAGGGCACATTTCACATAGGCAATACTGTTGTACCAGCCAGAGCCAGATCATCCAATATGGCAACCTAGGCTACTGTCTAGGGCCACTGGAAATAAGAGGGGCCCAAACTACAACTGATGCATCACAGATGGAGGCCTTGTTGTTGCTGCCCCTAACATCTTGTATTCGCCCCTTTTTAATTGAAAGAAACCAGCATTATTCAGTTGCCCCCCACTTTCATTAGAACCACAATGCCAGTTCCTGATAGCAGCACATTGTGTCAAAAATACCAGATCAAGAGATTTGAGGGCCCAAATTAGTACCTTGCCTAATGCCTTATGGAGCCTTAATCCATCTCTAACAGAAACCGCAAAGCATAAAAAAATGCATGGGCTGTGAATCATTGTGCCCTACAGGGAATGGCACACAGGCAAAATGACATGTGATTGTTGCAGAGTTTCTGAATGCTGCATCTTTCATTCTACAGTGCAATAATGAAGTTACAATTTTGGACTATGAATTTCAGTGGAATCACATTGAGATTGCACAATAATTGCACATAGCTGTGTTTTCCTTGCAATTTTGTCACCTCTGTTCATATTAAGAGAGTGGAATGCACTGTAGCACTAAAACATGTCAACATTTTAAGTTGCTGCAAAAACGTCATAATACAGAGTCACTCATGTGAAAGAACCCTCATTTATTATGTTATAATTTTTCAGGTAAGTTACCATATAATTGAATGTGATTTATTTTTTGCCAGTGGGTTCTCGGTTACAATGGAATCCAACAGAAAAGAGAATTGTACTGCATTAAATATTTAAGTCTTCCACTTGTCCAAGGATATTCACAGAACCATACAGATAATGACTGGTATCCCAGCATTGTACTCTTGCCCACTATTGCTTATAGTTATTCAACTGAACTCACTGAACTTCTTCAGGGAACCCTAGCATTCCATGAAACACAGTTTGAAAATGACTATTATAGACTATGTTTGTCCATATCTAGGTTTTTACAGCAGCTCACATCTACAGTAACAAGACAAAATAGTAAATTTACCCACCTGTTTTTTATGCCATACATGTCTTTATATACATTGAACAGACTCTATTCTATCTTCAGATCACTGGGGAGAAGGAGACTCAGGCGGTTCCAAACTGTGAGAGTTTTTCCTTGACTGTGTGTGTAGGGGGAGGCAGTGCACTTGTGGGCTTGTGGCAGCTTCCCAAGTAGCCCTATATTTAAAAAGGACCTGCACATCAATATCTCACACAACTCTTAAGGAACCTGATATTAGATGCCTTGGGCTTGATCCAATTCCCACCGGTAAAAAAAAAATTACCATTGGTAGTTTGAAGTCACAATCAAGTATGCAATACCTGTGATGTGACATACTACCGAATAGAAAAAAATGCACCATAAGCATTAAATTTGCTCCACTGGAAGCAAAAAGAATGCTTTTGAATTTGCAATTCAATCACGTGGTGGCAAGTAACACGTGTTAAGGGACTCACTTGTTAAATATTACGCACCGACGTGTAAGTGAAGTGTCAAAAAAAAGCAAAATGAAAAAAAAAAGCGAATGGAAAAAAAGTAAAGATTCCTACACAAGTGAACCATGGATGTACTGATAAGGGGCCCTAAGCCTCATATCAGTACAGCCAAAGTATCAAAGAAAGTGTGTAAAGAAAAAAAAGTTTACCCTTTGAGTCCTAGTGGGGGATGTAACACTTTGCATACCCTGCTGGCACTCAAAGAGTTAATTCCCCTATGGGTAATACCAACCCATGAACATTACACACTTACCTGGATGTCTGATGATCAGCGGGGTCTCCTGCATCCTGGTCTTCCTCTTTCCTTCTTCTGTAAGCTTCTATCTTCTTTTCTTCATATGTCATCTATTTTCATCTTCATCTGTCATCTTCTTCTTCATCTGTGCTCTTCTGTCTTCTTATTCCATAATCTTGTCATTAAATTCATAAATCAGGTGGCAGCAGTGGCAGTGGAAGAAGAGAAGAAAACCCTCCTTCCTTATACCTTTTGGGCCATTAACCGATGCCAAATAAGGGAAATTTGAACAGGGACTGCCTTTTAAATGGCCAGTCCCTGTTAAAATGTCCTTCCTATTCTCCCATTGGCTGGGATGTGGGGTTATGTAGGGCACATAAACACATCTCCCAGCCAATTAGCTTCTAGCCTGAGGAATGACAAAACAGAATAGAAGCTGATTGGCTGGGATGTGTGGTTACAGTAGGACCCTGTGTAACCCCACATCCCAGTCAATGGAAACATGCGAAGAAAATATGAACAAAGACTGGCCATATAAAAGGCAGTCCCTGTTCACATTTCCCACAACTGACATCGGACAACAGCCCAAAAGTTATAATGAGGAGAGCTTTTACTTCTGTTCTTTCCCCCACAGCCAGTGACAGCTGAACCTACATGGATTTATGGATTTTAATTACTATTATTAAAAAGAAGATAGAAGTTTTAGAAGAAGGAAAGAAGAAGACCAGGGTTCAGGAGACCACAATGTATGTCAGACATCTAGGTAAGTGTTACATTTATGGGGTATGGGTGATAGGATAATGTTATTGCTAGTAATTGTACACTTTATTGTTAATTTTGAGGTAATGTAGGGCCAAGGGTAGGGTTGGTGTTTGGGAGGGTGACTGTGTTTTTTAGCTGTTTCCTTTGATGTTCCCATTTCTTGCACTAGAATGAGTTATGGGACTGAAAAAACTTAAGCGAGCATTCGGCCACAGGACAGGCTCTGTGTCCCAACTTTTGTTGTGGTTCATGTTGACAGGGCAATTGAATTCCTATGGTACCACTGTGTATGTACCGTTCGCTGTTCATTTTTGCCCTTACATCAGTTTTATGGGTGGTAATTGGATCAAGCCCCTTGAGAGAAACAGGGACATAGAAGGTTGGAATAAAATATGCAATTTTGTTTTGTATAAGATTGTTATAATGATATTGTTGGCTGGGATTAATGCTAGAGATTTGTGATTGGAACTGTCAGTGTCAACGTTCAGTGAAACGGATATTGTGGTTACTGTTTCAGCTCAGCATTATGAGTACTAAGAAGAAAAACAATACTTAGTCTGAAGTAATAAATTAATAAAGTGTATGGTCATAGGGCCACAACATTATTTAATAAAACATTTATAAAACATCAATTCATCATACAATCATTAATTTTCCTTCCTATTTGTCTCTCTACTAAGTGAGCATTAGAAATATTTATTACATTTAAAAATCCACAATTTAATATCATGTTCTCCTACCAAGGCAGAAAGAAAAATATTTCATATATATTATCCTTGAGAATAAAGTACTGACTTATACTTTTTTCACTAAATAACATTGGCTGTCATTGCACCAGTTGTACTAATTTAACCTACAATTGCAGACAAATCAATATCTTGACCAGGGCCAGATTTACATCTGAGGTGCCCTTAAGTAAGTCTCCATATCGCACCCATGGCAAAAGCCACACCTCACATGACCTCATCATCTCCATTCAATGTTTCCTGACATAGAAAATACAGATAATGGGGGCATACACTAATATGATTATGTTCTAAACTAAGTGATATAACCCATTTCTTAGTGCTATGTCTGCCTAATGCCAATTTACTAAGCTACTTATTCTGAAAATGATCCTCTATGGACCATTTGCTCCAAAAGAAGGCCAGTGGAGAAGTTATGGGTATTTTAGGACCTTACTTTCCTCTGTGCCTTGTCTAACACTTTGTGCTATTAAGGTGCAGAGGAAAGTGGCATAAAGTCACTTCATTTTCCTGCTCATGCTGTAGGGAAGGTGTTGCTTGCTCGTTTGCTATAGTGCATATCCTGAAGTATAGGTACAGGAGTAGGAAGCCAACATCCCAGCATAGAAAATGAGTTGTGCAGACAGATTCATAACAGCCTCTTACAGACAGGTACAAAACAATACTTGTAACCCCTTGGTCTCTAGAGTAGTTTCCATTTAATTGCTTCACAATACTTTGGAGACTATCAGACATGGGGCTTAATAGCCAGTAAAGGTGAAACCAATCATCAGAAGTTAAGAGAATGTGTCTGTATCAGTGGAATTTGAATTTATAGGGCCACACCCATTGACTGTGGCAAAAACACCATTGGAAACTTTACAACTTTGCACTGTGACCAGATTCCTACACTGTCAAAGAGGAAATGTGGCTTGTTCTTAACAATGAGACCTCTTTTTTTCCCTAATAAATTAATAAGCATTTTTTATTTTTGACAAAAACTTAGCAAAGATATTTGTTTACTGGCTTCACTTTCAAATTGCAATCATAAATAGCTTTGAACTCCAACTATAACATTGAATTGATTGTTTTTAAATCATTGTGACTTTTCACTACATATGTAGACCTACTAACAGGGAATTCTCATAATAAAGTTTGTCAAAAAAAGCTTGCAACAGTTACTTCTCAAATATATGGGATCAAATATAGAATTATTTTCAATGTCAATTTCGTATTTACGTACAAGATGCAGTCAAATGTTTTCCAAAGTAAAAATGTTATCAGTTCTGTTAACCCTTTGAGTGGTTGTGTTGCGTACCCCTCTGGCACTCAAAGGGTTAAATCTGTGTCTTCTTGTTGCTTGTTTCTTTCAGCAGGTTGCTTGTATGATTACTGATCCACACAATATTGTTATCAAATCAGTAAGAGTGGGAATGTATCTTAACATTTATTACACATAATGCAGCAGAAACCCTTAGGACTGAGCCTTTCTTCCTGGTCTAATTTGTATTCAGATATTGCTTCAAATTTTGATACAGAGTATTTTTATTTTTCCTTAGCTCCCTATAGTGTCATAAGGTCAAATGTATTTGGTCTTGTTTTACTATTGTGAATGTTTTCTCTTTTTTCCATAACAGTACAGTGTATACATCTGAAATTGTGAACAAGCAATGAATACTTAACCTGAATGTATTTTCCTTAGAGATGTTTACTATGTTATCATCATGTATGTGTTTATTATTGTTTGTTCTTTTCATAGAGGATTATGCCTTCTGGCCAACTAAATCCTTCTGTTTCAAAAAATTGTTTGGTAAAATATTGAGTGATCAGTGTTCACTTTCATAAATGTTGAAAAGAATGATGCAGTTATTAGACTGTCACATGACTGATGCAGTACAGAAATAAAGTCAACATTTGTTCACGCAATTTTTTTCCAATTTTCCTGTGAGAAATTTCACCCATAGAAAAGTCCCATGTTTCTGTCTTTTCTGCTAAAACTTAAAATGTTTTTGCTAAAATCATTTTCTGAATATATTTCTCTATTTGTAATATTTGTAACATATAAATATTATATAACATATACATACGCATGCATCCCTCAGGCCAAAATGCCCACCTCTTTCTTATATTGTAAAACAAAAGCAAACATCACTTTAAAAACTGTTGCTTATATTTATTTAAAAAAACTGAAAGAAAAAGAAGAAAGAAAAAGATGATATATTCTCCCCTCCCTGTGAGCTTCCATCTTGACAGGATTTACATGATTATCCCTCCGTATCAATGTATTCCAACCCTCTAATTTTTAGCAGCCCAATATGATGGACAGAGGCTGAGGGAGACTGAGCATCCTCCAAAGTCCCCCAGAAGATAACAGAAATAGTTTGCAAATAGAATTATTAGCAGTAGCTCTAAAGCCAGTAATTGATTTATAACTATGTTTGGACTGGCATTCAATCTAAGTAATTGAACCATCCTGTACCCTACATGTATCACAAATAGAATGCTTTTATTGTAATCCAATTGAATATAATATCAAGGGGAAAAAAAGAAAAAAAGACTGGATCTTAATCCAGCATTCCTTGCACAAGTAAGAGCCTAGAATACATATAGTGCGTGTTGGCGGTCCTCAAAGAATGATCACCAGTCATTCTTTTCCTGGGTCACAATTCATTGCTATGGCTGCTTACCAGAATGAAGAGATTACAGCACTTAAGATTAAGCAAAATCCATTTACAAGGGCATTTCATTATACAAAAGAAAGAAATGATTATAAGGATATCCTGGATGATGGAGAGGATTTGCAGCAGACAGGTTACTTTCGGTTAGGTAGTCAGATGATTCCATGTATAGGGGGGACCTTTTAAAGTCTATATTTAAAATGTGTTAATAAAATTATTTTGTAGGTAACATTTTTATAATATTAGTTATCTTGTGTCTAATTTCTGAGAAGTGGAGTGCTGAATTAAGATCCAATATTATTTTCTCTTTTTTTCTTATAGATAACTGTAAAGCCTCCTTATGGTTAGATCTTTAAAGGGATAGTAATACTTGCAAATTACTAATCCCCATATTGTAACTTTGTTAAAAAGAACCATATTACCCCCAGTGTTATCTCTCAAACCCTTATGGTTTGAGAGATGAAAGTGCTCAAAGTTCCCCCTCCCTCCCCCCTTCCCTGACTGAACACTGACTGCAGGGATAGCCGGTATTACTTGCATCAGGCGGCTCTGCAGCATTGCCGAGATTGCATTTATAAAAAATAAATCTTTCACTAAAACGGTCTTCTACGTGTGCTTGCAAACCAAGCACACGTAGAAGACCGTGTCAGTGAAATAATTATTTTTTATAAATGTGATCTCGGTTCAGCTGCAGAGCCGCCCGATGCACATAAGACTGTCATACGACAGCTTCCCCTGCAGTTAGCGTTCAGTCAGGGAAGGGGGGAGGGAGGGGGAACTTTGAGCGCTATAATCTCTCAAACCATATGGGTTTGAGAGATGACACTGGGGGCAATACGTTTCTTTTTAACAAAGCTACAATATGGGGATTAGTAATTTGCAAGTATTATTATCCCTTTAAGAAGAGGGCATTATTTTTTTGATTGTCTGGTTTATTGTAAAAGCAGACATATAAGTGTTTATTGTAAAGGAAGTATTTGGATGAACCGGCCCTTAAGAATTTCTAGGCTTGAAGAAGCATAAGGGCATTGTGTAGAATTTGTATTCCCAAAGTAATGACCTTCTGGAATTAGAACTACAATTAGTGCACACTAACAAAAATTACACACAGTGGTCGATGCTGTGAATGAGTGAGTGATAATAACATTTGATACAGAATGCCAGTACTTTTACATAGAAGAGACTCCAGAGAGAATAGAGTATTTAGACATACTGTAGCTGTAAGTGATCTCACAGCTTGATTTTTCAGTATTGGTTTGATCTTAGGTAACCAGACCTTCCCATTTTTGGGGTCTTAAACATAAGGAAAGGGCAGGCTATATACCTGGTAAAGGTCACATGTTTTCTGTATGTGTGCTGTATATATCCCATCTCTATCTATAACATTTTCATCCACCTCTGGAAAATTGCCACATTATTGTGAAGAGTAAACCTAAAAATGGGTTTGGGCACAAAATATGGTGTGGTTAAATGAGAGGGTGGGGTAAGAGTGGTGTCAAGGTGGGACTAAGGGCATTAGAGGGTGCATGGGATGTAATCTGGCCCTGCATATTCCATCCATATGTGTTTACTGAAAAATGATTTCCTGCTGCTGATGGATTTGTGTCAGATGTCACAGTGGCTTTTGAAGCAAATGCAGCAGCAGCAGCAGCACAACAAGCTACTTCAGGCACAGACAACATATTCCTCTTTCTCCCACATTCCTAAAATCATGGGTGTTGGAATAAGTTTCACTGAGGCAGGGATGGACTGTGCAGTTCTCAGCAACTACAATGTGCACATGGCATGTCAGTCAGCACTCATTAAGCTCATCCAAATTACCAACATTAACCTCAAAGAGCTGTTGGTTATGCTAAACAGCCCCACAAGAAATCACATTCCGTCAGTTATTGACTGAAGCCCTTGTCTGTTCTATGGCATATATAAGCCAGTCACTTGTTGATGGGTGAGTGGGTGACTGACTTACTCTACACTTAATAAAATAATGTATCCACCCCCAGCTATTACACTGACATATTCAGCAGGGCGTGCCATCTGTTGTACTCTCCACAACATTGCCATTTGTGGTCATGGCACATTTTGGAAAAAGCTGATGTTGAGTATTGACCAATCTCTGCCCCCAAAGTAAAATAATCCCATACCCAAGATTTCAGGGCAGGGAAAGGTATAGAGGGCTAGAGCTGTGGTCTGTCAACAGCTTCTTGTGCTGTTGCTACTGTTGTACTTTCTGGCACTGCTATGCCTGCTGCTATCTCACTAGTATTACTATGATCAATGTCTGCTTTCACTGCCTGCCCCTTTTTACAACCACTAGGAGGAAATCCATCACTATCTTCCTCTCCTCTACACCCAGTACCAATACTTACAACCATGGTGGCAAAGTGGATCAATCAGCAACAGCCTGCTGCTGTGACATATGATCATTATTGATGGTATTTAAAGTTCAGCAGTATGAATCTAGCTTGTAGCTAACTCCATAATTTCAATAGTACTGGGGGTGTGGTGGATGGCGAGGTGGAGGTACCCAGACCCTCGAGATTTGTTGTACAATCTTCATTTTTCCTCTCCAAGAACACTCACATGTTTGCAACATTATCAACAGCACCCTGCAGGGTATCGTCAAGCCCAGTTATCAGGTACTGTGAGACCATCCTAGAAAAATAATTGCAGCTAGGGATATGCCAGAGCGGTGCAAAACATGACATCGGTTCTTTACAACCAGTATTCTCAGCAAACTAACATTTTGGCTACTTTGCACACTTTGAGATTACTTTTGCACAAGGTTTGTCTTCTTTCCATGAACTGAGTAAATGTGGGTTAGAAGAACTCTGTAACTTTACTGTTTTAACTCCATGATGACTAGAGGTGGTGGAAGTGCTGGTAGAGGTGCTGGTGGTGGTGGCGGTATCAGAAACTCTATGGCTCTTACTCAGTCATCCTTCTCCCTACTTTGTACTTGCATAAAAACAGCACTACACGGTATTGGAGTTATTGTTATACAAGATAAGGCTTCACTCCTGACAGTTCTATAACTCTACTACTAGATTTTTAGTGACAATTCTTAAACAAAATTATAAATGTTTTATATACATCCCCCAAATATGTCTACATTTTATGATGTATTATAGCTTAGGATATTTTAGGAGACATTGTATGATCTAGGACAGGCCAAGTATTTGTTTTGGCCTGAGGGACACATCTAGATTCAAATACATTCAAGCTGCAACAGTATCTTTAAAC
Organism: Rhinophrynus dorsalis; assembly: GCA_037306005.1. NCBI lineage: Eukaryota > Metazoa > Chordata > Amphibia > Anura > Rhinophrynidae > Rhinophrynus > Rhinophrynus dorsalis. Next base: position 256,869,936 of record CM074723.1, on the reverse strand, counting down.
CAGTACAGAACAAGAAGTCGGGGGAAGCTGTATAAAACTGGTGTAAAACTGGTGTACTAACTGCATCACAGAGGACACTTAACCTTTTGAATGCCAGAGAGGTATCCAATGAATTGCGTTGCAATGCATTGTATAGCTCTGTGGCACTGAAAGGTTTAAAAAATTCTGATGAAGTAAATTGGGTCTTTAACCCCTTGAATGCTAGAGAGGTCTCCAGTGCATAGAGAAATAATGCACAGGAAACCTCTCTCCTGTTCAATGAGTTAAAAAGCTCTATTCAGGTGTCTGACCATTTAGGAATTCTTATTTGTCATCTGTAGTGCAGTTGGTTTACTCCAGAACAATGCCAATTTGTAGTGATAAATATTGGTCGAAGTGTCTGGGAAACTGTTGCAAAATAGGATATCTGATATATATATATATATATATATATATATATATATATACAATAGCAAATATTGCACAGCATTGCCCATTTGTTTGGTCACAGTGCATGTCAGGGACCCTTCAGATCACTGCTCTGGTGCATCTTGCTGCAGTGATTTTCACAGGACTAGGAGGGGGTGAAGCCTCCCACTCATTCCAGTGAAAATTGCTGCCTTGATTTGCTGCATGTTGTCAATCTCTGCCTTTATACCGCTCTGTGTAAAGGGTAGACAACAAACCAAAACTACCAAATATATATACCAAATATAATATATATACTAACAATTTTGGCACTGTGTTTCCCGTGTAGTTAATAAAACAGTGGCTGCTTTTATGACTGGCTTGCTGAATTTTCAGTGCTTAGATCATTTAGTTCCAAAAAGGTGTGCAAAGCATGGCAAAGCACAGCATTACACAGCTCTCCATCAGAAAACATGTGTCCGTTTTGAGTATTGCGTATAGTTTTTGGCATATATTGTTTTGTGTATAGTGTCTACCATTTTGTGTACAGAGTTTGTCATTTAGCATATAGCGTTTGGGTACAGCATATAGTGTTTTGTGTATAGCATATGACATCCAGTGTGTGGCAGATATCGTTTGGCATTTAGTGAATATCTTTTGTGTATAACGTTTGGCATTTTGTTATAGCATATGGTGTTAGGTGTATAATATTTGGCATTTCATTGATAGCATTTTGCGTATAGCATTTGGCATTTTTGTGTATAGCTTCTGGTGTTTCGCATATAGTGTTCGCTGTATATCGTTTGGCATCCCATGTATAGTGTTTGGCGTATAGAGTTTTGTCTATAGCTTTTGACGTTTCATGTATAGCATGAGAAAGAGAGAGAGAGAAAGAAAGATGTACATGTTTGTGTGACAGAAGAAGAAGTCAGAGAGGTGTGCGTGATAGTGTGTGGTATCTGTAAGACAGAGATGATGAGATCTGAGAATGGTGTGTGCTTGTGTGAGACACATAACATGAGAGGGTGTGAAGGAGAGATGTGCGTTTGTGAGACTCAACATGAGAGGGTGTGAAGGAGAGATGTGTGTTTGTGAGACACAACATGAGAGGGTGTGAAGGAGAGATGTGTGTTTGTGAGACTCAACATGAGAGGGTGTGAAGGAGAGATGTGTGTTTCTGAGACACATGACATGAGAGGGTATGAAGGAGAGATGTGTGTTTGTGAGATGCAACATGAGAGGGTGTGAAGGAGAGATGTGTGTTTTTGAGACTCAACATGAGAGGGTGTGAAGGAGAGATGTGTGTTTGTGAGACATATAATATGAGAGGTTGTGAAGGAGAGATGTGTTTTTGTGAGACACATGACATGAGATGGTGTGAAAGAGAGATGTGTGTTTGTGAGACACATGACATGAGAGGGTGTGAAGGAGAGATGTGTGTTTGTGAGACAAATGACATGAGAGGGTGTGAAGGAGAGATGTGAGTTTGTGAGACACATGACATGAGAGGGTGTGAAGGAGAGATGTGTGTTTGTGAGACAAATTACATGAGAGGGTGTGAAGGAGAGATGTGTGTTTGTGAGACACATGACATGAGAGGCTGTGAAGGAGAAATGTATGTTTGTGAAACACATGACATGAGAGGATGTGAAGGAGAGATGTGAGTTTGTGAGACACATAACATGAGAGGGTGTGAAGGAGAGATGTGTATTTGTGAGACATAACATGAGAGGATGTGAAGGAGAGATGTGTGTTTATGAGACACAACATGAGAGGGTGTGAATGAGACATGTGTGTTTGTGAGACAAATGACATGAGAGGGTGTGAAGGAGAGATATGTGTTTGTGAGACACATGACATGAGAGGGCGTGAAGGAGAGATGCGTGTTTGTGAAACAGATGTGAATTGTAAGTTTGAATTAAGAACTGCTGCCTCACTGAAAAATAACCCACATCACTTCTTCCTCTCCATGCACTTTAACAATCATACATTTAACCCTTTCAGGGTTTAAAGGGTTTATGTTTTGTGGTTTCTGCTTTGTGCTGATAAAATATACATGGATTATTGTTCATCTGCAGAGAAAACCAGAAGTGATTTTTTTTATAGAGCATATGTCAGTAGCAGCTGTTGTGTTTCTTGCCTGTCTTCATCTGCATTTGCTGTGCTTTCATTGGTTACCTTTCCTATCTATACTCTCCTCTAAGAGAATCAATCCAAGTTAATAGTGTATCAACCCAGCTTGTCTGATCACCACTGAATCTGTCCACCTTCACCATCCTTGGTTAGTTTGTCGTCACCACAGTGTTATTGCACTTTTCCCTCGCGCCAGCTCTAATCTGGGGATTCATCTGCATCTGTTCCCTTCAGGCTTCAGCTGTTCTCAGATACTTGGTCCACTTCCTGCTCTAGGTTCTCGCTCTCCTGCAAGTGATAAACTATTTGTTTTGTTAACCAAAATGATTAAATGTTGGGTGACACACAAAAGTGCCAGTGCCAGTGCTGCCCCTGCTGCCACTAGTGCTGCGCCTGCTGCCAGTGCTGAACCTGCTGCTAGCACTGCAGCTGCTGTCAGTGCTTAAGAAGGTAGAATTGTTGCCTAGCAGCAATAATGCCAACACCACCAGGAGCACATGTCAGCTGCCCGTGCCTGCTGCTAGTGCTGTCAGTCTGCCTTCTTCAGGTCACCAAGAATGGCAAATTTGACTTTAGGGGACCCTCTCTCAAATTTCTCATCACCTCATATTATGACCTTTTTAGCCCAAACTGTGAAGCAATGGGAGACAAGGATGGGGATGGCCATAACCATTACCATCAGCAGTGAGCTTTTGGAATTTATGGAGTTTGCTACTGCTCTAATTCCTTCTGCTGCTGAGTTGCAAGGGCAGCAGGATGCTGAGGAGCAGGCTATTGTGCTACAGACCACCTTTGACACAGTGGGGAAGGGATCAACAAGTGATGCAGGACTAAGACAGGTTCTACTTGCCAGAAGCAATACTCCTGGTCGTAGTCACAGTGATAATTCTGAGGCAGTTGCAGCAATAACAGCAACATCATCCTCTGCCCCAACCAGTTAAGGGGAATGTGGAGGAGAAGAAGAAAGAGGCCATTCTTCTACATCTTTCCCCTCCCTCTGAAGTCCTGGGTGTAGGCCTATTTTTCTCTTGGGGAAGGCACAGTGCTGCAATCAGCAACGGCACTGTACACAATTTGCGACTAGTCAGTGAAAAGGAGAACGGAGGGAATGCACTTTGGCACAACTGCCTGATAACGCACATGAAACAATGTGTTCAGAACATCATCCTTTTACCCTTGTTAATCAACTCACACATCTTATTTATAAAAGGTCGAATACACTTCCTCTTAAGTTTTTTGCTATTTATATGTTTGCTAATCTAATTTCATTTTTGCAATATTTTTTCACTTCCTGTATTTCAAGAAATAAGTATCTGTTCATTTTGACAAATAATCCATCTTTTTTCGTTACCAGTTCCTTCTTTACAAATGCATTTAACCACAGTGATTGTGACCTAATTATTTTGCATTTGTTCCACAAGGGTATGAACTGCTGAATATATTTATGCTATCTAAATTTAAATTCTGACCAGTTGTCCTCCTCACTATTTTTTCCTTTTAATAATTCATACCAGTCTATACACTGCATTGATACTGTTGATTTGAAGTTAGACTTTTCAAAATCAAATCATGGTTGAATCTATACAGTTTTTCTTCTTCAAACTGATCTTAAACTCCTTCCCTTACCACTCTGACAGGTCTTGTTTCTCCAGTTTACATCTGATTAGATATAATCTCCCATAATTATTGTATGCCCAAGATTTACAGCTTTTTCATTTGCAATAACAGTTGGGCCTCAACATTCTCATCAATATTTGGTGGTTAATAGCATATACCCACAAATGAAAATCCAGATACCAGTTTTGTGGTTTCACTTTCTACAAACATGTAAATCACAACCATTATATTACACTGACAGTGTTTTACAAGTACATTCACAAGATGACTGGCAGGTGTTCTCTCTTTCAATCTCTCTCTCTGTCTCTATATTTATCTCTTTATCTCTCTCTCTCTTTTGGAGTCTTTCAAAATATTTGGACAGCATGGCTATAAAATTGTTGACATTAAGAATTTTTATTTGGATAAGTGAAACGTAAGCGTTAGACCAAGAAGTTTAAAAGTTGCAGACACTGATTATAAAGAATTTGCTAATTTTTTAGCATAGTATTTGACTTTGACTAAAGAATAATAAATAATAGCTACATATAAGAATGTGCATACTGAGAGAAATAGATGGTAACAAGCACTTGCACATATTTACATTGAATTGTTACAGAGTGAGCCACTGATTTAGCACACGTGATACAGAGACATTTAAGGCATAACAAAAGAGTAGAAAGGTTCTATGGCACTTTTATATGCAAAAATAATAAAAGGCTTTCATTGCTAACAAGACAAGTAATATTAGCAGCCAACTTGTCATTTTTCTTTCTCATGAAAGAATGAAAACTAAGTTATAGAGACTCAAAGAAAACTACCTAAAAGCCTTTTTCGATTCCCTTTTTCTTAATCATACTAGCATACTGCATTTTAAATGTGCTGAAATGACAGTTAAAGAGCTCGCCTCTTCCCATTTTGGGAACTAATTAAAACATGCCTTCAGGAAGGAATCTGTTTGAAGCAATTCATATAGAGGAACATGTTTTGTACTATGCACATTACTGCTGGCAAAATAGATTTTGCCAGATTCTAGGGAAAATACTTTTATAGTAGAAATATTACAGTGCCATCCTCTAAGCACAATAAGCCTTGAGCTAGTGATGACATAAATAAGAGATGTCAGTGAGGCAGAAATACAGCTCTTAATTTAGTTTTCTGTAAACCATAATCATTTTGAATGTGCACCTAGTACTGAGATAGTAATTTGGGAAATAAACAGATCTCTGACCAAGTCTACAAGTCACTGTTTTTTATTAATTTGGGCAGTAGTCTCTAGCAGGGTGAGCTTTGGTAGTATAGTTTATAAAATGCTATGGCATAAGCTGACTATAGCACCAGATCAGCAACATAAGGCCCTACAGAGGTAGAAGACAACAATTTCCCAGGGTTCTTGGGAGAAACAGAGTTGTAGTCTACAATAGCATGATTGATTGATTGATTGATTGATTGATTTTGAAAGCCTTTAGCAGGAAGAATACATTGAGATTTCTCTCATTTTCAAATATGCCCTGGAGAGCTTTTACAGTACAAAGTTACTTATTTACACAAATAGAGAAAAAAAAAAAAATTATATATATATATATATATATATATATATATATATATATATATATATATATATAGGCAAAGGTTTTTGCCTTAAAAGAGAAATAGGAGAAAAATGGCACTTTTCACCAGTAGGGAAATATTTCACACACACTGGCATTTTTTCACTTTTTTCTGCCTAGCTCATCGCATTGAAGTCAATGGAAAGACAGAATACCTCCCAACCACATGGCAAGCTTCTCTTCTCTCCTCGCAGGCATAATATTAAAGGAGTATCAGGTTCTCACAGCATGCCATTCTGTGTTTGTGAGAGGAAGGAAAGCAGCACATTTTTGAGCTAGAGATGACAGGCTAATAAAGTGGAGTTGAAGCTTAGTTTAGGGAGTCTTGTAGGTGGGTAATCTGTTCTGTGTAGTAGGGGAGTCTGGAGGATAGGAAGGGAGAAAGGAGTTTCTGTGTGACTGATTGGGAAGACACATGCAGGTGTGTTCCAAGTTTCTTCCTGAACTGGCTGTTATCTATGTTCTATGGGATTCTGGATTGTGAGAAGGAGCAAAGGAGGTTTACCCCAAATATGCCCAAATTTTGTGTGACTGAGTAGACACAGGCAGCTGTGATCCAAGTTCCTTCTTGATCTGGCTCTTATCTCTGTGATGGAGAGTCTGGGGAGTGAGAAGGTAGCAAAGGAGAATTACCCCAAATACCCCCAAAATTCTGTGTCACTTAGTGGGAAGACACGGGCTGTTATCTCTGTCCTAGGGGAATATAGGAAAGAAGCAGTTGAACAAAGAATGTGTTAATTAATTAATTAATGTATATTTTTGCCTAATTGTATCTGCTTTTATTTTTATCAACCATATTCAGGCAAATCAAATGTATTTTTTGTCTTTTTTAACATACCCAAACACTAGTAGAAATGATTTTATTGATGCAGTATTTATCCAACACCTAATCCCAGTACTAACCTTCTTAAGAGCATCATATATTGCTGGATTATGTTGCAAGTGATACATGTATCACTATGGGGAAATTTGGGGATAAACCCAATGACAAATGTATCACATTAAATTGAATACAGCCCACAGTGCTTTCTGTTTCAGATTTGTGTCAGAGTCTGAAGCTCCATACTGCACTAATGCCTCTCTGAAAGACTGCATAGAGTACTTAAAACAGCATACAGTACTTAAAGGGATAGTAATACTTAAAATGTAAAAAAATATATGTTGTAGGGTTTATCCCCCTGAGTAAAACAAAAGTACTCCCACTGCTGAAAGGTGTTTCATTTAAAAGTTATTCATTTTCAAAGTTGAATTTTTTAGGTGCAATATCACAGTGGCCTGAAATTGTACAGTGGCGCTGTTGCTACACGATCCTATAGAAAGCTCTGGTCCCGGGACCATAAATCTCCATAGAATGGTGTAGCAACAGCACCACTATACAATTTCAGGCCACTATGATATTGCACCTAAAAAATTCAACTTTGAAAATGAATAACTTTTGAATGAAACACCTATCAGCAGTGGGAGTACACTTGTTTTACTCAGGGTGATAAACCCAAAAACATATTTTTTTTACATTTTAAGTATTACTATCCCTTTAAGTACTGTATGCTGTTTTAAGTACTCTATGCAGTCTTTCAGAGAGGCATTAGTGCAGTATGGAGCTTCAGACTCTGACACAAATCTGAAACAGAAACCTATGCTCTAATCCCATATTTGTTCCTTGTGACCTGAGGAAAATAACATTTCTCCTTTAGAACAAATACATAATTTGTAATTCTTATGGATTTGAGCTTACTATTATTACATTTTTGTGTATATCAGTGACAGGTTAAATTCTGCCACCAACTGGTTTTAATTTTTTAACAAGAAGCTGCAGTTGGAAGAACATCATTAGGATGGATACTTTGTAGTATCAACAAGTTGTTGTCTTAGGCAGGTATACATGAATGCTGTAAAGTAAGAATGCTTTCAAAAATAGGCATGTCAATAGTTTATTTTTTGTTAGTTAACAAAATGCATAGTGAGTGAACAGAAGAAAAATCTAAGACAAATCAATATTTGGTGTGACCAATCTCTGTCTTCAAAACATCATTAAGTCAGGGATTTTGTAGGCATATAGTCAGGTATATTAAATTGATGATCATCAATTTAATATGTAGGTTGAATCACAGTCATTAACTGAACCAGAAGCAGCTGTAAAGGAGGAATAAAACTGGATGAGGAACAACCAAACTCAGTAAACAAGGAGAGGTTGCTGAAGACAGTTTAATGTCAAACATCATACACCATGGCAAGGCTGAGCACAGCAACAAGACACAAGATAGTTATACTGCATCAGCAAGGACTCTCTGAGGCAGAAATTTCAAGGAAACAGATGTGCTGTCCAACTCTTTTGAAGAAGCACAAAGAAATGGGCAATATTGAGAACCTTTGACTCAGTGGTCGGCCAAGAAAACTTAGTGCAGCAGATGAAAGACACATCATACTTACTTCTTTTCACAATCAGAAGTTATCCAGAAGTGCCATCAGAGCAGAATTGGCAGAAACGAGTGGGGCCCTGGTATACCCATCTACTGTCCAGAGAAGTCTAGTCAGAAGTGGTCTTCATGGAAGACATGTGACCCAAAATCCATACCTCCGATGTAGAAACAAGGCCAAGTGACTCAACTATGCATGAAAACACAGGAACTAGGGTGCCAAAGGGCTGGAGAGTATTACAAGAATGAGTGTCTGCAGGAAACAGTGAAGCATGGTGGAGGTTCCATGCAAGTCTGGGGCTACTTTTAAGCACATAGAAGTGGAGATTTGGTTAGAATTTTTGGTCTCCTCACTGCTGAGAAGTACAGGCAGATACTTATCCATCATGCAATACCATCAGGAAGGCATCTGATTAGGACTAAATTTATTCTGCAGCATAACAATGACCCCAAACATACAGCCAAAGTCATTAAGAACTATATTCAGTGTAAGGAAGAACAAGGAGTCCTGGAAGTGATGGTGTGGCCCCCACAGAGCCCTGATCTCAACATCATTAAGTCTGTCTGGGATTATATGAAGTGAGAGAAGCAACTGAGGCTGCCTAAATCCACAGAAGAACTGTGGTTAGTTCTCCAAGATGTTTGGAACAATCTACCTGCCAGGTTCCTTAATAAACTGTGTGCATGTGTACCGAGAATAATTGATGCTGTTTTGAAGGCAAAGTTTGGTCACACCAAATATTGATTTGATTTACATTTTTCTTTTGTTCGCTCAATATGCATTTTGTTAATTGATTAAAATAAACTATTATCATGTATATTTTTGAAAGCATTCTTACTTTACCAAATGTGTTCACCCCTGCCTAAGACTTTTGCACATTACTGTATATAGAACGAAGACAAACCTGTTCTTCTCCATAAAAATAATATAAATTATGAGCACTGTGGTAGGCATATATCATAACTGTGTGCTAAATATTACTAATAAAATATTAATAAGGTTTTTGTAGCATAGTTTGATCAAAATATGTTTAAAGGGATAGTAATACTTCATTTTATCTTTATATCATTTTGTAGGCATTAAAAAACATGAAGAATGATATGTCTTATCTCTCAAACCTTAATGGTTTGAGAGATATTCACAAGCAAAGTTTCCCCTCCTGTCCCTTTTACCTAGTGTAAGCCATCTCTTCTCAGATGTGGAATCTGTTTGTAAGACTAGACAGATAACAGCAAGGGACAATCTTCTTCCTATGAGAACAATGAAGGCCCTGCCCCCCTTGACAAGTTTTTCAGGTTTTTCCCTTATCTTAATTGAAGATTGTCCCTCTCTACAGTCTACCTGGGCACCTCCATTCTGATCTGGCTGAACAGTGTTACATCAGTAAAAGGGGTGGGAGGGGGATACTTTGTCATTGAATTACTCTTGAACTACAACTCTGACAGAATTGAAATAATACTCTCCAAAGTCCCAATACTATGATGATTAATTAGAGCTGCTTTTATTATGAAACATTACTATCCCTTTAAGTTCACTCACCCTGCTAAGGTACCTTATTTAGAATGAGTCCTAATATTATATAGTCATTAAAAACATTAAAATAGTCTTCTAATGAAATTGTATCTGAGGTACACGTCAGAAGACCTAGGTTAAAAGCACCTAAAACTTAAAATTAAACCTGTAATATCCCCTACTGTCCAACATGCACCACTCACAGTGGTAGAGGAAGCCAGAACCCAAAAGGACCAGTACATCACCAGTCCCCTTTATAGGCACAACCCTTCCTTCCCCGGAAGTATTAGCAGTTCTATACCAATGAAAGCTTGTCTGCTTATACTAGATAGTATCAAAAATTCAGCTGCTTTCTCTTATAATTACAGACTGACAACATGCAATAAACTGACACCCTTTTTACACTTCATCACAGTGGGAATACATGGGATTGGGTGGAAATCTCCACAACGGGAATTACAATATTGTCATTTATTTCAATTCAGAAAAACAGTACTTTTTGTGGGAATTCCCATGAAAGAAGGGAATTGCTTTGTTTCAATTTTGAGGCCCATTCCTATTTATTATGAGGATGGTGTTACGTCTCCTTTAAGTTTATGGCTTATTTTACATTTTTACAAGCATTCTTGTTGATTATAGTAAAACTAGTTTTAAAGCCAGTATACACGGGCCAACACTGGTGGCGCTGCAGTCATGCACAGTACTGACTGCCTGAATGCGTCATGGCTGATATGGAGCGGGGTGCTCCAAATTCAGACTGTTCTCCTCTCCATATCAGCCGTGGCACGGGCAGTCTGTACTGGGCATGACTGCAGCACGCGCAGCTGTCTCTAATGCTCATGACGGCTTCTGACAAACATACTTAGCGAATTATAATACAGCATAATTTATCACAGTAAGAATCATAAAACAGTTTAGAGCTGAGATGGGCTACTTGAAGGATCAAGCTTTTGTTGGCCTGCAACTTCTATCATCTTTAGTCAGACAAACGATGTTGGAGGATGATGGGAAATGTAATTGAGCATTATCTGGAAACCACAGATTTCCGCAACTGATTACACAGATCACTGGTTTTCAGTGAGTCTTTAAGTTTGTGGGGACCTAGTAGCCCACCTTTTTATGCTCCTTGTGCATTTATACAAGTAAAATTGGTGGTCAAGCACCATATGTATCAACATTAAAAACAAATTTATTTTGGAATTTTTCATTGTTACATACACTTATTTTGCGAATGGATTGCTGTACTCTTAAAAACACAACCAAGGCAGTTTTTTTCCACTGTGGTCAGCATTTCTTACATAATTATAATATTTATTTTCTAAGGTGAAATATCAATAACCAATGAATAACTTTAGGCTATCCAAAAAAAATTACATTCATTTTCAACAATATTCAAAGTCATCTATCTGGCTTTGTTACTGTTTTTAATTTTACTCCCTTCAACTAACATACCAAAAATGCAACATAACACATGGTATAGTTTTCATTTTAAAACAATCAACTTCCTTGATGACTACATTTTATATACACACGTTAAACAATAAGCCTGTATAAGTTATGTATTGTAACTACTAATCCATCTTGTTGAAAGCTAAAAATTAAAGATACACTTAGACATAATCTTTAAAATATTTTATATAATTTTTCTTGAGTCTTTTTTTTCTACATCATAGTTTGGGCCTTATGTATAAACACAAACAGAGACAATTTTAGAGCAAACCAACCATGAGGAAGAAATAACAATTTCCAAAGAAATGCATTTGAGACCTTTCTAGTATACAAGGGTTAAAAGATTAATTTATAGGAGTTGGGATTTGGTGAATTTTTATTTGTCCCCTATGGTGCAGCTGGTTTTCCCCAGCAGGGCTGCCATCATGGGGTTAAATACAGTACGCATGTATGGGGCTCCACCAAGCAGGGGGCTGCCTCCCGGATCAGACACTGTGGGCCCCACATCCCTCATGTTGTGGGAGAGGGCCCCTGCATCAAAAGGGACCCCAAGATGATCAGACTTGCTCACCGGTATTCTGGAGGATCTCATTGTAGGCTCCCTTTTTAAGTATGTTCTTTAGCGAACGTAGTCAAGGACTGGCACGCACCTCTGGCATTCTGTCCTTTGTTTCATATCATACCGCATAGCGGAGCAGTCCCACTGACTCTGTCTCTACATATATTTCCAGGTTGCAGTGCAAATGCATGGGGTGGGAGGCCCTGGCTTTATGTTCGTATTCGGCTGCAAAATTTCTGTGCCCCAGAATTGCTTCAGTTTTCTCTGATGCTGTAGGCCCTATATATATGCTTTTCAGAAAAGTTAAATCATAATTATTTATTTATAAATGTATTTTAATTCAAGATAGAATATGATTCACTATAACAAATAATGTGGTCAAAATAAAATAATTACATTTACACTATAAAGGAACATTTAAGTAGTTGTATTACAGTTGAAGAGTATTCCTGAAAATAGTAAGGAAACATGAAACAATTCTTGGGCAGATCAAATGAATCATATGAGACAAATATAAATTCCACTGGAAATATTTGAGGCTTTTAATGTCCTATATACGAGCAAGGTCTCCAAAACATTCTTGCATTTTAGAGGTTCAGTTGTTCCCTACGGTAAATTGTTTTTTTTCTCCAGAACTGCAGTAATTGTCTTTTACCTAATAAGACTTTGACTTGACTGTATTTCTGGGCTTAGTCTACAGACAAACCTTAGTATTAAGACCATTTAAGGAGAGGTGACATAATGATCTCTCACTGTTCAAGTAGATAGTTGCAAATCTTTCAAAACTGAGGAGGAAGTATATATTTCATCCCTAGCAGCAACAACAAAGCGCTAACAGGAAGGCGTTAAGTGCTAGATATTCCGAGCAATCAATCTGGATAACCTCTAGCTTGGTCTGTTGTCATTGCTGCAGGAAATGTGCATGACATTTCTATTGCCCGGGGTGGAGCTGGCTTCTTGTTGCTATTGCTGTAGCATTTGCTGTGCATGATGTTCTTGGCTTGTTGTGTCTGTTGCTATAGAAATACTGAGTGCTCAAAAGCAAAGCATTGGCACTCAATTCACTCAAAAGATGCTTGATACAGTCAGAATTAACACTCTATATAGTGTAAATGAAAAGGAGAGCAAGGCACTAGAGTGTATATTTATCCTGCTTTAAGCCCCTTACATGTGCCTGGGAGGATCAGAACAAGAGGAAATGGCAAAATAATCGGTATCAAATATTTAAAACCATAACAAAATGTGGGAGTTATAGATGACTTTCTCTCCAGTATACTGAAGCTAAGAGTCTTTTGATGCAAGTGATCTCTCTGAGAGTAGGGTGCAGGGTTCTTTGAGACAGAGACAAAGGTGGACTAATAGAGCAGAAAGACAAGGACCATGGCTTTGAAAGGGGAAGCCTGGTGCAGACAGGTAATGTTTGATAGATGCTAGAATTAAGAAACTACTTGACCATAAAAAAAACAAACTTTGATATATCATAGGAGTAGCAGTTATTGACTAGTAAATGAATGAACTTTAATAGTTTTTTTTTTTTTTACATTTTTTTCATGCTAGCTTCCCTTTAAGGTTGTGTTGCATCTGTTTACCTTATTATTTTATTTCTGTTAATCAGTAAACCGGCTACCCATCCAGTATTATTCAGGACTCCTACTCTATTTAGCTACAGCTGTGAGAAGAACAGGGAAACACAGAGTAGTGAGGGTGAACAGTGTGGATGGCAAAACTCTTTGCAGAGATTTTGACGGGGTGGCCACTTGCCTTTCCTGTCAAAATCAATCCCCCATGTATGTCTTGGAGCAGCAGGAGGGGATTTTAATATCTCCTCCTTACTGCCGCCCTGGGATGTGGGTGGCACTGACTGAGAATTTTGGTCATGTGACAGCCTTCTACCTTTATTAGTATAGGTATATTAATTAAAAAACAATCAATACAATATAATTGACAACAACTATGCTCAAAGAATAAAAGTGAAAAAATAATAATGTGAGTGTAAAGCAATACCTGTGAATGCATGAAGTTATGTTAGTGCACTTTCTATACAAACATAATAATTATTTTGAAGTAATGTAAATATATCATACTCAATAATGCTAAATAACAAAACAATCTCAGAAGAGGTCACTCAAAGAAACTCCATGTCAGACATGAAGTATTACTAAGTATCACGGTGCCAGTGACATTATGACAGTGCTTCTTCTTGATTCAGTTTTATTGGCTAACGTGGTGTGGCTCCGCCCAGTGATAACGCTTAAATACTAAGCCCTGTCATTACAGCTTTGCCCTTTTGCGGTGTTCCCGTTACTAAGCTCTGATTTCAGTATTCGTGTGTTTCCCGTGTATGACCCGGACTGCCTGACTAATCTGCCTGTATCGTTCCTGCCCTGTGTACCAAACCAGATTGGCTGACGTTCCTGCTCTGTGTACCGACCCGGCCTGGCTGACGTTCCTGCTCTGTGTAGTTCCTGCTCTGTGTACCAACCCAGCCTGGCTGAAGTTCCTGCTCTGTGTACCGACCCGGCCTGGCTGACGTTCCTGCTCTGTGTACCAATTCAGATTGGCTGACGTTCCTGCTCTGTGTACCGACCCGGCCTAGCTGACGTTCCTGCTCTGTGTACCGACCCGGCCTGGCTGTCGCTGCTGTTCTGGGTGCCAACCCGGGCCTGCTTACTGTTCCATGCGGTATCCGGTTAAGGGCCTATCTCCAACTCTCTGCCCACAGAGAGATCCGTTGTTGCCTCCGTTGCTGCTCCGGCAGCCTTGTACTGTTACCCGACCAGTATTGTGCCTCGTTATTCATCCAGTGCTCGTAGCACCCACTCGGTACCACCACAGTACGCTTGACCTATACTGCCCTAGCTGAGGTTGAGTTATATTGGGCGCCTCAGGCGTTATCTATTCTGGCAGTCAACTCTGGCAGGTCTGAGCATTCGTTAACCCCTTGTGGGTTGGTGCCTGGTACATGGGTACAGTTGTTACAGTACCTGATTGGCGTTATTCCATGCCTCTGTGACAGTCCTCCATTGGCAGCTCCGGTAGTCTACCGTTTGTCCAGGGCCTCCATTGCTTTTGTGGTCTTAGTCGCCATTGTGTCACTCTCTGCGTAGAGAGTGTACTAAGGGCCATTGCACTATTAGAGCCTATCTGTCCTCCCGGCCTAATAGTAACCACATTTATCTTTCTGGTTTGGATTCACATGAACTGTGCCTGACCTGTGTCAGTATTGTATTGTGTATTGTATATACTGGACCTGGGTTGGTACCTATAACTGTAACCTGACCTGTGTCAGTAGTATTCTGTCTTTATACCTACTGGACCCGTGTGGGTTATTTTGTACTGTGATTCTTTAATAACATTGCATTTTAACCTAAACCAAACGTGTCTGAGTGTCCATAAAACCATTACACTAAGATCATCTTTCTGCAAACAGCCAAATGTAACTAGGAACTATATGTGTAAAAAAATCATACCTACAGTCTTATAATGATAATAAATGCATATATAACTATATAAAAAATGTGAATTTAGTGTAAATTTCTCCAGTCCTCAGTTTTTAACAAAACATTCTCTCTTCCTAGTTTTGTCTAGGAAGACGTTTGCTATGTTATGATTTATGGAATGTGCAGTTTTGTTTATAATGCTGAAAATACCCTTTTGAGCTCCTCCTGTTAATTAGGGGTCTGTGCAGGCCATGCCTGTAAATAAAACAATCAATACATATTTGGTATGTGTGTGTCGTGATCCTGTCCTCTCCTCAGCCTGGTGCAGTATCTCAAAGTGCCACTACCTTCCCATGGTGCTGTTGTAGGCTGCTGCACTCAAATTACAGAGATCTGATTCTGTTACCAGCTGGCCCTACCTTGCAATCACCTCCTCCCTATTTAGCTCAGTCTCTCCACTTGCTCTGGGCCAGATTATACAGATCAGTTCAGATCAGTTCCAGTTCAGTTTCTTTTAGGCCTGCTTGAACTAGGATGCATCCTGAGTTCTTTGAGCTGGCTGTACCCCTGAGTTCCTGAGCTGGCTGAACCCCTGAGTTCTTGAGCTGGCTGTACCCCTGAGTTCCTGAGCTGGCTGTACCCCTGACTTCCTGAGCTGGCTGTACTCCTGAGTTCCTGAGCTGGCTGAACCCCTGAGTTCTTGAGCTGGCTGCAGCCCATAGTTCCTAAGCTGGCTATACCCCTGAGTTCCTGAGCACCTCTGAGTTCCTGAGCTGGCTATACCCCTTAGTTCCTGAGCACCTCTGAGTTCCTGAGCTGGCTATACCCCTGAGTTCCTGAGCTGACTGTACCCCAGAGTTCCTTGAGCCAGCTGCACCCTCAGAGTTCCTTGATCTGGCTGCACCCCAGAGTTCCTTGAGATGGCTGCACCTCTGTGTTTCTGAACTGGCTGCCCTTTTGCATCCCTGTACCCTGAGGTCCTGCTCCCTATACCCTGAGGTCCTGCTCCCTGTACCCAGAGGCCCTGTTCCCCGAGCCCAGAGGCCCTGCTCATTTCTGTTCCATTGAATGTTTTGTTGTGCATTACTATTGCATGTTCCTTGTATGC
The DNA here is from genome assembly GCA_037306005.1 of Rhinophrynus dorsalis. Taxonomy (NCBI): domain Eukaryota; kingdom Metazoa; phylum Chordata; class Amphibia; order Anura; family Rhinophrynidae; genus Rhinophrynus; species Rhinophrynus dorsalis. Next base: position 256,853,724 of record CM074723.1, on the reverse strand, counting down.
ACATATATAATACATGTGTGTTCCCTTTAATTGTGTGTGTGCTGGTTTTCTTTCTCTCTGGGTTCCACTTATTTACTTTTGCTGCTGTGGTCAGTACCCCTTCCTGACCAGGAGCCCATGACACTGTGTTGAACGGTTTCAGGGCTCTTATAAACAACTGAAATTTCACAACCAATATAAATCTATAATGTATACTATTAGAAAAACTATATATTTATATAGTACTTACATAAACAAATGGACTGCAAAAATCCTAAAAAATGTGCCAGGTCTGCAGAATACAAAAAGATGCCGCCCATATAGCATGCCCAGGAAAATGGAGTAACTTCATACTTGCTCTGTGCCTTGTTATTAAATGGCAGGGAACAAGCACTGAGGAACGCAATGGCTGAACTGCCCATACACTGTAATACTGTCACACCCTTGGCACAAGTGGTATGAAGAGCAGAATTTTCAGAGGTAATAGTTTAGTATATAGATTTAACTCTTTGAGTGCCAGAGGGGTACGCAACCCATTGCAAAGCAATGGGTTGCTTACCCCTCTGGCACTCAAAGGGTTAAAGTAGATGTGTTACAGTAAAATCAGCTCAATCATACTTTAGAGTGAAATTGTATTAGTACCCCCCCAGTACATGTTGCTTTGCATTGAGAACACAAAACGATGCTATTAAATGGATTTATCAACATAGTTAAATTACATAAATTGATGTATGATAGAGATTAAATAAATATTAGTTAACCCATGGAGTGCCAGAGAGGTAGCTGCACATTCGGTTGCAATATGTTGGCTACATCTCTGCCTCTTGGTTAACCCTTTGAATGCCAGAGGGGTACGCACCACATTGTTTTGCAATGCGTTACGTACCCTTCAGGCACCCAAAGGGTTAATGAAGTACAGATTGGTCCAATATATCTTGTGAATTATGCGAGGACGTTGCTTGTTCTGTGTTAAAAGTATCCACATTTGTTATTTAAATGAATTGAAATGAATTTGAAATTTCATACCGTGATCTAATTGTCAACTACAAAGTCATAATTCTCCTACTTTAATATGCTCCTCTAGTGAATAAATATAACATTAGTCATGGATATCTGTTAGATAGTCAATTCAAGGGGATGATATATTGCACAAGGAGACAGGTATTTGAATTGTAGAAGTAATTAAATTTACATGTTAGTAATGTTCAACACTTGGGGCCTTCTCCACAAAAGAAAAGAGCAGCAATTCTTGAGAAAGCCAACTATACAATACTAGTGTAAAAGTCCGTATACATGGGCCAAGGTCAGGGTAATGTTAACCCTTTGAGTGCCAGAGGGGTACGCAACACATTGCTTTGCAATGAGTTGCATACCCCTCTGGCACTCAAAGGGTTAAGAGGCCGCTACCTCACTGCTCCACGCAATGCAGTCTTGCGTCGCCTCACTCACGCGATGCAATCATGCGCAGTAGACACTGCCCGAACACAGGGAGTCTCTACTGCGCATGACTGCATTGTGACAAACATCCTAGCAAATTATTATATACTAGTTGAAATGCCCATTTACACTGGCCACTGTGCCACCGCCGCAGTCATGCGCAGTAGAGACTGCCCACGCCACGGCTGATTCTGAGTGGGGCGCTCCGAATTCAGACTGGATTCCTCTCTGAGAACCTTCCTGGGACAAAGCGGTCCCAGCTTGGTCCCAGGAAGGTGCACAGAGAGGATTGAATTTGGAGCGCCCCACTCCGTTTCAGCTGTGGCGTGGGCAGTCTCTACTGCGCATTACAGCAGTACACGCAGCCATCTCTACTGCGCCTGACGGCTTCTGACAAACATCCTTAGCTAATTATTATATAGGATATGCAGAGGAAATATAGTTGCACTCAGATCTACTGTATTTTATACCCTGTACAGAAAAACCCGACATATCATGTTGAGGGTGCCCATGATCCTATATATATATATATATATATATATATATATATATATATATATATATAAATATATATAAAACATGGTAAACAGAGATAGGAATTAGAGCATTTATAAGGCACTCATCTGTAACCCTTATTTAGCAAAGTGACAATTTAATCCAAAATTATATCAAAAATGCAAAAGATTTATTAAACAGTATGTAATAAGTTATATATGCCATTGGCTAGAGCAATCCCATTACCACCCGTCTCCCCCCACCAAAATAAAATAAAATAAGAACTATCTAAAAAGTCCAAATATAATCTAATCCTCTATATATCCAAGAATGGTGCTCAGAAATATGAATCCAGTGAAGATAGTATCAGTTACTGAACAATAGCTAATTTACTCCACTCAAAGATGATAAACAACCTCTCAATCACCAGTGAAATAGCAGTAACTAGGACAAGGCTAGCAAGTATAAGAAAGTTAAGCAGGCATATTAGCAAGCAGGAAAATGTCAGAGGTTAAAGTGTTAGTAATGTCCAAAAAAAAAGTTTTTTGCATATAGAAGAGCTTAAAAAGCTGAGCTATATGCAAAAAAAGGTATCTCTTGAACCGCTATGGTTTAAGAGATACAGGCGTTTAAAGTTCTTTGTCTCCTACTGACAGCTGTAAAGCTATCAGCAGGAGATTTGTGTCTGTCGACACGGAGGCGCTTGAGAAGTGCCGCGATCTCGTTACTTACAAGGAATCCCGTCACTGGAATGGTCTAAAACGTGTGCTGGAATGGTCTAAAACGTATGCTTGAACACCAGGCACATGTTTTAGACCATTCCAATGACGGAATTCCTTGTAAGTAACGAGATCGCGGCACTTCTCAAGCGCCACCGTGTCGACCAACACGGATCTCCTGCTGACAGCTTTACAGCTTTCAGTAGGAGACAGCGAACTTTAAATGCCTGTATCTCTTAAACCATAGCGGTTTGAGAGATACGTTTTTTTGCATATAGCTCAGCTTTTTAAGCTCTTCTATATGCAAAAAACTTTTTTTTGGACATTACTAACACTTTAATAGCGTTTCTTCAGCGGGAGAGGGTTAATGCGATTTCAGCAGACAAGGGCTTTATCAACTCTCAGCATTCTTGTTTCCATAGATTAACGCTGTATCATCATCCATGAGAGTCACTATATTGCAAGTGTATTTCAGAAATATTTCACTCACCAGGAAACTTCTTTGTCCACAGTATAGTGGTCACTCTTCTGCATGTGATTTTAACACCCCTTCTCCTCCTCACACAAATACGCTTACCTCATACTTCATAAAAGTTCTTCAAAATGTGATGATAATATATAGAGCTCCTGTTCGTCCCAAAGTCCTTGTTCCATCCAAGTGCCATAGATCACAAGGCAGGTTATCTCGGACCAGCAGACTAAACATCTCACATCTACCAACTATACCAATATTTCCTTTGATTTAAATGTTGTTTTTAACACCTTGAATGCTCGAGAGATCCACAACATATTGCTTCCCAATGCTTTGGAGACCTTTCTATTCAAGTGGTTGAAGCCCAATTTAGAGCAATGGAAGTTTGGGAAATATTTTTCACTTCTATAGTGTAGCTGGTTTGCTGTAAATCTGATTATCTTTTCTTGTGGCCTTATACAAAAAGGCTAAAGAGATGCCAATCTGGAATAAACCAGTTGTGACATAGAAAGACTCCCATTGAGTTACATGGGTCTTTTAACTCATTGGGTTATAGTTAATACGGGACTATCACCCTATATAAAGTGGTCCCCCAATTATTAGGCATATGGCGACTAGCTTCTTAATAGTGCTATTATCTCACACAAGTACCCGGTTCTGAAGTAATTCTTTTTCTTTTGAGACTGAGGCCAGGCTTCTTGCTTTAGAGCCATCCGCACACCTGTGCCTTCAATTCCTTCTGGTGCCTTAAAGGGATAGTAATACTTCGTTTTATCTTTATTTTATTTTGTAGGCATTAAAAAAACATGAAGAACGATATAAGTCTTATCTCTCAAACCTTTATGGTTCAAGATATATTCAAAAGCAAAGTTTCCCCCCTCCCACCCCTTTTACCTACTGTAAGCCATCTCTTCTCAGATGTGGAATGCAGTCCATAGACCAGACAGATAACAGAAGGGGACAATCTTCTTCCTATGAGAACAATGAAAGCCCTGTCCCCCTTGACAAGTTTTTCAGGTTTTTCCCTTATCTTAATTGAAGATTGTCCCTCTCTGCAATCTACCTGGGCACCTCCCTTCTGATCTGGCTGAACAGTGTTACATCAGTAAAAGGGGCAGGAGGGGGATACTTTGTTATTGAATTACTCTTGAACTACAACTCTGACAGAATTGAAATAACATTCTCCAAAGTCCAAATACTATGATGATTAATTGGAGCTGCTTTTATTATGAAACATTACTATCCCTTTAAGGCACCATGCAGTGGCACCTAGAGGATACCGGGATTGACAGCGCAGGCGTCTCTAAGCCAAGATGTTTGTGTTCAAGCCTGGCTTATGGTCTCAGAAGAATAATCCAATTACTTCAGAACCTGGTACTTGTGTGAGATAAGAGCACTATTAAGAAGTGAGTCGCCATATGCCTAATAATTGGGGGGTGACTTTATATAGGGTGGTAGTTCCACTTTAACAGATGTGTGCTTCACAGGAAAGAACAAACTCTTATTGCCCTGTGCTTATTTCTTCCCCATACATAGTTTTGCTGAAAATGTATTTGACAATTCATGAAGATGTTCTCTGTGCTCAATATCGGGGGGGATTCATTAAGTGGTGATAAAGAGGTGATAAAGTGGAGATGACTTCTCTAGTTTATCACTTCTCCAGTTCCTGTGTTATTCTATAGAGTCTGTGCACTAAGATCTCCTATGCTGAAGAAATCTTAGTGCATAGGCTCCATAGAATAATATAGGAATTCGAGAAGTAATAAACTTGAAAAGTCATCTCCACTTTATCACCTCTTTATCACCGCTTAGTGAATATCCCCCCCATAATTTCTGTAGTGCCTGCTTACATTTCCTATAGCCAAACATTGGGGCAGACTCACTAAGTCGTGATAAAGAGGTGATAAAGCGAAGATGACTTCTCCAGTTTATCTCTTCTCTAGTTCCTATGTTATGCTATAGAGCCTATTCACTAAGATCTCCAAAGCTAAAGAACGTTTAGTTCATAGGCACCATAGAATATCATAGAAATTGGAGAAGTGATAATCATACCTGGGAACTCTCTGGTTTTGCCCCGGAGAATCCGGATTTCAAAGTGAATTACTGGGTCTCCGGGGCAATGTGTGAATCATCGGGTGGGCTGAGTTTAAGTAGTAACTCTGCCCACTTGTGCTCCATCCAGCCCGGTTCCTCCCTCTCCCCGCCCTCTTACATCCATTTTGCAGGGGGGTTTTGTGTTTTTTTTTGTCCCGCCCCCGCAACTAAGCCCCACCCCTTTTATGACGTGATTTGCATCATTTTCCTCCCCCTGGGCACTGACAGGGTTACCCTCTGGGTAGCCCTATTTGAAAAGTTCCCAGGTATGGTGATAATCTGGAGAAGCCATCTTCACTTTATCACCTCTTTATCACCGCTTAATAAATCTCCCCCACTGTGTATATTTCCACTCAAGACTGGGTGAAACAATGCTGCAGGAGCCACTATGGAGGTCTGATAGCATGAGGATGCAAGCAGAATATCTCCCTGAATGTTCAAATACAGTTTTTGCAAATGATAAATATTGAGAGATATTACGCTCTGGTGCTAATTAATTTCATTAAATGAAGAAAAACATATTTTTAAATAGTGATGTTAAAGGGATAGTAATGGCTTAAAATAATAAAAAGTAATATTGCAGATGATACAAAAAGAAATCGATTGGTGCACGTCCTATCTCTCAGACCTTTATGGTTTGAGCGGTAGAAGCTTTTAAAGTTCCCCTCTCCCTGCTGTCAGTTGTAAAGCTTACAGCAGGAGATTCAAGTTGGCTGACTCGAAGTGGCTCTTCAGTAGAGCCGAGATACAGAAATGTAAAAAGAAATACTTAATTGGAATGGTCTACAAAGTGTGCCTGGTTTGCAAGCACATTTTGTAGACCATTCCAATGAAGTAGTTCATTTTAGATTTTCGGTATCTTGGCTTTGCTGAAGAGCCGCCTGATGGTCCCCGGACTAGGATCTCCTACTGTGAGCTAGACGTTCACGTTAGGGAAAGGGGAAGAAGAGGAGAACTTTAAAACCTTCTATTGCTCAAGCCATAAAGGTCTGAGAGATAGGACTTGCACCGATCGATTTATTTTTCTTTTTTTTTTAATTCAAAATAAGCTTTATTGAAATAATAAGGGATACAGAGCGGGTAAGGAAGCAAAAACAAAACATGTATAAATGAAATATTGGGAATGATATAAGACAGACATCATCAAAGAGATATTGTAAGCCTACTGCGTGGAGTAAAAGGAGAAGGTGACAAGTACACACTCAAAGTTCACACCTTACAAATCACAATAGCTCAGCAAATACATACCCAGGCGTGAGCAAATACCAATAAAAAAATTGCAACCAGATTCAAGTCTATACCAAAGAGAAATATCAAGGAAGAAGAAAGCAGACAAAAAGGTGAGAAAGCAGGAAAAAAGTGGGGGGAATGAAGGAGGGAAAGGGAAGAAAGGGATCCAAGCATAAAAGGGATAGATACAACTGAACTTCGAGTTCCACTAAAGGGTCTATCCATTTGGGGTTCAGAGAAAAGTAGCTGCAGAAAGATTCAAGGATAAGCAGAAGTCCTGCCTTAAGGGCCAAATCTGTGCGAATGCCACTTGCTCTCTGTTTGAGCGAATTGTCAGTTGTTCAAGTATGAGAATCATAGACAATCTAGAATACCAATTGTGAATAGTAGGTGCCTCCGGAGACTTCCACATGGGAGGGATACACAATTTAGCGGCATGTAACATATAACTAAAGAGTTGGGACTTAGCGGAAAATAGCTGCAGGACCTGATGGAAATCACCGAGAAATATATGATCAGGGCTTACGGTGATGTCTAAGGAGAGGCAGGACAATATATGTTGCGAAATAGAGCACCAATACGAATCCAGCATAGCGCAAGACCACCAGATGTGTGATCAATTTCTTTCTGCATTATCTACAATTTTACTTTTTATTCTTTTAAGCCATTACTAACCCTTTAAAGTGCAAATCTATTAAACAGAACTCATTTGATGTATGAGAACTCTCTAATATATTGCTCCACAATGTGTAGAGGACCTCATTGGCATTGAAGAGGTTAATGTGGACCTGTCACCTTGATTCAAGTTTCAATATTTGAAACATTCATTAAAAACTGCCTATGTGTCAGAATAGCCAAAAGACCAGCATATGCAGAGTTAAGGAGATATTCATACATGGTACTATATGCTAATATATGCTAATTGCAGTATCCACGAGGTACCAGTGACATGTCATATCCTACTTAAGCTTTTCAGTGATGTTTCATTTGCTAATGAAGAGCTGTGCTGCACCAGGAGACTTTCACTTTTCTCAGAAATAAAAGTGTGTATATTTCCTAAACTAGTCATCTGCTGGACCTTTGGTTAACAAGACACAGGCAGTTTTAAAAGAAGTTTCCACATTTGTAAAAAATTCAAGGTGCTAGGTCCACTTAAAAAAAAAACACATTTAAACTAATAGAAATTTGGTGAATTTGTATTTTTCCTCTTTGGTACTGTTGTTATGCTGTAGAATTGCACCTAGCTTGTATATTCATTTTTTCTACCAGTCAAAGACTTGTCTTACTGTGCAGTAAATCATTGTTGTTAAACTGTTTACCTAACAAAGGAGTCATTTTATCTTCATTTCCAACTTTGGAAGAAGTGATCAGCACAGTACGGGCCGTACAGTTCTCTATATGCCGATCTTCTCAATTTACTCACATTTACCATTGTTGAATGTGAGTAGGATTTTCTATATAGTCTTCTCAGCTCATGGCACTATATTAAGATTGCTCTATTCTCTTTTCATTTGTTTCTCTTATTCCTATTTAGCGTTCTTCATAAGGCTCTCAAACTGCTCAAGGTATATTACCGTTTTGTCACAAAACTACTGTTGAACATGCTCAATCAACTCTTCAGCTTTGTTCAATAATTCAGCATGATTGCTGGAAAAGGTTATTTAAAAATATCAATTATAAATGAATGCTTGAAGGTGAGAGTACAGCTCCTAACATTAACCCTATTTCCCTTATGACAGCCATAAAATGCTAATTGCCCCTATACATTTTGCTCTTGTGCCTTTGCTCATCTGTGATTGGAGTATTGAGTCCTGGATGTTATATCTATGGAGACAGACATGACAGTTTCTGACAGGCATTCAAAATGAAGCAGATAAAGTCCACGAGTCTAGTTAACAGTTTAACCCTTTGAGTGACACTCAAAGGGTTAACGACTAAAGGGATATTCAACACATTGTGATGCAATGCATTGCACATCACTCTGGTCTTTAAATGGTTAAGGTTACTAAGTGCAGTGAACAGAGTTTTAGGTCCTGTGGTTCTGAAAGCAACTGTCATGTCTGCCTCCATGAACATGGCATCCAGGACTATCTATCTATCTATCTATCTATCTATCTATCTATCTATCTATCTATCTATCTATCTTCTATCTGTCTGTCTGTCTAATACATTACTGTATTTATGTACAATTCAGCAGATACACAAGTGCTCAAACATTCAGCAGAGTATGATTGCTAATTGGCTAGATAAAAGAATGCCATTTAGTGGAGGATGTAAACATTCAAAGATTTCTTACTAACTGACAATGCCCCTTGACACCACTTGTTTCACACTATAGTACACTAATACCTACTAAAAATAACCTCCAATTATCTTACTATGGCCAGAAAATCCTAATGGGAATTTTGGCCTTTCATCTTGATTCATAGAATAACATCTTCAATCCATTCTGGATATCATGTTGGCACAGGCAAACATGAAACTAAGCGGAAGGCTCCTAAGATATAGAAGTATAACCTCTGGAAAGTAATTTTTTCCTAATGTAAGCAAAGATCAGGAGCCAATAAAACATGTATCACGGTACACGTGATTCTGCTTGCCTGTGATTCTGTCCGGTTGTCCGTGGTCTGTGCTGCGGGCAGGACCTGGCCACCTTCATGCTTGCCTTTATTCTGTGGGCACACGTCTGTGACGTTGCGCTTTCTATCTGTATCTGGCTGAAGAACCCGCTCTGTTGCTGACTGTATCTGTCTGAAGAATCCGCTCCATTGCTGACCGTATCCAGCTGAAGATCCCGCTCCGTTGCTGACTACTTCTGCCTGAAGTACTGGCTCCGGTATTGACCGTGTCTGGCTGTACCCTTTGGCGACCCAGTGTGGTCACCGAGATTAATGGGCCTTGTATGTCATTGTCGGTATGCGCCGCGTGGCACTATTTCTTGTCGACCAAAGGCTAAACCTGTGCTTAAGCTGCTCTCTTAACCGCCGCTGGCGGTGTGCACAATCGAAGTACCGGTACAGTGTTTTATCACTGACTGTGTTACTCTGATCACTCTCTGTGTCCTCCTCCCTAGTAGCGCTGGGCTCAATCTCTCTGGGAGTTGCAATTATTCTCTGGGCGTTGACTATTAATCCTGTGAGTACCTGGATCGTCCAGGTAAGGGCAAGTTCTGTTCTCTGCAAAAGCCTCGAGCTCTAGAGCCAGCGTTGCATATACCATTCCGCAGGTTGAGGGGACACTGGTTGCATTACATCTGCTTACTGTTGTCTCGATGCACCCCTAGCGTTCTAGGGTTTGTCTGTTATCAGTTGCCTTGGTCTCCGGTAATCCTTCCCTAGGGTTAGTGCTGCCATTACACGGTTGCCTCGTTATCTGCGGTCTAGAGCCTGGGTCAGCGTTGCCTCGCTACCTGCGGCATAGAACCTGGGTCAGTGTTGCCTCGCTCCTTTTGGTTCGGTACCCAGGCGTCTGGGTGGTGCCAGTCCTCCTATATTGCACCTCCAGTGTATGCTCTCCTGTTGCCAGCTCCAGAACGGTGTTCCTTCGGTCTCACTGGTTCTGCCAGAATCCTCACTGCCAGTCTGTACCTTGTCCATCCAGTCTACCTATACTGGTCCTTCTGGCCATATCCTACTGTGTATATATACATATATACGATCTGTATTGTGGGTCTTATGGCCTACATTCGTGTATGCTCTTTATTCTAATAAAGTCATTTTAACCTTACCTTTCTGTCTGAGTGTTCATCAAAAAACCGTGATAGTACGAAAGGGCCAATGACCTCAGACAAGTCCGGTGAAGGTAGTTCGGTCAATATCCATTGGAGAATGGATATGTATGAGCAACGTCTTGATCAATTGTCAGTGGCGGTGCAGACTATGTTGGAGCAGACCGCACACTTGGACAGACCTGTTCAATCCTCGGTGGCCACCCCAGTTCAGGCACCGACAGTTTCAAACTCGAATATCAATATGCAGTATAAGGGGCTTTCTGCTACGGCACCATTACCGTTAAGGTATCATGGAGAACCTACTCTTTGTAAAGGTTTCCTCAATCAGTTGGAAATTTTTCTTGAACTGGCTCCTCAAGCTTTCCCCAAGGAGAGAAGCAAGATTGGCTTTATGATCTCGCTGTTAACTGGCAGGGCTCTAGCCTGGGCGAATCTGATTTGGGAGACGGCTAAGTCCATTACTACCAATTTTGGTGAATTCATGAGGGCCTTCTGAAATGTCTTTGAGATCCCAGGGCGCAATATCTCGGCTGCCAAACAAATTATGAATATACGACAGGGCAACCGCACTGTTGCTGATTACTCCATTGAATTTCGTACCTTGGCAGCCGAGTTGGGATGGAACAATGAGGCTTTGGTAGTGACATTTGCTCAAGGCCTAAATGACCGTATTAAAGATGAAATTGCGGCCCGAGAGTTACCTGAATCTCTGGACAAGTTTATTGAATTCGGTAATTTGATTGACACTCGGATAAGGGAACGAACACAGAATAGGGACTGCAAACCAAGGTCTCCTACTGGGCAGTGGCACAAAAATACTCTTCCACCCTTGCCTCCCTCTCCTCCCACGCCTCCTGTTGAAGTTGCCAAACCTATGCAGGTGGGATTTACAAGACTTACAAGGGAGGAACGGTCATTTTGCTGTAAGAATGGCTTGTGTCTGTACTGTGGGAAAGGAGGGCATTTGTTGTGCAATTGTCCGATTCGGCTGGGAAACACACGCACCTAGGTTTCCTTAGGGGACAGGTCCTAGGTGGTATTCAGCCATCCCCAGACGTTGTGCCCTCCAAACCAGTGGTTGATGTGATCATTTCATCTTCCAACTTATCGGTTACGGTTTCTGCGCTGCTAGATTCTGGAGCAGCGGGATATTTCATGGACCAAGAGTTTGCTGAATTACATAATGTCCCGTTGGTATTGCTGGACAATCCTATGCAAATTGAGGCCATTGACGGGCGACCCTTGGTACCTCACCAGGTTACCCACAAGACTTGTCCGCTCTCTGTGCAGACCGGAGCGTTGCATTTCTAAACCCTGTCTTTTCAAATTATCCAGTCGCCACATTATGCGGTCATTTTTGTTTTCCCGTGGCTGAGGACGCATAATCCCAGAATTAATTGGGACTCTTGTGAGATTATGGCCTGGTCTGAGCACTGTATAAATCATTGTCTATGCCAATCGAAGAGAATTTTGTGTACCTCTCCCTCCCTACCACCTGAATACCAGTCCTTCAGCAATGTTTTTAGTAAGGGAGAGGCCAGCACATTGCCATCGCATAGGGCGTATGACTGTGTCATTGATATTGCGCCTGGTGCTGTTCCTCGAAGGGGCAGAACGTATCCACTCTCTTGTGAGGAGAATTTGGCCATGGAGGAATATATCTCTGATGCCTTGAAATGAGGCATCATTTGCAGATCATCCTCGCCCGCGGGGACTGGATATTTTTTTGTAAAAAAGAAATCTGGAGAACTAAGGCCATGTATCAATTATAGAGGCCTTAATAAGTTAATGGTCAAAAGTGCCTACCCTATTCCACTCATCACTGAGCTGTTTGACCGTCTTAAGGGCGCGACCATTTTCACTAAATTGGATTTGAGAGCCGTATATAACCTCATTCGCATCAAAGAAGGTGATGAGTGGAAAACCGCTTTCAATACCCGCAATGGGCACTACGAATACTTTGTAATGCCATTCGGATTGTGCAATGCTCCAGCAATATTTCAAGAACTACTTAATGATGTTCTCCATGATTTGTTGCAGTCCTGTGTAGTTGACTATTTAGACGACATTTTGATTTATTCTACTGATTTGGAGGCACATCGCATTCACGTAGCTACAGTACTTCAGAGACTAAGAGAGAATAAATTGTTTTGTAAACTCGACTAATGTGAGTTTCATAGATCCATGGTACCCTTCCTTGGATATGTCATTTCGAAACAGGCCATTTCTATGGACAAAGAAAAATTGTCGGCAGTTCTACATTGGCCACGTCCCAAGGGCCTCAAAGCCATTAAAAGATTTCTTGGCTTTGCCAATTATTATCGTAAATTTATTTGTGATTTTTCCAGAATTGTCAAATCCCTCACTGATCTGACTCATAAGGGTGTCAAGGCATCGGAGTGGTCCAAGGAGGCTGAAGAGGCTTTCGAGGCACTCAAGGCTGCGTTTGCTTCAGTGTTGCTTCGCTCCTTTTGGTTCGGTACCCAGGTGCCTGGGTGGTGCCAGTCCTCCTATATTGCACCTCCTGTGTACCTATACTGGTCCTTCTGGCTGTATCCTACTGTGTATATATACATATTTGTAAGATCTGTATTGTGGGTCTTAGGGCCTATATTTGTGTATGCTCTTTATTCTAATAAAGTCATTTTAACCTTACCTTTCTGTCTGAGTGTTCATCAAAAAAACGTGACACACTGTGCTTTTCCAGCAGTTACCTTACTGGTATTGTTGGGTGTTACCCTTCGCTCTGTGGCCTCTGCTCTGTGCTTACTCAGTCCTACCGGGCTCTGTTATTCTTGCTAGGCTTTTTGTTACTCTCTGCCTACACGACAGTTACCTCCCGGGTTCTATTTCAAGCCGACCAAGGCTACAAGTCTTCAGGGATCAAACAGTTACTTTCTCTCAGTCTGGACTCCTGGCGTTCCAGGTTTCCACTCACTCTGCTGGTTAGAACCACACCTGGTTCTATACTCTAGATCTCCTAGCTCTACAGCTCAGTGTCAGGTAATGGGTAGTGGACTAGGCACTGTCTTCATACTTGTTCCTATCTTGGTTGTGGAAGTGCTTGTTCTTGCTTATTTATTTTAATAAACTGGTTAAATTCATCTGTACCTGTGTTGTGTGCTTTATTTACCTAAGAGTCCTGTGACAACATGACAATGTGAACAGTGTGGCGTTTGATCTCAGGTAGACCTACTAACAGAAGGCATGTCCACCTCGATAGACATGACACACAGGACTGATTTAAAGGAGCAGTAAACTTTTTTTTTATGACAAACAATATGTTATACATTTTTTCCTGTTGCGTAAAACAAGGGCCCTCCCACTGCTTTTAATGATTTTATTCAAAAGTCATAACAGTTCCAACAACCATGAAGTGAATTTACAGCGCATTTACTTCCTGACAGTTCTTGGTGACACCATGACTCAGCAATTTCTATTGCTCAGCTCATTTTCTGCTCTAGGACATTGGCTTCCTACTTATGCACCTGTAATTTTGGGTATTTACAAGATTGTATTGATGATTTAGTGCATACTGGTGCACATGCTCCACTGTAATTAAGACTCTAAAGTGGGCAAACTCCCAATGTGCCAACAGAACAGATAGCAAACCTGCGCTCCTTCAGTCTAAATGTGAATAGTATGCCCTGTATTAGGCATATTTTAATACTGTGAATAAATTTGAGGCATTAGTGCCTACATTTTTAGGCCCAAAAACGAGATTTAAGCTTACTAACCACGCCAAGGTTCCTCAAGTGTGGCAAGTCCTACTCTAAACACTTGAAATCCCTATCTAAAAATAAAAAAAAATTAAAAACAAAAATTAAAAACTAAGAACCCCTGAGGAATGATGGTAATAACGCGTTGGGCAGGGGGACTCTTTTTCCTTTATTTTTGTATGCATGAAGGTCCCCGTGAGTGCAATTAAAAACAAATGACAAACAACGTTTAAAAAGTGTAAGAGAAGACTTGCCCTGTGTGCCTGCATAGAGTGGACATCCAAAAGGAACTGAAACTCTGTCAGCCCTTATATACAGCTTGCGACCACTCCCACAGGCAACATGAGGAAAAATCAGTTGGAAACAAACCTAAATGTAAAAGCCATAGTTAACCTCTTAAAGGCCCAAAATGTACAGAAAAAGAATTAGTGCACATTAGTGTACATTTTGGGCCTTTAGGCCTCTGGGCCTCAAAATTCAGAGCTCTAGGTAGCTGCCTACTCAACTCATAGGCAAGTCCAACCATGTTTAGCTCTTTATTATAACAGCACATCCTCCTGATATTTCTTGAACCACAGCACAGGGGCAGAATTCATAGCAGCTGGTATGGTTTGCTGGCCACAGTAAAGTAAGTGTCTGCGGCGGTATTATTAGGAAGAGTTAGTGTTCCTTTAATGGAATTTGGAGTGCTGGTACAGAAAGCTTATTATAAAATAACTAATCTCTCCCTTATGTATTGTATACTTTTTGCTTTCATTCTCTATAGCTGGGTTTTGCTCCAAGTGCTGTGGTGGGTCTCATCTCAATAAAACTGCAGGACATTTCCAATGAATTCACAAATTTTATCCAAGCTGTGTGCATGGTAGCCTGTCATATAAAAGTGTCTGACGTGATTCTTTTAGTTAGGGGAATAAAACAAAAATCTCTGTTGCTCTGTTTTGTGGTTTAAATTGTGCCTGGCATTACTTTTTGCAGTCAGCATCTGAAATAAAACTGGGCTTTTATGATATGTGATGAATTGAGCTAGAAAAAAATAAGCATCCAGCTGTTGCCTTGTGACTTTGGTTTTTGTTGTGTTTTGAGCTAAATGGAAGAAGTTTGATACCATTTTTATGCACTGTATACCAGTATTAGCTGTTGCATAATTTGTTTAATTTGCACTTTATTCAGTAAACCCTTTAAAGCAGAACATTCACATCATAAAAAGTTTTTACCAGTTGTTTAACCATGTAAGTAGTATCAGGAAACGTGCTTTGTTGTTGTTTTTTTGTTGTTTTTTTTTACATACTTTTTAAGATCTATAATCTCCAAGTTGTGCTCTTCCTCATACTGTGGTATGGTGTATCTGCAGCACAGCTCTCAGGACTTCCCAGCACTATTTAATTCTCCTCCCACCTCCCTCCCAGCTGCCCCAGGGAGCGCTTTCACGCTCCCCTTTGGTGTGCTGTGAAAGGCTGCTATCATTATATCAAGCTCCGGTTAGCATTATACTGCGGTTGCAGTTTGAGTCCCTGACTATGGAGAACCATAGCAAGTGACAGGAACTGAACCACCTGGTCACCAAAATAGAAAACTGCTGCTTGAAAAAAATAAGCTGAAAACATGTAATAGCATATATTTTTCATTAACCCCTTAAGGACCGGAAAAATCTGAGCTGGATTTCACTTAAGGACCGGAGCAAGTCTGACCTTTTTCACTATGTCTTTGTTCAACAGTGTTTTCCCTCTAAGGCTTTTGTTCCATCCACATAAATTATATACTGTTTTTTTTTACGCAAAAATAGGTCTTTCATTTGATACAACATTTACATGAATAACCCACCATTTACTTTATTAAAATTAAATAAAACTGTAAAAAAGTTAAAAAAATGCCATTTTTATTTTTTTTCTTGGCATTAATTGGGCGCAATGCGTTACATTTTTATGGAGACTGCATGAAAGGTATGAACGGTCAGTCATACCTACAAAATGGGCAGTTTTAAGTGGGTACTGTTCCCCCTAGGTGAAAGTCCCCATGTCCTTTTTTCCCTCCCTATTTTCCTACTTTTTTATCTATAAGATTTGGCGGTGTGTATAAGTGTATTACATGGCTCCACAACAATCACATTTCCATTTTGTATTGTTTCACGTTTAAATATTAGTTTATAAATAAAATATTTATCCAAAAAATGTCTTGTAGTTTAAATTAAAAAAAAAAAAAACATGCTGCTTTTAGCTGGTCAGAAATGGACCTTTATCCAGCCAGCCCACAGCTTACCTTGTTTTCAGCGTCATCTGCAGACGGAGGCTTCAAGCATGCAGCAGGCCTCTGTTTTATGTGCCATGCTTCCTGTAGTCCCCTCCTATCCACTTCCTTCCTCTGAGCTGCTCCTCCTACCTACTTCATGAGGAGGGGTTTAAAGGGCAGTCTGAGTCCTGGCTCAGTTGCCTTTGAGTTGTTGTTCTATTACCTTAGACTCTGTGTATGACCTGGCTAGTCCAACCTTGTGCTGACCTGTGGCTCTGTCTATTCTTTTGTCTACCCCTATAGTGGCACCCAACCTGGTGAAGACCTGTGGCTCTGGCTGACTACCTGAACTGTGTATGACCTGGCTTGTCTAACTACCCCCTCTGGTGCTGACTTGTGGCTCTGTCTGACTATTCTTGTCCTTGTACCTAGCAGACACCCAATCTAGTGCGTACCTGGGGTCTGGTAGACTAGCTCCGATACTGACTGCAGGCATGAGTCAGTTATCCATTTCCTTATACTGACTGCAGGCGTGAATCAGTTATCCATTTCCTCATACTGACTGCAGACGTGAGTCAGCTATCGCTCCCTACTGACTGTAGGCTGACTGTTCCTGCAGACACTACCAGTGGCTTAGGCCTAGTCTCCAGCAGAGTGGTGAAGCTTGGCAGCCTACTATTCCTGATAGCAGTGCTCGCTGGCTTGTAACCCTCTGCTTGCTACTTGTGTATATAGTGTGCTCTACTTTTCTATTATTAATAAATTTTGCATTGAACTATACCATACTGACTCCTGAACGTTATTGGTAAACCGTGACACTCAACCAGCAATGAATGATAGCAGCGTGCACGGAGGCGAGCTGCTATCATTTAACCCATGACGTGCCAGGACTGTTAAGGGATTAAAAAAATATTAATTTCTCTTTTAAAACAAATTCTAAGTTCCTTGGTAAGAAAACATATTGTCCAATAGATGTTTATGCTGGTCATTGACTACAGGGAAGTAGTATCTACTACGGCAGCTTAAATCCATCTTTATAAACTCAACACTCTGTATAATTCATTATGCCTCTTTTGTTCACCAGTGTATTTGCACTACTCATCATTATGTTATGTCTAAATAACTAAATTGACTAACATTGGAATCCAGACTTTTTTCCTACTTTATACTGGAAATCTACAAGACTACCTGAGCAGTATGCTCACTCTAGCCCTCCATACTTCCTATAACCTCTGCTCCATGGCCAGCAATTCACTGAGTATTACACACTACCTGAGCAATATGCTCACTCCAGCTCTCCATACTTCCTATAACCTCTGTTCCACAGCCAGAATTCACTGAGCATTACACATTACATTATGACAGATGGCTTCAAATCAGATAGGTTGTTGATCCAAGAAACTATCTGACTGCCATTTGAAGTCAGAAAGGATTTTTTTTCCCATTTGGGGCTAAATTACAAATGGCTTCAGGGTTTTTTTGGGCTTCCTCTGGATCAACAGGGATGTTTTTGGCATGGGCTGGACTTAATGGACACATCTTTTTTTCAGCCTGGTAAACTATGTTACTAATTTATTACCTGAATGGTATGCTCACTCCAGCTGGACTTACTAAAATCTCAGCTCCACTGTCAGAAGTTCATTGACCATTCCAAAGAACAAGAAAGATGTGGGTTGATCTGCTTGCTCCTACAGAGCTCCAAAATAACCTACCTGTAAAAAATCAGATCTTCTCCCAGTTTTGAATCCCAGAAGATAACTTTTTTGCATTAAAAAACAGCATGTAATTGTATATGAAATGCATTTTATTCTTTTATTTGCATATATTGTGTAACTTTGTATTGTAAATTCTCTCCAGAAATCTTAATATATTTTTCTTGGTAAAACACAGCCTAAAACACAGAGAGAGAGAGAGATGGAAAAACATATGATATAACAGGACTGCAACCAAATCAGTCACATTACCCAAATGATGATTTGACCAATATATGATAACTGCTTGGTGAGTGCAATTCTACATTATGCAAATAAGCTATTATGCCATGGATACAGTTTAATTAATTTGCCCTGTGACTTGGGTGTTTCACATGTTCGTGTTTGACATTTTACATGCCACAGTATTTCAATTTATTATATTCTGGGTTGGATAGGATTAATAAATTACTAGGATAATGTTGCTTCAGCAGCTATTGTAATCTCAGATGTTCATTAACTGTCTGAGTGCCACATAGATGCTCATAGGGATAAGCATTGCAAAACAATCCACTGAACACACCTCTAGTCCTCAAGAGATTAAAAAAAAATTTACATTTTTTTCCAAATATTTTATATTTTTATGGGAGAAAAAGTTGAGAATAAAAAAGGATAAGTATTGGAAAATGTCTAACAGCAGAATATCAGTACTGAAAGGAGATACAAAAAAATGGCTCTTTTGTCACTGAACCAATCTGCTCACAACAATTTTCCGATGGGAAAGTGATCGCTCCACTTATCTAATTTGAAACAGGGTGCAAGTTGAAGTGGTCTGTTTTCAGTCTTATTGAATACAGGTAAACAGAAAGAAAACATCATTGACCTGTACTAACAGCTTAAGACCTAATAAATAAAACTCTTGTTTATTTCTGTCATATAAAGCAATATCTATATATACAATTGATGAGGTTTGGTTAAGACACTTGGGCAGATGTCACTGAATCTGACATGTTTTGCATGTCAAACACATTTAGCCTTAGACTTCAATGTATGCATATGGTGATCAAACATTTATCAAATCCTCCATCCAATCATGACAACTAACATCAAACATACCCACCAACTACTGGATTACATCAGTACTATGCACTGTACTAAAAAAGATCACATGACGTCAAGTGCTACTATAGGCCAAGGTCAACAAGTGACTGGAGTGCATGACAAGCAGCCATGGAAATAAGAAAAAATAACATTACAAAGCATGTCTTCTTTCAGTCCAGTGACGATTGGATGGAACTGCCCCATAAAAGAAGCGATCAACACACATGCTGATGTAAATAAATATTCAAAATAAAGTAATTAAAATCACACAAGAACCATTGGAGATCATAAGCAAAAAAAAGGCTCACATACAAATCAGTTCACAAGATTGGTAGGGATGGGTGAAAAGTCAGAAAATGTTTCCATGGGATTTTTCTCAGGAAATTAGCAATTTTCTACATTTCCAGAAAATATTCCTACCCATAGATGACATAAAATTTCCACCTTTTCACCAATGCCAATAAATTTCCCATGAGAATGTTGCCATTTTTTGCCTTTGTTTTCTATGACTTCAGCATTTTCCACCTCAGTACTGCTACTGATGAGGACAGAAGTTGAGAAATCCACAGCTGAACATAAAGGTTGTAAGCATACCTCTCAACATTTCAAATGGCCAAAGAGGGACACTTCTGATTTAGGTGGCGTTTTTGGGGGCGTGTCCGGTAGGCGGGCATTTCCAAGAATTTTTACGTTACTTCTTGCACCTCTTTGTGTAACTGATTAATGATTTAGAACAAGACCAATGTATTTTAATTACACAGATTCATTTATGAACACATATATTGAAGATTAACAACACATATATGTGAGTTTTATTGCTGTGGAGCAATGTAATACACGCCACACAGTCTAATGTCCTAAAAAGAGGGACAAAAGGGTAGAAAAGAGGGACAGAGGGATTTGGGTCTCAAAGAGGGACTGTCCCTCCTAAAGAGGGACACTTGGGAGGTATGGTTGTGAGGCATGCAGAGGCCTACAGCAACATATGCCTTAAAAATTGTTTTCAGGCTGAGTCCATTTGTTCTTTGCCCACCAAACTAACCACCTGCTTGTACAACTCTGGAACAGGCATTTGCTGTTTTCAACAAAAGAAAAGGCTCTCATGTCAACTGCCAACAGAGGTGTAATCGTGGAGCAATTCAGCTGCACCACAGGGGACAAATAAAATCCCCCAAATTTTCATTGCTTTCAGTGGGGCTTTTACCCTCTTAAATGCTAGCGAGGTATCCACTAGTGCATTGTGAAGCAATGCATTGGAGACCTCTCTAGCATTCAAGGGATTAAAAGCCCATTGAAATAAAACATGTCATTTCTCCCCTCTGGAGCATTTGATTCGCTCCATTTTTGTCTCTTTTTAACATAATTAATTGCACCTTATGTGTCTGGGAGGCTAATATGGCTGCCTAAGCTATGCCCAGTGCACGCTCAGAATGTGATTATAACCATTTCAGATTAAAAGCCTTATTATGTATAGGAGATGGAACTTCCAGCACTGAAAACTGATAGGCTGATGTATGAAGAGCTAGAGAAATGTCCATGCAAATCAGCTGCGTCATTCGATAGATATAAACATTCCCATTGCTTTAAATGGGCCTTTGACCCCATCCTTCGAAGATCTGTGGTTAAAATCCTAATGTAAATCAATGGAAATTTGGGGCAATTTTATTTGTCCCCATGGTGTAAATGGTTTGCTTCTAACAGTACTTTCAGCATTTGAATATTTTCAAAATGGGGCATCATCCACTTTGAATCGATACCTTTCCTCCCTAATTTTGTTATAATGTCATAGGATACAGGATAGATATATGTATTACGCTTTATGAGTGAGGCGTTATTGTTGGTTGTTCTCACTGTAAAAATGAGACATCGGTATTACAAAGCTGAGTTGGGTAGATTATTCCTACAGAATTCTATCCACAGAAGATTAGACAGATCTTTATCACAACACATTTATTATGATTGTCAATCTTGCAGAAGAGATTACTTTAATTTGCAAAATCATATGTCCATATTTGCATACAGATTAAAAATAAATTGATACATTTTTTTTCTGAAGTAGAACCAGTTAAGATGTCATGATATTGTTTCCATTAACTTGAAGAGGATTGGCCTGAAAGGGGCTTGAATCACATATTATATTACAAACATACTGCAGTATTTATACATCTGCATGGTAGACTATAACTGGTCTGTTTTGAAATCACCACATAATGTGTAGCTGGAGCAGGCACTGCAGCTTTTATTGAATTAAAAGTGAAACTAACTTGCGGCAACAGTGCACGGTCACAGAGAAGGCCACAACTTGTCACAGGATATGTCATGCACTGGATAGAGCATATGGAGCCAAATCGGAAGAAAGGGCTGAGTTTATAGAGTGCATGTGCATATACTCTATGTATGTCAAAAAAGTTACCCTTCAAATCCTAAGCTATAACCACCTGCAGAGTTTGCCCTATTACATGCAGTATGAGTATGACTAAGCAGTGACCAGCCCTTATAGCATAAAAAATGTAGATAAAAGTTTCTCTGCTCTGAATAACATTTATGCTTGCCAGTGGGATAGCCAGCTCATGTTAAACTGATAGTAATGCTTCACAAAAACAGCAGCTCCAATTAATCCTTACATAGTTACATAATAGTTTAAGTTGACAAAAGACTTGCGTCCATCAAGTTCAACCTTTTTCCTATTCCTGTTTACCACTGTTGATCCAAAAGAAGGCAAAACCCCCTCAATACACCAATTTCAAATTCTGAATGGGGGAAAGAATTCCTTCTTGATTCCAAATGGTAATCAGATTTCTCCTTGGA
Organism: Rhinophrynus dorsalis; assembly: GCA_037306005.1. Classification (NCBI taxonomy): domain Eukaryota; kingdom Metazoa; phylum Chordata; class Amphibia; order Anura; family Rhinophrynidae; genus Rhinophrynus; species Rhinophrynus dorsalis. The sequence continues at coordinate 256,832,023 of CM074723.1, read as the reverse complement.
TCAACAAGCACTAAATAAATATTTATTAGTATTTCCGCCATGGAGAGGGTTATTTCAATACTATCAGAGTTTTAGTTCAAGAGTAATTGAATGATAAAGTATCCCCCTCCTTCCCCTTTTACCTAGTGTAAGCCACTTCCCCTCAGATGTAGAACAATCTTCTTACTGTGAGCAGAAGTAAAACCCTGCTCCTCTTGACAGGTTTTTCCTTATACTCACTGAAGTTTATCCCTCTCTGCGATCCATCAGGATGGTATTACTGCTCTGAGGTGAGCAATAAATGGGACGGGGTAAAACTTTATTATTCAATTACTCTTGAACTACCACTCTGACAGTGTTGAAATAACACTCTCCATGGCCCAAATACTATAAAGATTAATTGGAGCTGTTTTTATTGTGAAACACCAACAGGGTGTGTCAGTTTGTGCTATTTTAACCAATAGACCTGCTTTACTCCATCTGACAAATATAACTGTACAATGTTCTGCTGGTCACCCTCAAGTTAGTTTCACAATCGGGTTATGTGCCCTGTATTATTTACACACTTAAATAAATATATTTGATTGTTATTCCTAGTATCCAGATATATGGTCAAATGTATGTAACTGCATACTAGCGTCTGTGTGACATGCCATCATTTGTTTTTGTGACTCAATGTTAGAGTGTGCGTGTGTGAGTGTATGTATCTCTGGACTACTTACTTATCCTGTCTTTTCTGGAGTCTCACTTTCATTTGAAGAAAGTTTTCATCTGGAGGTGTACACCTCTTTATACTTGGTACCTTTAAAGATACACATTTAAAGGGATAGTAATACTTCATTTTATCTTTATTTTATTTTGTAGGCATTAAAAAAAAATGAAGAACGATATAAGTCTTATCTCTCAAACCTTTATGGTTTGAGAGATATTCACAAGCAAAGTTTCCCCCTCCCACCCCTTTTACCTAGTGTAAGCCATCTCTTCTCAGATGTGGAATCCAGTCCATAGACCAGACAGATAACAGCAAGGGACAATATTCTTCCTATCAGAACAATGAAAGCCCTGCCCCCTTGACAAGCTTTTCAGGTTTTTCCCTTATCTTAATTGAAGATTGTCCCTCTCTGCAGTCTACCTGGGCACCTCCCTTCTGCTCTGGCTGAGCAGTGTTACATCGGTAAAATGGGCGGGAGGGGGACACTTTGTCATTGAATTACTCTTGCACTATAACTCTGACAGTATTGAAATAACACTCTCCAAAGTCCAAATACTATAATGATTAATTAGAGCTGCTTTTATTATGAAACATTACTATCCCTTTAATTCGTATCCCTAGTGTCCAGAAGTGTGTGTGTGTGTTTGTGACATCAAGACAGCGCATTTGTGTGTTAGTTTTTCTTGTGTAATAACTGCATTCTGTTGTGTGAGTGGTTGGAGAGCAGGCTCAGGTGCAGAAGGGGTGAATTTAATGTGTATGGTAAGGATAGTGGAATCCCCTAATTGGTGCTTTGCATAGTGACCTATGGAGTCTTAATCCAGTTCTGTAGGCAAGGTACTCTAGGTGTCCTCAGCTTCCCCCATGGACACATCCCCCACTATTCACATGACTCCACCCAGTCCCATCCAGGGTTGCCTGGCACAGAAAATACCCTTGGCCTATAAAAAGCAAGGACAAAAAAAAAAGGTTTAACCCCTTGGTTGCTAGCAAGACCCCCAACACATTGCTGTGCAACACACTGGAGATCTCTCTCATCTAAGGGATTAAATAATAGCCTATAAAAGGGTATAAAACTGGTGTATGTTGAGAGTACTCTGGTCCCACCCATAATTCAGGATGTGTATTTGACCGGCAAAACTGAGGCTCCCCTCAAGATTTGGAGTTCTAGGCAGTTGCCTTCTCTGCCTATTTGGAAATACAGCCCTGTTCAGTTTTAACCCTGCAACTTGTTTACAAAAATATGCTATTCATTTTCACTTGATCTACAGAACAGTTGCTGGTCTAAAAAACAGGTCACTGGGCAATAACCAGTGTTACACCATCATTTTCTTTCACACTTTTCCAAATGCAATATGAGCCTCTACTAATGACTTTTTCGTGTTTTAATTTTAGAGTTAAATAAATATTCCAGATCAGCATTTCTTGAGGAAAAATGTGGTAATGATATGTTTTTTTTAAATACATAATATAAGTTAATTTATCTTTTATGTGAATTGGGTAGATTTCCTGGTATTGTAATTAAAGTTACAGTAATGAATCTTCATAGTTGTGTGTATTTCCCCTGAAGCATGAAAAATGACTTTGTTCTACTCATGTGATTACAAGTAATAGCCCTCTTTGTATAGTCAGTAATTATCACCTTGGACATCCTACAAGAAGGTCACTAGGTATTTGTCTTTCTGTCTTCCTGTTTATGCTATAGTAATCTGTTTCTCGTTTACATGCTCAGATATTTTCTTTCACATAACAGATTTCCTAGGTTTTCATATTTTATTTTATTGCATATTATTACATATTATTTTATTACTTATTTATTATATTACAATAAGATGTACCCTAATACACACACACAGTTTATTCCTAAATTGTTCAAATTCCTACACCTATGCTAACTTCGACCAGCCTTACAGCAGAAATAGAGAACTGTTGGCACTACTGCTCATGCTAACTGTAGTTGTAGTAAAACAGCATCTTAACAGGGAACAGATACCACATTATTTTGCAGTGGGGTGCAAACCCCGCCAGTCCTTAATGGGTTAAATTAGACCTCTGTTGGCCATTTCAGTGCAAGGCAACACCATTTTGTTAACCACATACCCCCACCTCCAACAGTATAAACCTTGACGGAGACTTTAGTAATTTGATTGGCTCGAATTCCCCCCTTGTTATAGCAAATCAAGTTGTTTTCAATTGTATCTACATTATACATTGTAAGTGTTAATATTAAATATACTATTGAGAGTCGATCATGTTATCATCCAACATTAGCACTTTGGGAATACTTACAGGGATTAGGGATTAGGGTTCAGACAGAGCAGAAGGTTTCTAGTCTTGGCATTGCCTTTGGTACATAAAGCTATACCTATTCTCATGAGGCACATAGCTAACAAACATTATATGTAAAACAGGTTTTTGAACTATTCATTATTTTTTGGAATGGTGAAAATGAACAAAAACTCTATATGACATTTAATGCTGCATTATCGAAATTTCAATGCAGACTTGTTCAGGTGTATAAATATAGTTGGTTGATTGCTATACAATCTTGCTACATCATTGTTTCTCAGTTTTCCCATTGAAAAGTACCCCAACAATTATAAACATTTTCATAAGTACCCCAACACTCAGTCTCACAAACTCACATTCAATACAGATGAATGGGGGTTTGGAGCTGACACAAGACTGGAAAAAAGTCTTTCATACAACAATGGAATAAGGACAGTGGAGTAATTGAGGACACTACCCACAGTCAGATGTTGAGTTTATCCACTTACCACTGAACTGTTTTGATGCCCCTGCCTCGCATTGTGCATATGCAGATGGCCAAGTAATTAGGAGTGACTGATAATTTTTCTCATATTCATCTTAACAACTGCACAAGCTTCAATAAACCAGATCTGAGGAGGATTTGCTGGAGGCCAGCCAGGCACTTTTATATTGCAGACAGGTTTTTCCCAAATACCCCCTGACTGTGTTATCTTGATGTTAAAGTATGCTTTTTAAAAATATTTATGTACAGTTACTCAGGAGACTAGTAGCTACTTAACACAGTATAACATTCCATGATTTTCAAAAGATTCCAGTGTTTATAGCACAACCTTTCTAAGCATTAATGCACTTCAGTCCAGTATTAGAAAGGCATTTGATCTCTCATTTGATGTTCCTCATTGTGGTTTTTCCAAAAGAGTGTGCTTTGCTTATATAAATCCCTTAACCAGTGTTTTGATCATTTTAGTTCAGGTATACATTTTGCCTCCTGTAATCAGCTACAGTATGTGAGCCATAAATATGAGTCGCCATTTTTCTTTTAAGACTTTTTAACATGGTATTTAATTCCATGTTTACCAAATACATTAGTATATTTAATGTGGTAGAAATTCAAATAATCCATGAGTAAATCCCAAATTTATTTCTTTTTTGGCTAGCTGTTTATAGTCTAATGACCAGTTTAACAAATTTTATGCATAGCATTCAACATTATATTTTGAGTGGTATAAACAAATCCCATAAGTATGCAAGGTCAGAAACCCACCAAAAGAAGGTGTGGAATAGACCATTAAATGAGGCACTCTAACAAGAAAATAAATATGCATCAAAATATATAATGTTATAAATATGCTACAGACTCTATACAGATAAACCAATTAAAAACAACACACATAGGTAAACATGCTGTGACTTTGAATCCTATTACAAAAAAGACAACACACATGATAAAATTTAATATATCAAAATTATTTGACAAAGATATAAGATGTTGGTTTAAACTATAATTCATGAACAACTTGTTACATATAAACTGCAAGTGATTACAAAGAACAATATCAATTCCAACAAATAAGTGGGAAAAAGCATGGTACAGTGTTAGCCATAGAAAATGCAGGAGATTGGTAGAATAAATGTAATAACGTTATTGGCTAGAGTGGCTTTGGTCCAAAGCCACTCATTTAGCCAATAAATGTATCACTTTTATTCTACTAGTCTCCTACATTAAGTGCAAAAGGCACTGAAAAAGTGCATCAAAAATATACATGAAATATAATAATAGTAGCAATTACTCATCTGAAAACATAAACACAAGGAACAGTGCATGAGTCTGAGGGATGGAGCATAGCAGGTTTCCCTGCCCAAAACCAAAGAGTACTATGAAACAACTGTCTGTTAGGGGATGTTGGTCCAATGATGATGCAAACTCTTAAAAGCATGGATCAATCAATGAAAATACATACAAAAAGTTAATGTGACGGTGTGTCAGAAATACAGTGGCAAGATTCTACAAGTTTTGAAATTAATATACAAGTTATCATCTAAATACATATAATAGATGCATCTAAGAAAGTATATATGTAAAAAGAATAAAAAATGAAGCAATACAAAAAAGATTCACATCGAAACTGGGTCAAAACTATGTCATTATAAATGGCTAGTGTACCAAGGTAACAGACACTCCATCATCCACAAGGTTTAACATTTGGGGTAAAAAAAAGTACATACGCAGTAGAACAACCTCCCATAGAAATACGCATCTTCTAAACAGAGAAATATGTTGCAAGGATCTATCCACCATGCTCATACACTGGAGATGTTGATATCCCAATATGTCTGAATCAAGAATTATTAAATGTTATACAAAACTCCACATGGTAACAAAACATAACTTAACATACTTAATAAACTTATAGCAATGCTCTTGTATAATGCACCACACTACTTTAATGTCTATAATTTTTGTTTGTTTTATTTAATAGAGTGAGCCATACACTTGCTTTTGAATCATTATAAAAAAAAAACAAAAAAAACATAAACACATTTGTTTGTTATATAGTTGCATAGGAAACAAATAGCATTACAATGTAACCAGCTATTGTATGGGAGTGGATTTATGTATAAACCCCAAAAGTTAAATTTTGTGATTTTACACTTTGTACATTTGCTAGCAACTTTCCATGTCAAACATGTGAATTAAATTTCAACAAAAAAACAAACAAACAAACAAACAAACAAACAAACAGAAACAAAATAATAATTTGAACAGTGGTGGGCAACAGGCAGCCATCAAAGGAATCTCCTTGTATAATAGGAAGAAGAAATGATTTCCCTTCACCACAGCTCAGACTCCCTATTTCCACCCCGAGTAGTCTGCGGTTCTTTGCAAAGCAATGAATTGGAGACAGTGCTAGCATCCAAGGGGTTAATATATTTTTCAGCTCTATTTTACAGTTTTCAACCACGTGTGGCCATTTGGTGGATTTGTGGACCACATATGTGTCGCTTAGGTTAAATCTGTTTCTGTCACTGCATTACAAATTTACAAAAATCATTCAAATGCTCATTAGACTTTAACCGTGTGTCAGAGGGCTATGCAATGAGTTGCACAACCTTCTGGCACTCAAAGGATTAAAAAGTAATGACATTTTTCAAAACATGCTTATCAGCAAAGACAAAATGATTACACATTTTATCCACAACTATAAAAAGCTTCAAATTAATTATACAAGCTCAAATATTTTCATTACACTTAACCCTTTGAGTGCCAGAGTGGTACGGAATGCATTGCATTCTGGCACTCAAAGGGTTAATGCTATCAACCCAGAGTGCCAAGCCTGTTTCTGATACAGTCGTAACCACGTGTTACTGTGACAATCTTCTTCTGCACTAATACTTTCTGTTTTCAGTTTCAATTCCAAGCTCATTTGATGGACATCAGGACCCTTCTGGTGCCCCAGTGTAGATCATCTATCCAATCTAGACAGGCAATCAATACCAGCAACCAAAATCATTCTTAGCCTTCCTTCCCCATTCTCTACTCCTGCCATTCCTTGAAATTGTAGGTTAGTTGGGAAGAACAGGAACAGTCCACTTGTGTCATCTATGACATAGTGGCATTCCTGATCCTTCCAATCAAACCATACCAGGGAATACCTCTTAAGTGGAATTGATAGAAGAAAGGCAAAAGAATGGTATTGTGTACCATTTGGCAAATATAAAAGATGAAGTGCTTACAACGCTAGCAGGAATGAAAACATCCAGGATCAAGTGAATAGAGCCAAATGTCAGAAAGCAAACTCACCGGAGTTATATAGGTGCACAGCTGCAGTCGGGTTCTCCAATTCCGAAATGTAGATAGATCCAAACAAAGAGATGAGCGGCACTCCAAAAACCAACAGGCGTAGTAATCCGTTAAAAACAAACAGCTTTATTGTGAAGACATAAAATGGAATAAACATAACCCACAACAGATCGGCAAGGCTACTAGACAGTTATAATAACCGTCTAACGCGTTTCACGCTATAGAAAGCGCTTACTCATAGACATTAAAAAAAGATCTAAAACATAGGTATATATATATCCTATGATTACTATACACCTGTGAGGTTAAGCCTCATTCTCAAAACGTGATCCATCCAATTAGATCCGTCTCGGGAATGATCATACTTAACCCTATCCTCAACTACAGGAGACTAAAACACCCCTTCAACATATATAGCACATAAGAATATAGAGATCCTTCTAATCCAGCGGGGGTAAAGTCTCCCTTGCCAAAAAATGAAGTTTCCTTAGCCAAAAGTGAAAAGTGAAAAAACAGAGCAACAAAATATAAAGATAAAAATAAATATAAATAAATGTAAATAAAAATAAACTGACATATATCTCAGGATATCAACACAAAAATTCTTAGAGGGACCAGTCAAAAGATTTAGATAACATGACTGACGTCCCATTCTAAATTTAAACCCTGTGGGGAGCGGACATGCAGGGTGAAAATCCAAAAGGCTTCCCTCTTGGTAATCAAATCCAACATGTCACCCCCCCTCCAGGGTAACTTAACCCTTTCGATACCCTGAAATGATAAACAGCGATAATCACCCTCATGTATCTCAGTGATATGTTTGGCGATGGCCGAGGTTTGGCAATCTCTAGATATCTGATATATATGTTCGCGCACCCTCATTTTTAATGGGCGAATGGTGCGTCCCACATATTGAAGGGAACAATATGTACATGCAAATAGGTATATAACATGATGTGAATTACAATTAATGTAGTTCTTGATTTTATAAATTTTCCCATCAACAGTACATTTGAATTCCTTAGATATATTCATAACCTGACAACACCTACAACCATTACCACCACATCTGTATGTACCCTGCACATTTAACCATGTATGTGCAGATTGCTTGCTATTATATAAGCTAGGAGACACCATATTGCCAATTGTAATACCTCTCCTTGCACCAAATGATACTCCTCGTTTCAAAATTTGATTCAATACTGGATCGGTATGTAACATAGGTAAAAGAGATCTTACAATTTTGCAAATTTCATGATATTGAGGGCTATAAGTAGTAATAAATCTAATTTGGTCACTCAAGTCTTTATTCTTACGTTTTAAAGTATTGATATCAATAAGATCATCCCTGCTCCTGGATTTTGCATAGTCATAAGCCTTATTCAGAGTCTGGTCATCGTATCCCCGCACTTTGAAACGAACAAACAATTCCACAGAGGCTTTCTCAAAATCCTCCTCTGACGAACAATTTCGTCGTAATCTCAGGAATTGGCCTCTGGGAATATTATTCACAAGATATTTAGGATGTGAGGACCGAGCATGCAACAAACTATTACCAGACACCTCTTTCCTAAATAACGAGGTAACTATTCGTCCAGATTCTACATCACCCCTAAGGGTGAGATCAAGGAAGGAAATTGAGGCAGCCTCATGTTGATAAGTAAATTGTAAATTTAATTGATTGTCATTCAAAAATCCTATGAAAGAGTTCTTTCATACGATTTTTGAATGACAATCAATTAAATTTACAATTTACTTATCAACATGAGGCTGCCTCAATTTCCTTCCTTGATCTCACCCTTAGGGGTGATGTAGAATCTGGACGAATAGTTACCTCGTTATTTAGGAAAGAGGTGTCTGGTAATAGTTTGTTGCATGCTCGGTCCTCACATCCTAAATATCTTGTGAATAATATTCCCAGAGGCCAATTCCTGAGATTACGACGAAATTGTTCGTCAGAGGAGGATTTTGAGAAAGCCTCTGTGGAATTGTTTGTACGTTTCAAAGTGCGGGGATACGATGACCAGACTCTGAATAAGGCTTATGACTATGCAAAATCCAGGAGCAGGGATGATCTTATTGATATCAATACTTTAAAACGTAAGAATAAAGACTTGAGTGACCAAATTAGATTTATTACTACTTATAGCCCTCAATATCATGAAATTTGCAAAATTGTAAGATCTCTTTTACCTATGTTACATACCGATCCAGTATTGAATCAAATTTTGAAACGAGGAGTATCATTTGGTTCAAGGAGAGGTATTACAATTGGCAATATGGTGTCTCCTAGCTTATATAATAGCAAGCAATCTGCACATACATGGTTAAATGTGCAGGGTACATACAGATGTGGTGGTAATGGTTGTAGGTGTTGTCAGGTTATGAATATATCTAAGGAATTCAAATGTACTGTTGATGGGAAAATTTATAAAATCAAGAACTACATTAATTGTAATTCACATCATGTTATATACCTATTTGCATGTACATATTGTTCCCTTCAATATGTGGGACGCACCATTCGCCCATTAAAAATGAGGGTGCGCGAACATATATATCAGATATCTAGAGATTGCCAAACCTCGGCCATCGCCAAACATATCACTGAGATACATGAGTGTGATTATCGCTGTTTATCATTTCAGGGTATCGAAAGGGTTAAGTTACCCTGGAGGGGGGGTGACATGTTGGATTTGATTACCAAGAGGGAAGCCTTTTGGATTTTCACCCTGCATGTCCGCTCCCCACAGGGTTTAAATTTAGAATGGGACGTCAGTCATGTTATCTAAATCTTTTGACTGGTCCCTCTAAGAATTTTTGTGTTGATATCCTGAGATATATGTCAGTTTATTTTTATTTACATTTATTTATATTTATTTTTATCTTTATATTTTGTTGCTCTGTTTTTTCACTTTTCACTTTTGGCTAAGGAAACTTCATTTTTTGGCAAGGGAGACTTTACCCCCGCTGGATTAGAAGGATCTCTATATTCTTATGTGCTATATATGTTGAAGGGGTGTTTTAGTCTCCTGTAGTTGAGGATAGGGTTAAGTATGATCATTCCCGAGACGGATCTAATTGGATGGATCACGTTTTGAGAATGAGGCTTAACCTCACAGGTGTATAGTAATCATAGGATATATATATACCTATGTTTTAGATCTTTTTTTAATGTCTATGAGTAAGCGCTTTCTATAGCGTGAAACGCGTTAGACGGTTATTATACCTGTCTAGTAGCCTTGCCGATCTGTTGTGGGTTATGTTTATTCCATTTTATGTCTTCACAATAAAGCTGTTTGTTTTTAACGGATTACTACGCCTGTTGGTTTTTGGAGTGCCGCTCATCTCTTTGTTTGTACCATTTGGCTGCCAGTACTGATTGCTTATACAGTTGTGTAGGTGATTAGTACTTGGGGACATCGAGGGGGTTATGATAACCCACCAACAAAAAAATCTGAAGCACCTAACTCTGTATGTGTGTGGACAACACTCTGACACTTACAGGATTTTTCAGTCTGTGAGACCCTGATGACTGCTCACATTAAAATAGGCATGTGATCGCTAGCTCATAGAGAGCTAGCTGATCAAGTCTTTTGCTATCAGCACTCAAAGCAGACTGGCAAAACTGTGAATAGTTGTCCATGAGATTGCTGATTACAGTCATGTATGGTGAGCGAGATTAGGGTCCAGCTAGACCCATCAAAGCACTCCGTCAATGGAGACACCCCCATTTATATCAATGCAGATGCCACTGGGTGTGTCTGTTTTTCACCCACAACACTTCTTAAAAAATAAGATAAAATAAAAAAAGAATAAATAAATTACCTGTTTTTCAGGATAGTTTCCTTGTCTAATGTAAGTGTTGAGGGTTAGAATGATGAACACTGGCTCAATGTGTAAATACCTATTGATTGAATGTTGAGTGAGTTAGCTGGTTTATTGATTTCAAACACTGATGGTTAGTCTGTGAATTACAAGTTTGGGTCAGGTGTGTGGATTGAAAGCTCTTTGTCAGTTCCTGTGCACAATTTCAGTGCATCAATACAATAATACTTGGTATGCTGTGTTCACTATTTAAGGGCAGTGACTAGCAGTGTCTGTACGTAGATACCAGTATTCATGACAAGCAATCCAAATATCCATTGCAGAGAGGCTGAGAATATCTGTTGCATCTCACAAGTAAATAAAATTTGTATCTGCCATGATTTTCAGGATGGGCCAGCTCCTCACAATGTTGCAAGTGAAAAGACTGGTTGCCATTCAGCCACTGATACACTAATTCTGAGCACACCTTCCTAATGAGAAGATTGAGGGTCTCATGAACATGATATCACCATGTTGTGATACCTGGCTACTATTAGCTGAACAGTCAAAAAGGTATGCCTACTTGGGGACTTCAACTGCAACATTGATGATCCTTCCCTTGCTTGGGCTTCCCGCCTGCTTCACTTAAACTCCTGCTTCCCCCTTCAACAATGGACTGAATCTAGTACATGAACTCTTTTGACTTGATATTCACCAAGAAGTGATCCCTACTACATTTATCTGTATCCTCTTATCCACTCTCAGACCACCACCTCGTAACCTTTTCCACAACTCTTTCCCTCCTTCCCGCACCCACTAAGAACCTGCATTCTGCCCCCACTAAGAACCTGCATTATGCCCACAACCTTTACATCTCTGCCATAGGTTCTGCATTGCACTCCAACCTCTCCACCTTTAACACTCTTACTGAACCTGACAGTCTTGTTGAATACTACAACAATATCCTCTCCTCATCACTTAATCTGTGTTCCCCCCTCCAGCCCATCACACACACCCCTCAAATCCATGCCCTTGACTTAATTCTCATGCACCTTACTCTGCTCCTATACCCGCTTTGCTGAATGATTGCGGAGGAAGTCTCTCTCACACAGACTTCCTCCACTACAACTTCCTCCTGTCCTGCTTGAACATTTCTCTATCTTCTGCCAAACAACACTATTACTTCTCATTAATCAATACTCACAAATCTAACCCACTCCACTTATTCTCCATCTTCTATTCTCTCCTTCGCCCCTCCCCTACCTCTTTCTTACTTACTTCCAGCTGCATTCAACACAGTCAATCATACCCCTCTTCTCCCATGTTCTCCAATCTTTTGGCATCTGTGGCCTGGCACATTAGTGGTTCCTATCATATCTATCTCAACAATCGTTCTCTGTGTCATATGTTAAACCTTCTTCCCTCCTATTCCCCTCACAGCAGGAGTTCTCCAAATCTCTGTTCTGGGCCCCTTCACTTCTTTCATATACCCTTTTTCTGTGGCAACTAATAAAGTCATTTGGCTTTAACTACCATCTTTATGCATATGACACACAAATCTATCTCTCCACATCCTTCCTCACTATCACCTGAAATATAGCCTTGTTGCTGTCTCTTCCTGGATCATATCTTAAAACTTAATATATCTACTTACCTTTCCTCCAACATCCTGCACAATACCTCAGTTTTTTTATAACTGTTGAGGGCTCCACACTTTACCCCAAGGCAGCATGCCTTATCCACCGGGTAATTTTGGTCTCTTCCCTTTCCTTCACCACCAACCTTAATGAACTAACAAAAACCTGCTGATTCTTTCTTCAAAATATAGCAAAAATCCCCATTTCTTTCTCACTTTACAACAGAAACTCTCATACATGCTCTTATCCTTTCCCACCTGGACTACTGCAACTCTTTACTTATTGGTCTAACTGCTACCCTCTCCTCTCCAATCGATTCTTAACTCGGCCACCAGAATACTCTTTCTCTGCTCCAGAAAACTACTTAACCCTATACTTTTAAAATCATTGTCATGGCTTCCCATAAAGTAACATACAACATTCAAAATCCTCCCCATTACCTTCAAGGCTCTCCAACACTCATACCCATCCATTTCATCTTTGATATCCCACCATATACCTATAAGTCCTGTACGCACCACTCATAGTGGACGACTGGGCAACTCTTCTCTTTTAACCTCTCTTGCTTTATTGTGACTGAAGGCTATTTCTCTTGCTACTCCCTACTTCTGGAACTCTCTACCACCCAGCATTTGCCAAACCCCAACCCTCAACAACTTCAGATCCAAGTTTAAAGAGTTAAAGGTAGCTCCACCTCTGCATCATACTGGTTGCAAACTTCTCATTTGGAAAACAGAAATCCCTGTAATAAACATTTGGCAAACATAACTTACTGAGTATATAAAACTCTAAAATAAATTATGTCACTCAAATTACATGATTTTGTGCTAATTTCCGATAACTTTCTGTATTCTTAGTGAACAATTGCATAATATAATACACATTATTTTATATGAACCCTTTGAGTGGTAGAGAGGTGTCCAAAACGTTGCAGAGCAATGTGCTGGTTACCTTTATGGCACTCAAAGGGTTAAAAAAAAAGACAAAGTCATTTTGAAGTGGAGCTGTTATCTACACAGCTTTTAGTCTCATTAAATGTATCTATTTAAAGAGATAGTAATGTTTCACAATAAAAGCAGCTCCAATTAATCTTCATAGTATTTGGGCCACGGAGAGTGTTATTTCAATACTGTCCAAGTTGTAGTTCAAGGGTAATTGAATGATAAATTATTCCCCTCCCATCGCATTTATTCACGTAACACTGCTCACTTCAGAGCACAAAGACTGTCTGGATGGATCGCAGAGAGGGACAATCTTCTGTGAGTATAAGAAAAAACCTGAAAAAACTGTCAAGGGGGTCAGGGTTTTACTTATACACACAGTAAGAAGATTGTCCCTTGCTGTGAGCCGTCTGGTGAAGGGACCAGATTCCACATCTGAGGGGAGATGGCTTACACTAGGTAAAAGGGGAGGAAGGGGAATACTTTATCATTCAATTACTCTTGAGCTTCAACTCTGACAGTATTGAGATAACACTCTCCATGGCCCAAATACTATGAAGATTAATGGAAGCTGCAGTTTTTGTGAAACATTACCATCCATTTAAATTGCTTATGATATGTGCTTTTGCTTTTCCAACCAGCTTAATAGTTTAGAAACTATACTTAAAGGTATAGTAATGTTTCAAAATAAATGCAGCTCCAATTATTCATTATAGTTTTTGTACCTTGTAGAGTGGTATTATCATTCTCTATAATGTGTTGTTCCAGAGTAATTGAATTATAAAGTGTCCCCCTTCCACCCATTTTACTTATTGTAAGCTGCCTCCCCACAGATTCAGAATCCGGGCACTTGACTGTACAGCTCGCAGCAAGGGACAATCTTCTGGCTGTGAGCAAAAGGAAACCCTGCCCCATGAAGGAGCGCAGGTTTTTTTTCCTTATGCTAACAGAAGATTGTCCCTTGCTGTGATCCATCCAGACGGTCTTGCTGGGCAGCTGTACATAGGTAAAAGGGACAGGAGGGGGACACTTTATGATGTATAGTTCCAGCGTAATTGAATCATAAAGAATGATAATAATGCTCTACATGGCTCTAAAACTATAATATCCCTTTAATTACTCACATGTCCAAAAGATCACCACTCTCCACCTTCTTAGGCTGCTGGAACCTATCAGCTTCCACTAGAGGTGTGGAATAAATTGTTAAGGGAGAAAAATCATGCAGCTCCTTTCAAGATGGCAGCTCTCAATGAGTGGAGGATTGGAAAGGTGATGGGTCCTCTTTTAACCATTTGAGTGTCAGATAGGTATCCAACTCATTGCTTTGCAAAGCATGCCTCTTTGGCTCTCATAAGGTTTAAAATAAAGAAAATGGTTCATCTTAGAAAAGTTCTAAAAACATAATGTAAAGTAAACTTTCAATTTTTAATTATAGACTAAACTATTTTTAAGTGATAGGTCTGCTATGAGTCCAGTAAAATATGTTAATTTCAGCAAAGAAATAGAAGAGTTCTATCATGGTAGAACCGTATACTTTGAATAAACGACCAAATCCTTTAACCCCTAGGTTGATAGGGTTAGCACAATTGCACTGTTTTGAAATGTTTCACATTTCCACATATCCACTTGTAGTAACTGAACCACACATGCTGTTTGATATTCTAGTCTTGTACTACTGCCGGACATCACTAACATTTGCTCTGGGAAACTCCTTGCACTTCTTCAGAGATCTCTGGGGTTTCATGGAGTGCAGTATGAGAGCCATTGGATAAAACTTTATACTATTTGTGGTCGGAGTTAGGAGTAGAAAGATAATGAGAATTGTCCTGGCCGAGGGAAACCGTTACCCAGGGAAGTACATAAAGCGGTGAACCAAATTAGAACAACCTTGGAATAGCTGGAAAGAGGGGAGAGGAAGAGGTAAGGTGGCTAAAGGAACCTTTGGCCTGTGTGAAGAGGTAAGGTGAATAAGGGAACCTTCAGCCTCTACAGAGAGGTAAAGTGGCTAAGAGAACCTTTGGCCTCTGTGGAGAGGTAAGGTGGCTAAGGGAACCTTCGGTCTCTGCGAAGAGGTAAGGTGGCTAAGGGAACCTTCAGTCTCGGTGAAATGGTAAGGTGGCTAAAGTAACCTTGGGCCTCTTAGAAGAGGTGTGGTGACTAAGGGAAACTTTGCCTTGTGCAAAGAGGTAAGGTACTAAGGGAAACTTTGGCCTCTATGAGAAGGTAGGGTACTAAAGGAACCTTTGGCCTCTGAGAAGAGGTAAGGTACTAAGGAAACCTTCAGACTCTGCGAAGAGGTAAGGTAGTAAGGAATCTTCAGCCTCTGTGAAGAAGTAATGTACTAAAGAAACCTTTGGCCTCTGTGAAGAGGTAAGATACTAAGGAAACCTTAGGCTTCTATGAAGAGGTAAGTAACTAGGGGAGTGCAGGGACCTTAGACATCTGTATTGAAGCAGGTGCTAGTGGACGGGTATTTAGAGAGAATGAATGTAGGTTAGAAGAAGTCTGGAGTGAAGATGGAGGTTTAGGTTGTAATGGAGGTGCAAGGAGTGGGGTATAGTGGGAGGGGGTGTGAATGAGGGTGGTGATGTGAATAATATGGACTTACCTGAATAAATGAGAAGAACAAGGGAACCTAGGGGAGTTACAAATAAGTTAGGAAGAGAGGGGGGGGCTATAAATGTAGAATGTACTGAGGACTGCCTGTATGCTACAATAAACTGGAGCTGATGGATGAGTGGGGTGGAGGGATTGAGAACTGGAAAGCAAAAGAGAGGAAATAAATGGAGAAGAGGTAAGGTCAGAAATCTAGGATGGATTTATAAATGTATATATCCATATACTTAGACACGCATATACACTTTTTTTTTTAAAGCTAACTTATTGAAATGGATTTTGGATAGGCTTGTTTAAGGACCGAGTGTGACAATTCCTATAGGTCTGGAACTAAAATAAAGAAGGCATGGTAAAGCATTTGAACTGGAGATTAAGCTTAAAATGTTTATGAAGGACACTTACCTGAATGAAGGTTAAGTTCTCCATTACTGTGTGAGATCCTAGTTACTTAAAATAAAATGTAGAACAGGTAGAGAGTAGGGGTGGGTGAAAGTTGTCGCGAAAAACCACATTCTTATCCGCTTTTTCATGGGAAAATCCACTTTAAAACTAGCAGATAAAATTTTCGCATTTTTCGACAATTGGCCAAAATTTTTTGCCATTTTTGCAATGGCTAGAAAGTTTCCACCCATTGATTTACATTGTTTTCGCTGAAGGCAGACACAATAGAAGCAGCTGCAGAGCAAGATAGACGTGCTGTGCTGTTTTCTTGTGATATTTTGCAAAAAGTGAGGCAGGAGAGGCTCATAGTGACTCCTATCACTATGTGCAGGGTAAAAAATAATCAGTGGAGGAGCTAGAAGGGCCATTATGTGTACACTGAGTCTGAGGAGGAGGAGGAAGGGACCACTACTGTACCAATGCTGTCCAGTCCCCCTAAATCACCCCAAGGGATCTTGGGGAATTTAATGGAAAGCGAGTGAGAAAAGGGAATTGGAAGGGAGGGAGAAAAGGGTAGTACTAATGAGAGTAGGACAGGTCAGCTGCCTGTGCCTGCTGCAAGACGTGTTGCCCCTGCTGCCAGTGCCACCATTGCTGTACCTACAGCCACTAGTGTTGTACCTGCTGTCAGATGTGCTGCCACTAGTGTTGAACCTGTTGCTAGTGCTGAACCTTCTGCCAGTGCTAAACCTGCTACCAGTGCTGAACCTGCTGCTAGTGCTGAACCTCTGCCACCAATACTTTGCCTGCTGCTAGTGTTTCTTGTAGTACTTGGGGGGGGGGAGATTATGCCATGTGTGACAGCAGGGGACCCTCTGTCACATTGCTCGTCACCTCCTCCAAGCAGCAGTGAGATGTCTGGAATAGAGCAGCAGCACATAGGGACTGGTGGTGTTGGAGAAGCTGGGGTGCAAGAGACATTGATGGCCTTTTTATCAGAAACTGAGAAGGAATGGGAGACAAGGATGAGGATGGGCATCACCACCACCACTAGCAGTCAGCATTTGAAATTAGTGGAAATTGCAACTGCTCTAACTTCTGCTGCTGCTGAGATAAAAGGGCAGCATGGTGCTGAGGAGCAAGCTAGCGTGCCACAGACCACCGTGGACACAGTGGGAATGGGGTCAACAAGTAATGCGGGACTAGGACAGGTTCCACTTGCCAGCAGTAGCAATACTCCTCCTGATCCTATTTGCAGTGCTAAATCTGAGGCAGTAGCAGCAACAGCAGCAACATTATCCACTGCCATAGAAAGTGAAGGGGAATGTGGAGGACAAGAAGAAAGAGGCCATTCTTCTCCACCTGTTCCCTATCCCTCCCCCCAGAAGTCATGGGTGTGGGACTATTATTCTCTTCCGGCAGGCACAGTGCAGTCATCATCAACATTAGTACAGTGTAAAATTTGTGACAAGTTAGTGAGAAGGGGAAAGGAGGGAACACACCTTGGCACAACCGCCCTGATAACACACATGAAACACAGACACCATGACATTTACTCCAAACATGTTAAAGCCAGACACCCATTACAGATATCTAGCACCGCTGTTACTGTACCAGCTGACTCTCCAGAAAGGTGGTGATCAAAAAGGAGGAAGAATAATGAAACCCAGACAGACACTGGAAGTTCCATGATGAGCGAAACAACCAGCTCGCCATCAACATCACCTTCTTCCTTTAGGATAACAAGTACATCTCCTGCCAATCCACCTCATTCATCATTACCTCCCCCACCAAATGATAGCCATTCTGTGAATGTTAGGATATGTCAGTTCATCTCTACCCATTGCACACTGTGTGGTGCACTGACCACACATGCCAATGCGGAGATGGAGAATCAATACAAGGCATCAGGTGGCATCTGAGGAGATCCCATCCCGCAGAATATGCTAGGATTCTGGCAGGGAGGGTTCATCATTACTATTAAACTATCAGCAAGTTGTCATGTGTCCTTAGCGGGGTCTGGACAAGGGGTACAGTGACAGAGGCAGTCCTTGGTTTCGGGTGTCATGGTGTTTTGGATACAGTTGCGCCCCCAGATGTTATTTACCACAGACACACTGTGCACATTGCAGTTGCTGATGGAAGCCACAGTACCTGTTCTCAAGGGAACAATATGTATTCTAATAACAACACACCCATGATGATTTTGGAAGAGGGGCAAGTGGAGAAGATTTAATGGTCAACTTGTTCTTTTCTCCACATATACTGAGGGATACTTATTCTTCTGCTACTGCCTCAAGCTCATCACTGGAGCCAGTCGTGGCAAGTGGAACCTTCATCATCCATCTTCCATGTTACTGCTATTGTTGATCCCATTTCCTTTCACCTTCCAAATTATCCTGCTGCGTAAACAACTCAGCAGCAGCAGGATGAACAGCAGTTGCAACTCAGGAGGACATATGACAGTGGCCACCCTCCAACCTGACCTGCTGGCATTAGGCCAGTAGGGCATTTCTATTTTTTTCTCAGGGCTTGTGTTTTGGAAAAAAAAAAAAAAAACAGTCCTACAAAAAAAATAAACAATTTTTGGGGGGTTTGTTTCTAACAAGCCTAAGTCCTACAAATCAATGTTTCGCTAGGGCTTATGCCAAACTAGCTTAAGTCCTACAAATCAATGTTTCATTAGGGCTTGTGCCAAACAAGCTCAAGTCCTACAAATCAATGTTTCTTCAGGGCATGGGCCTCTAATAAGTGTAAGTCCTACAAAGGCCTCTATCAACAAATCAAACAAATCATCCTCTGCAAAATACTCTATCAAGTCAAGTATCAGTCCACCCCAGTGGCAGCTTATGTCAGGGGGTTCCTGTCAATGTTACTTTTAATACAAATGTTGTATTTTATTATATTGATTTATTTTTTTTAATAACTGTCCCCCCAATAGCAGTCAATAAAGCCCCCCAAAACAAATTCCCTGTTCAAATGATTCATTCATTCACTAACACAGGCACCCTCCTCAGACCCCTTTATACCATGTCTTATGGTTTTTATTTTTTTTATTTTATTTGGGATTTCTTTTTTATTAAGTGCCCCCCAATCCCAGTAAACAACCCCCCAAAAACATTCCCTGTTCAACTGATTCTTTCCCCACACCACACCAACACAGGCACCCTCATGCCCCTTTTATGCAATGCCTTTGGGAAATAAAATATTATTTGTAATGTGTTGTGTGTAACTTCTATGTTCCGATTGATTTCAATGGGCGAAGAAAGCAGAAAATCAGCACTTTTCACGGGAATTTTTTCCCCAAGAGGAAAGCGCCATTTTTCGCCGATTTCAGTTTGAGGCGGAACGTTTCGTCCATTCCTAGTAGAGAGGTTCTCACTATTTATTACATATTTACATTATGATTTTATTTATTTATTTTTCTGATGGCTGCAGGGATGGTAAATAGGGTGACTGCAGGAGAGAGGGAGTCACATAGCCCTGGAGGCTGGAATAGGGAAGGGGTGTGGCTTACTTAGAGAGTATATGTTTGGGGTAATGATCTGTTAACTTGATTGGTAGAAGTGAGGTAGTCAGGAGGGGACGAATGGAGGCCAGAGAAAACAGCCCAGTGGGGGAGGCTGCTGCCCGACATTTAAGGACTTGCAGCCCCTCCCACAAATACAAGTCAAACCTTAAACTTATCCACAATAAGCCTATTTGCAAAACGTTTTGACAATTTGATAGTAATGGAAATGTAGCTTGTTATTGCCAGCTTACCAAAGAATTACTGTTTGCCCATAACTTCTGATTACAATGGATTTTGATGGACCATATTAAATTTTATTTAGTTCCCTCTACTACTAGAGGCTCCAAGATTCCATTCAGACTTTGAGACAGTCATAAAATTACACATAATACAACATAATTGGCTCAGTGTCTGTAATAATGTGTACCAAATGTTTATAAAATAAAAATACTTTGTACTACAGCTGTGTCCCTGTATTCTAAATCAAATGATTTGGCTTTGACTGAATGGCTAGCATGTTCATCTACTCTATCTTCAATGAGTCTATAATTTATTGTGTTGCTTATCGTATTATGCTATTCCCTAATTATTGCTTTCCAGCAGTACGTTTGTAACATTAAACAGAGCACAATGAAAAATGTTACCTGGCTTTGCAGGCTAAAAAAATAGTTTTCAACTTTCCAATACAAACATTTTAGGGTTTCTGAACAGCAGCACTATATCACAGATGTTTGTTGTGTCTGCAGTTTATTGTGATTGGTTTATGGGTTAAATATTAATACATTCACTTTGGATTTTTTGAGAATTCATGTGAAATTCACATAACATTCCTTAGTTTAGGTAGGAAATACATAATGTGATTTTTCAGATACCCCAGGCACATCGTTAATCATTTAGACATTCTGTGCACTATAAATAGTGGACTTTTTGCTGTTGGGCTTTATGTTAGGAAATAAATATAAAGAAAGATCTTCAGGGAATGGGATAAGATAACAGATCTTATATGAATCATATGCATAACACAATAGAAAATTCTGATATATTCAGTGGTAGAATAGCTAGCCCAGAAGGAAGAAAATCTACTCATTTTTTTAAAAAGAAACAATGAAAGCTTGCCATGTTTTAACTTATATAATGGATTCCTTATCCCAGGTTCCACATGGCTACAGGCATCAATTCACCAGAACACTGAAATGTCTCAGGCAGTGGTTATCAAATTGGGTTCTATGGAACGCTGCTGTTCCCTGAAGAACTGCAATGGGTTTCCAGACAGGGAACAAGAGTGTAGTGACAGTTTATGTGTGGATCTGTGACTGCCAATGAATGTATGGAAGAGGAAATCATTGTACAGTGCACATTTGGTTTCTGTTGGACTGCTCGTGTAATAAACACTTGAACTTAGTCTCTTCTAAGGAAGCAATATTATCAGATATAATTACATATCTCTTACTCGGTACATTTTAGATTAATAGCCATAAGTTACTTGTATCAGCTTGCATCCTAATACATTTCATATTGCTAAAAGGTGAAAAGGGGAAGTTTCATCAAAACTATTAATTAGATTGAATTTGTAGTTGGACAAATACTATCTCTAGAGATGTGTTTATTTTATTTTTGTTTTAAATAAGTGGCTTTCTGTAAATACGCTTTAGAAAGTTTACTTGGTGACGTAACCTCTTTGCATGGTACAATACAAGCTGTACAGCAATGTTCCTCTGCCACTCCTCTTGCAGTCTAATCCATCCCGTGGCTTGCCTATGATATTCTCATGACCTGGCGCGCTTCAACCCTCCTGTGCGTCCTGGTCCTGTTGGTGCAGTAGGAGTAAAAGGGGCCATCTCCCGGTCAGTGATTACCAGAGGCAGGGAGAGGTGAGGCATGCGCTGCCAAACAACTTTGCAAAGATGACCAGTCTCTCTCTGCTCCAATAATAGGTAGAATTTACATAGACCTAAACACATATTTTGTTGTGCACTTTAAGGATATGTATTAAAGAGATAATAATACCTGGAATTAAGAAGGTTTAATATGGCTCATATGAAAAAAATAAATGAAATGAAGCAAATCCAGTTGCTTAAAGATGTATATTTCAAGATTTATAAGCTTTTAAAGTCCCCCCAACACTCCCCTTTTACAGACGTCAGTGCTCTAACTGACAAATCAGGATTCTGGTTATTTGACTGGGCAGCTCTTCAGCAGAGCCAAAATATTGTTTTCGACAAAGAAATACTTTACTAGAACAGTCTGCCTCCCAGGCACACTTTGGAGACTGTTCTAATGAAGTATTCCCTTATAGACAGCGCTATTTTGGTTCTGCTAAAGAGCTGTCCAGTCTCATGAACAGAATCTCGATCTGTCAGCTAGAGAGCTGATGTTTGTAAAAGGGGGGGGGGGGCTTTAAAGGGATAGTAATGGTTAATTTTAAGTTAATTTATTATTGTAGACATTAAAAAAAAAATAACATCAATGTAAGTCTTATCTCTCAAACCTTTATGGTTTGAGAGATATCACTTGCTAAAGTTACCTTTTCCTGGCTGTTTTACTCAAGTCTGTCATCTAGCTGACAGCTCCAGATTCCAGTCATATGACCAGACAAAGGCTCTTCAGCAGAGCTGAAATCACGCTATTTAAAAATAAATACTTCATTGGAATGGTCTACAAAGTGTGCTTGCAAACCAGGCACACTTTGTAAACCATTCCAAATTAAGTATTTATCTTTAGATATCATTATATCGGCACTGCTGAAGAGCCACATCTGGTCAAGTGACCAGAATCTACTTATGACAGCTTTACAGCTCGTCAAGCAGAAAGGGGAGGGACCAGAGAACCTTATTTTTCTATATCTCTCAACCCATAATGGTCTGAGAGATACGAATAAGTGCAGGTACTCTCTTTAAATTGTATATACCATATAGTTAATACTTTTTTTCTGACATTACTATCCTTTTAAAAGCTTATAAATCTTGAAATACACATCTTTAAGCAACTGGATTTACTTCATTCCATTTTTTTTTTTTCATATGAACAATATTAAACCTTCTTAAATCCAGATATCACTATCCCTTTAATAGAACTTTACTTGCATAACCATGACAGTTCCCCTTTAACCTCTTTCAAAGCCATGTGTTGGAGACCTCTCTAGCATTCAGTTGTTAGAGTGTTTGATTGTTAGGGTTCCACAGATATTTCTTTTTAAAGTAAAGTTTGAGAAACTCTGCTCTTAGGTATGGCTGCATCAGTGCATTCCACCAGTTAAAAATGTGTGCCAGGGGATATGGAGGATTACATGAATGCAGATGCAACCTCATCCTTTCTTACAGTTTTGCTAGGGAAAGGTTTGGACATAGTGAGACACAACCAGGTGGGTTTTATATACATCCTTATTGGAATTTGTAGCTTCCATGCCTTTTTTCACACAAATGCATCACTCAGAAATGATTGTATCAAAATCATACCCTTGATAGAGATTATAGGTTGGGTGTACTAAACATTAAATTATAAGTACAGGATCGCAAAGTACAAATAGCTATGGACAAAACAGAAAATGTCTGGACCGAATCTACTTTGTATTCTGAACATGACTGCATCTTATTGTCTCTATCGGGGCAGGGGATCTCAGGAGTAACTGTCAACACTATCATGCTGGACTCTCATCTAGATTAATTTAAGTTCTCCTGATTCTCTCTAATACTTGAGATATTGTTCATCTGTCTTTGCACTTTCCCTGTCCCTTTCTCATTCTGCCTCTAATGCTCTATATTCTGTAGGATTGATTAGACATTATTTATGCTTATCTGTATGACTTTGGTAGTTTTATTTTGCAAATGCTATTATTTTCCTTTTGAAAATATCCAGATGTTTATAATTATATTCACTGTATAAATGAGAAAAGTGAATAAGGGAGAAAGACAGATGAAGATAGGAGGAAGATTTGGGGTAAATTATACTGTTGTTTAAAGAGACTAATGTCACATAAAAAATGTTTAGAGTTTTGTAGAAGTTAAAAAAAATAAGCTAAATGCCACAAATCCTATCTCTCAGACCACTATGGTTTGAGAGATATCCTCTGCTAAAGTTCCTCTTCTCCTGATGTCAGCTGTAAAGTTGACAGAAGGAGATCCATGTCGGCCGACACGAGGAGGCTCTTCAGCAGAGCCGCAATAGCTTGATTTAAAAAGAATTACTTCTTTGGAACGGTCTCAAAAGTGTGCTTGCAAACCAGGCACACATTGTAGACCATTCCAAAGAAGTATTTCTTTTTAAATTGCGCTATTTGTGGCTCTGCTGAAGAGCCACTTGTCTGTCCCTGGACCAGGAACTCCTGCTCTCAGCTTACTGCTGACGTCAGGAGAAAGGGAGGGAGAGGGGAACTTTAACGGAGGATATCTCTAAAACCATAGTGGTTTGAGAGATAGGATTAGTTGCATTTAGCTTATTTTTTTAATCTCTACAAAACTCTAAACATTTTTTATGGGACATAACTGTTCCTTTAAGTTGAGTTGTCTAAGTATGCAGTTTTATTAGCATGTATGTGTATGTGCTAACTTGTGCATGTGTGCTCAGGCATGTGTGTTCTGAAGTATGTGCGTGTATGTATGTGTGTATGTGTTTGTGTGTGTGTAGAGTTAGTGTGTGTATGTTTCTGAGTGTGTGTATAATTTTCATTCTGATGTGTTAAAAATAATTTGGGGTAGTTGCACTAAGAATGATAAAGAGGTGATGAAGTGGAGATGACTTCTCCGGTGATATCATTTCTCCAGTTCCTATGTTATTCTATGGAGATGATGAACTAGCATTTCTACAACTTTGAAGATCTTAGTGCATTGGCTCTAAAGTATAACGTAGGAGCTGGAGAAATTATATCCCTTAGCCAATGATCTAGCAGGTGGATGATGAAACCTGCTAGAAGCTCATTGGCTGGGAGGTCCGTAAGCACACTTTCTAGCCAATGGCAGGTTGGCATCCATTTTGAACAGAAACTGGACATATAAAAAGCCAGTCTCATTGGGACTCAGGCAATGACCCAGTACGTATGGGGGGGTCTATGCCAGCACATATTGCTGTTGCCACCAGCGGAGGTGGCGGCAGCGGAATTTTAATTAAGCATGGAAATGCCATTGATATTATGGATTACAAGATTTTACTTATTTCTTTTAAAAGGACTGGATGAATTTTACTTTAAAGAATATGCCACACTGCATTTATCCTGAGAGTTTAACTATGGCATATCTTGGGGGCATTTTTATTTTATTTTTATAGGAGAGAAGAAAATAAAGGAGATTAGAAAGCCTGAAGGAGAAGATGGACAGTAGCTGACCAGGGTGCTGAACACTCCCCTGGATATCAAGATTATTGTAAAAGGGATATCCTGTATTACTTGCATCAGGTGGCTCTGCAGCATTGCCGAGATCACATTTATAAAAAAAGAAATCTTTCACTAAAATGGTCTTCTACGTGTGCTTGCAAACCAAGCACACGTAAACGACCGTTTCAGTGAAAGAATCACTTTTTATAAATGCAATCTTGGCAATGCTGCAGAGCCGCCTGATGCACATAAGACTGTCGTATGACAGCTTCCCCTGAAGTCAGCATTCAGTCAGGGAAGGGGGAGGGAGGGGGGAACTTTGAGCGCTATCATCTCTCAAACCATAAGGGTTTGAGAGATGACACTGGGGGCAATTCCTGTGTCAGCACTTTGGGGATCCGTTAAGGGACACTGCACCCAAAAAACCTGGATGTAGATTTTCAAACAATAAAGTGGGTCCTTTAATGGATATGAGTGCATGGCATTGAATGACATATTTTGGAATTTTTTTTTTTTCAATTGGCGAAAAAGCCCACACATTTACTGCTCAAGGTAATATTTTTTTATGTTGTATTTTTTCATAGCACAGGTAATTGAATTGCTTACTGTGCTTGAAAAAATGCCGGCGGCTGTTTTTTGCCTTAACAGACTCAATTGAATTGAAGCCTGAATGCCAGAGGTCTCCAAAGCATTGCTTCTCTTTGGAATAAAGGTGAACAGGGGAAGATAGCACAGTAAGATGTTAAGGTGAATTCTATGGTTGCTTAACCCTTTGAGTGCCAGAGGGGTACGCAACACAAAGCAATGCATTGCGTACTCCTCTGGCACTCAAAGGGTTAAGTTGTTTGCGTTGAGCATTTGTAAGTATGAAGATTTGTCTAGGAGTTCTTCTGTGTGTGTGCTTTCATGCATTTCTGTATGTGAGTGTGTGTGCATGGATGTGTGTGTGAGTGTGTGTATGGATGTGTGTGTGTGTGTGTCAGTGTGTTTAGATATGTGTGTATGTGAGTGTTTGTATGGATGTGTGTGTGTGTGTAATGAAGTACTGGGGCAGACCAACTATGCTATGGTAGAGAACAAAAACAATTCCCACTGTTTTAAACTGAGATTTTTACTCTCTTGAATGCTAGAAAGGTCTACCGTGTATTGTGAAGCTATGTTTTGGAGATCTTTCTAACATTCAATAGATCAAAATCCCCTTTGAAATCAATTAGAATTCTTATTTGTCATCTATGGTGCAGAGGTTTTGCTCCAATTCCTTTTAGTACATCAGCCTCTGTGTCTGTGAATGTGGGAATCTATCTATATGCTTCTCTGGCATTCTATCTGTCTCATTGTTCTATATATTAGTGTGTGTCTGTCACTGCTTGCCTTTGTATCTGCATACATCTGCAGCAGTGTCAGCAGAGTCTTTCTAGGTACCAGTCTGTGTAATTGCCTTTGTGCTTATAAAGAAATCTTAGTGACTGTATGTCATAGCTAGTAAGGATGATCCACTACAGCATATATTGGACAAATCAACACTGCCAAAGGGGACATATTACAGTTCCAATTTATTTAAAGTGAGCTTTTAACACTATGGATGCTTTGCAATGTGTTGGAGACCTTATTAGCATTCAAAATGTTAAAAGCTATATTTAAATATATGGGAATGTTTATTAATCTTCTATAATAGAGTTGGTTTGCTCTTGAATTGCAGGAGTTCTTCTGAATAGATCAGTATCATTGTGTATGAATGTGAAACTGTTTATGTATTCATCAGTCAGGCCTATTCCTTAATGATGCTCATTCTACTCATCCAGTTCATGTCTGGATTTTGCTGCTAACAACAATCTGAAAAACAAAAAAAAAGTAATTGCCCCTCTTTTAATATAAGTATAACATAAATCTAATAGTACAAACATAAACTAATCACTCTTAATATAAATATCACATAAAATTAATATAACAAAAGCAAATGACTCTCTTTTAACATATTTAGCAAATGATTTATATTTCTGTGTTTTGTAGAGAAACACTGTAAGAGGGAATTACAGAAGTAATTTTCAGTCAGGTCATTCAAGATCAATGACCAAATACCTTTTTGTCTGGTATTGTATTAGACCAGTAGAGCAATACACCATTGCATGCCACCAGAGGGGCAGTATATCATTATAGAATGAGGTGACCTAGTACCTTTTTTTTCAGAAAAATCACCCCTG
Organism: Rhinophrynus dorsalis; assembly: GCA_037306005.1. Lineage (NCBI taxonomy): Eukaryota > Metazoa > Chordata > Amphibia > Anura > Rhinophrynidae > Rhinophrynus > Rhinophrynus dorsalis. The sequence goes on along the minus strand of CM074723.1, from coordinate 256,804,857 downwards.
ATGGCATATATAGATGCTTTGTCACAATACGACAAGGCTCTCATTTCACAGTGTGTGTAATAAAATGGCCTAGTCAATGTAACTGCTGCTGTTAAAGAATTTGTCCTGTCAGAATGAAGTGAAATATATTTAATTGGCCACCTAAATAGCTACTACACTCATTATCAACAGTACTGTATGCCAGCATGTGAATCAATTAAGCAGTATAAATTACAAGTGCTCTGTTTGGCTGTAATTCAATAGCATGAAATGTATCCATTTTGAAATACTTCTAAAATGTAAATATTCTGTAAGAGCTAGACAGAATATAAGGTAAATTATGGATTAGCATCTATAAAGATACATGTTTGAGGGAAAGCTTGAAAGCTACAAAGGAATATTCAGACTTTAATATTTCAAAGATAGGTTGAGCAAGAGTTTATAATACAGAAGTATGAGATAGACTCAAGATATTTGAATGAGATAGTTGGGATCGTGTTTGAAGGTGAGTACTTTGGTCAAACAACTCACAATGTCCTTCGCCCTGTTTTTAGAGGTGAATGGTTTTGAGTATCATTAAGGAATATATCACTAAAATGAGTCATTTTGATCTTGTGTTGATTAATTCCAAAACTTATTTTGGTAAAGGGTGGTATTTTTATAGCCATGGCTAAACACAAGATACCACTAAAGTGAATGTGACACATTGACCGAATGAGTAGCTTTGGAGTGTGAGCCTTCAAGACCCCTTAGGTCTGTGTGAGGTATACTATAAATTGAAAGTTGAATACCTCATATATACTTAGCATATTACATGTGAATAAATCATACAACAGATAATAATCACACATTCATGGCAGTTGGAAATAGGAGTCAATTTCAGATGACAATCTAATCAGCAACCTCTCTCTAAATGACGTCTTAAGGTTCAGTATGGGTATCCCTTATGGTCAGCAATAAAATCAGCCTTCTAGTACAAAATTTGAACAAAAGTTTCTAGAAGCAGTCGCTAACTGTTTAATTGTTAATTGCTTCAAAACTAATCAATGTGTTTCAGGAGTAATGTATATGGAATTTGTTCATTGTATGGAATAATGTAACATAAATTCACTGTTGCTGATCAGGCAGCAGGTCAGAGTATAAGTCATCAGCTTGTACTCCCAGATCGTTCTGTCTTTTTGTGTCTGAAAGTTTCTCATCAGCACAGTGACCCTAAACTCTTTGGCATTGTATCCATTTTCACAGAAATTGTCAACACAGGTGTATCTTAATCCATCTTTTAAAGTTTGTCTTGTCTCATCTATTTGTAATTCTGTTTTGAAACATTTCACACACAGGATAAGGTATACAACATTAGATGATCTGCAGGAGAATGTGCCCTTGAGGTTGTGGCTTTGGTGGCAATGTAGTATGGACACCTTATCTGTTATATAGTTGTGCTCACATTTCTTTTGTAAGCAGAGATATGTACTATTTTCTGTTGAGGGGCTGTTTATAAGAGCAGAGGAGGTTTGGGGATTTTTTTTTAACTTTTTTTTTGTATGCAATATTGCTTGAAGCTCTTTGATATTGTGTAAAGAATTTTGAGTTGGGGATTGTAGATCTCTACTACTACTGACACCATATTCTCTTGCTGTGGTTCTCTGTATTTCTTCTTTGCTCACTGGTGACTCTCTGAATGGTGGCTATGACCTTGGCATTATACTATTGATATTTTTAAGATTTTCATTACTGTCAGTAGTCTCAGAGCAGATTTAACCTTGAAGCCTGTCTATAAACAATAGAGTGTCTAGGATGGAAACTGTCACCTCTGACACAAATTAGCTTGTCTGTTTGTGGGAGAGATATTGGGAGTTATTTTTAAATTTGATTGTGGTTTTCAGAAATCTAATTTGCATTACTGAATGGCTGAGTTTCAGGTTAATAATGAGATGGAAAGCATTGTAATTTGTATTAAATGCCAAAAGTTTTACTTCTCTGGCAGTCCAAATGATTAGGATATCATCTATGCAGCAGAGGTTTTATTTGCTACTAGTTGAACAGCCCGTTACACGGGCCACAGTGCCTCTGGCAGCCGGTCGCGGGGCAGTCTCGCGCAGCAGAGACTGCCCGCACCACTGCTGATACAGAGCTGGACGCTCCTTCGGAGCGCCCAGCTCTGTATCAGCCGCGGCGCGGGCAGTCTGTACTGTGCATGACTGCCGCACGCGCAGCAGTGTCTACTGCGCATGTCGGGCGTTACACATAACTTAGCGAATTATTATATAGGATAAGGACAAGAACTTCTCTTTCGGTTTTGACGTGAACTAGTTCAAGAATTGTAGTGACATTTGCATTCCACAGTAGTTCCAGTCAGTCAGATAGGTTTGCACAATAACTGTACCACATTTCACAGAACCAGATGTCCAGCTGCATGGCATGTATTAGCTGATTTCAAAATAAATCAAATAGAAATCAGTGGATTTTTTTTTAATCTGACAAAATATAATTTTCACCTTTACCTATTAGTCTAGATCTTACAATTTAAAAAAGCAAACTGGACAGTTTGAGGTTTGTGGGAATCCAAGAGTATTCTCTCAACTGTTGAAGTCACTGCTCCTTATGTATAAAGGAACAGTAGAGAAATTTTGGGGCAAATCCACTGTATTGTAGTGGACAAATAAAAATTCCCCAACTCACTGGGGATCTCTCTTGCAATCAAGGGTTCCAAAGCCCTATTTAATTAGTAAGATTTTTTATTTGTTCCCTGTGGTGCAGTTGGCTGATCTCAGAATTGTTGCACTTTGCTTTTCTACATAATGCCCTAAAACTGGCGCAGTCAGTATTTGGACCTCCAGCTGTTTAAGATTGCATCTGCAGCTTCCATCATCCCCAAATATCCAATGGTTAGGGATAATGGGACCCTAACAGCTTGGGGACCAAATATACTACTGCTTCTTTTTAATGTTCAGTAGTGTTGAGCGAGCATGCTCGGCCGATGCTCGGATCGGCTCGAGCATCGCTCTGCTCGGCACATGGCGGTACTCGTACGAGTACCGCATGTGCTCGCCCGCCATGTTCGGGTCTCCTCCCCGCACGTTTTGCGGCTGCTGCGCAGCCAATAAACGTGCAGGGAGGCTCTGACATCGGTGTAATGCCAGCAGCCATGTTGGCTGCTGGCATTACACTGATTGGCTGGCCAGAACCCGTGGTCAGGTGCTGTATAGCACCTGACCATCGAGTTCGGCTTAGTCTGAGCCAGGGAGAGCTGAGGATAGGAAGGGAAAGGCAGTGTAGGGAGGAAAAAACAAAAATTGTGACAAAAAAGAACCAAAAGTCCTTTTTAGGACTACTGTGTGTGGGGGCAGCAGGTTATATTGTGTGTGGGGGGAAAAAAACAAAAAAAAAAAAATATTCTGTTTAGTGTGAAAAGTTGCAGATTAGAGCACATTCTGTTTAGTGTGCACAGTTGCAGATTAGAGCACATTCTGTTTAGTGTGCAAAGTTGCAGATTAGAGCACATTCTGTTTAGTGTGCAAAGTTGCAGATTAGAGCACATTCTGTTTAGTGTGCAAAGTTGCAGATTAGAGCACATTCTGTTAAGTCTTCAAACTAAAATATCAAAGTCACGTATTCCATTCAGTGTGCGTCGCCGCAGTTTAGCAGCACATTCTGAGTACTGTGCAGAGTTGCAGAATAGGAAGAAATACTGTTAAGTCTTCAAACTAAAATATCAAAGTCACATATTCCATTCAGTGTGCTTCGCCGCAGTTTAGCAGCACATTCTGTGTACTGTGCAGAGTTGCAGAATAGGAAGAAATACTGTTAAGTCTTCAAACTAAAATATCAAAGTCACATATTCCATTCAGTGTGCTTCGCCGCAGTTTAGCAGCCTATTCTGTGTACTGTGCAGAGTTGCAGAATAGGAAGAAATACTGTTAAGTCTTCAAACTAAAATATCAAAGTCACATATTCCCTTCAGTGTGCTTCGCCGCAGTTTAGCAGCCTATTCTGTGTATTGTGCAGAGTTGCAGAATAGGAAGAAATACTGTTAAGTCTTCAAACTAAAATATCAAAGTCACATATTCCATTCAGTGTGTTTCACCGCCGTTTAGCAGCCTATTCTGTGTACTGTGCAGAGTTGCAGAATAATAAGAAATACTGTTAAGTTTTCAAACTCAAATATTAAAGTCACATATTCCATTCAGTGTGTTTCACCGCAGTTTAGCAGCCTATTCTGTGTACTCTGTACAGTTGCAGAATAATAAGAAATACTGTTAAGTTTTCAAACTCAAATATTAAAGTCACATATTCCATTCAGTGTGTTTCACCGCCGTTTAACAGCCTATTCTGTGTACTCTGTACAGTTGCAGAATAATAAGAAATACTGTTAAGTTTTCAAACTCAAATATTAAAGTCACATATTCCATTCAGTGTGTTTCACCGCCGTTTAACAGCCTATTCTGTGTACTCTGTACAGTTGCAGAATAATAAGAAATACTGTTAAGTTTTCAAACTCAAATATTAAAGTCACATATTCCATTCAGTGTGTTTCACCGCAGTTTAGCAGCCTATTCTGTGTACTCTGTACAGTTGCAGAATAATAAGAAATACTGTTAAGTTTTCAAACTCAAATATTAAAGTCACATATTCCATTCAGTGTGTTTCACCGCCGTTTAACAGCCTATTCTGTGTACTCTGTACAGTTGCAGAATAATAAGAAATACTGTTAAGTTTTCAAACTCAAATATTAAAGTCACATATTCCATTCAGTGTGTTTCACCGCAGTTTAGCAGCCTATTCTGTGTACTCTGCAGAGTTGCAGAATAATAAGAAATACTGTTAAGTTTTCAAACTCAAATATTAAACTCACATATTCCATTCAGTGTGTTTCACCGCCGTTTAACAGCCTATTCTGTGTACTCTGTACAGTTGCAGAATAATAAGAAATACTGTTAAGTTTTCAAACTCAAATATTAAAGTCACATATTCCATTCAGTGTGTTTCACCGCAGTTTAGCAGCCTATTCTGTGTACTCTGTACAGTTGCAGAATAATAAGAAATACTGTTAAGTTTTCAAACTCAAATATTAAAGTCACATATTCCATTCAGTGTGTTTCACCGCCGTTTAACAGCCTATTCTGTGTACTCTGTACAGTTGCAGAATAATAAGAAATACTGTTAAGTTTTCAAACTCAAATATTAAAGTCACATATTCCATTCAGTGTGTTTCACCGCAGTTTAGCAGCCTATTCTGTGTACTCTGTACAGTTGCAGAATAATAAGAAATACTGTTAAGTTTTCAAACTCAAATATTAAAGTCACATATTCTGTGTAAGATGAAGAAGGCGGGTAAAAAGGGACGGGGAAGTGGACGTGATCCTGAAAGTTCAGGGCGCGGGTCAGGACGCGGAGAAACTGTGCCTGGTGCCAGAGCACAAGAAAGAAAGACATCCACCATACCTAGCTTCATGTCTAATTTTACAGGGCGTCGCAGGACATCACTCTCGAGGTCCGACCACTGCGAACAGGTGGTCGGTTGGATGACAGCTGATACTGCTTCCAGTCGGTTAAGCACCACCCTGTCTTCCACCAAGTCCACTCTCAGTAGCCAAGAGTCTGGTCAACATAATCCTCACTCTGATCATCCTTCCTCCCACCATAGACGGTCTGGTCAAAGAAGTGATCCCACACTGGGATATAGTGAGGAGCTCGTCTCATCACCAATCCTTCATTTGACCCTCTCTCCAAGCACGCTTGCAGAGGAACATGACATCTTGTGCCCTGATTCACAACCTCTAGAGGCTACCCAATCTCAAGAAGATGACAGATGTGAACGGCATTTAAGGTCAAAGGAAGTAGTGGATGATGATGATGATGATGAGACACAGTTGCCATTAAATCAACCACTATTTCCGTCTCAAGACCTTGTTGAGGAGAATGTTATACAGTTGTCAATGACTGAGTATGTGGTGGGATCAAGACTTGAGGAGGATGATCAGAGTGAGGAAGTGGAGGAGGACTTGGTGGACGATGAGGTGACTGACCCCACCTGGGAAGGTGTAGAGCCGAGCGATGACAGCAGTCCTGAGGGTGAGCCATCTGCAGCACCGCAACAGGCTGGAAGAGGCAGTGGTGTGGCTACAGAAAGAAGGCGGACCGCACCAAACCGGCCCGCAAATGTTCCACGGAGCACCCCCTTGCGTAAATCTACCTTGCCAAGGGGTAGGTGTTCCGCGGTATGGCGTTTTTTTAAGGAAAGTGCGGACGACAAAAGAATTGTAGTTTGCAACCTGTGCCACACCAGAATGAGCCGAGGCATGAACACTAGAAACCTCACCACCACCAGCATGATCCGACACATGGCATCCAAGCACCGTAGTAAGTGGGAGGAACGCCTGGATCGCCCATCTGTGTCTGCAGGCCACACCACTGCCTCCTCTTCCCCTGTTTTCGGTGCCGGCCAATCGCCTGTCGAAGGCGCAGGCCCGCATACCTCCCGCCCTGCACCTGTAGCATCTGAAGCACCATCAGCGACCACATCCACTTCCCTGTCCCAGCACAGCGTCCAAATGTCGTTACCCCAGGCATTTGAGCGCAAGAGAAAGTACCCAGCCACCCACCCACAGGCCATAGCACTAACCTCACACCTTTCCAAATTACTGGCCATCGAAATGCTGCCATTTAGGCTTGTGGACACTGAGTCCTTCCGCAGCCTGATGGCAGCAGCTGTCCCTCGGTACGCGGTCCCCAGCCGCCACTACTTTTCCCGGTGTGCCATCCCCGCATTACACCACCATGTGTCCCGTAACATCACCCGTGCCCTGACCAACGCAGTTACTGGGAAGGTCCACTTAACGACTGACACATGGACAAGTGCTTGTGGCCAGGGACGCTACATTTCCCTGACGGCACACTGGGTGAATGTCGTGGAGGCTGGGAGCGACTCGGACCCTGGGATGGCACGGGTGCTACCCACGCCGAGGATTGCGGGCCCTACCTCCATCAGGGTTTCCACCAGCACCTACGTTATTGGCTCCTCCTCCTCCGTTTCCACCTCCGAATTCTCTACACACAGCGCCACTCCCCCATCAGCCAGTAGCTGGAAGCAGTGTAGCACTGCAGTGGGGAAGCGTCAACAGGCCGTGCTGAAGCTGATCTGCCTTGGGGACAAACAGCACACGGCCTCAGAGCTGTTGCAGGGGATTAGTCACCAGACCGAGCAGTGGCTCTCGCCACTCAACCTGCAACCAGGCATGGTTGTGTGTGATAATGGGCGTAACTTGGTGGCGGCTTTGGAGCTCGGCAAGCTCACACACGTACCATGCCTAGCGCATGTATTTAATTTAGTGGTGCAGCGATTTCTAAAAACCTACCCCAATGTGCATGATCTCTTGACCAAGGTGCGCCGCGTGTGTGCACATTTCCGTAAGTCATCAACAGCTTCAGCCGGCCTGTTGAAGCTGCAGCAGCGCTTACAATTGCCAGCTCACCGGCTGCTGTGTGACGTGAGCACGCGCTGGAACTCCACCTTCCACATGTTGGCCCGGCTTTGTGAGCAGCAGAGGGCAGTAGTGGAGTACCAGCTGTTACACGGTCGTCGCCTCTCCGTTCAACTTCCTGTAATCAGAAGTGAGGAGTGGGAATGGATGTCAGACCTCTGTGAGGTTTTACGCAATTTTGAGGAATCGACACAGATGGTGAGCGGCGATAACGCTATTATCAGTGTAACCATCCCACTTCTGTGTCTACTGAAACGCTCGCTGCTCACAATTAAAACCGACGCTTTGCATGTGGAAGAGGTGGAAATGGGGGAGGAAGAGCTTACACAAGGTGATAGCCAGAGCACCCTCACTTCGTCTTCTCAGCGACAATTGGAGGAGGCGGAGGAGGAGGAGGAGGAGGAGGAAGACACGGTTGTCTCCGCTACAGAGGGTAGCCATGGAACTTTAGTTCCATCTCTTCAGCGTGGGTGGGCAGAAGAGGAGGAAGAGGATGAGGAGATTGAGAGTCATCCTCCTGGTGAGGACAGCGAAATCTTGCCTGTTGGTACTCTGGCACACATGGCTGACTTTATGTTAGGCTGCCTTTCCCGTGACCCACGCGTTACACGCATTTTAGACAACACGGATTACTGGGTGTTCACCCTTCTGGACCCCCGCTACAAAGAGAATTTCTCATCTCTCATTCCTCCGGTGGAGAGGACAAGCAAAATGGTGCAATACCAGAAGGTTCTTGTTGAAAAATTGCTCCAAAATTTTCCATCTGACAACGCTGGCGGCAGAGTACGTGCTACCTTGGCCAACCGAGAAGGGGAGAAAAGGGGAGCACACAGCAGTTCCGAGAAAGGCAGGGCAACACTCTCCAAGGCGTGGGACACCTTCATGACACCCCGCCAGCACCCTCACCCTGATGCGCAGCCTAGTGTCACAAGGAGGGAAAAGTTTTGGAAGATGGTGAAGGAGTACGTAGCAGACCGTGTCAGCGTCCTCAATGATCCCTCTGTGCCTTACAACTACTGGGTGTCCAAGCTGGACACGTGGTATGAACTGGCACTCTATGCCTTGGAGGTGCTGGCCTGCCCTGCCGCCAGCGTTCTGTCTGAGCGGGTATTTAGTGCTGCTGGTGGCATCATAACAGATAAGCGTATCCGCCTTTCCACCGACAATGCTGATAGGTTGACACTTATAAAAATGAACAAGGCCTGGATTTCCCCTGACTTCTCCACTCCACTGGAGGAAAGCCCCGGGGGAACATAAACTCACTTTATATATGTTATTTACAATGATGGGAATACTCTGTATTCCCATTCACCCCTTCCACCCAAAAAACGGGTATATGGTTGACTCTTAATCTTCTCATCCTCCTCCTCCTCTTCCATATGCCCTGGGATATAATTTTTATATAGGGCCAGCTCACCAGCGGGCCCTGTGATATAATTTTTATATAGGGCCAGCTCACCAGCGGGCCCTGTTTGACAATTTTTATATAGGTCAGCTCACCAGCGGGCCTTCTCATATAATGTTTTATTGGGTCAGCTCTCTAGCGGGCCCTCTCATATAATGTTTTATAGCGTCAGCTAACTAGCGGGCCTTCGCATATAATGTTTAGGATGGTCAGCTCCGCAGCAGACCCTCACCCATAATGTTTTAGATGGTCGGCTCAGCGCACGTTTCCCTCTTAATCATGGCCCCAGTTCTGAAAAATCGAGGAAATTTTTGGGAGAATTTGCCTCTGCGCACGTTTCCCTCTTAATCATGGCCTCAGTTCAGAAAAATCAAGGACATTTTTGGGAGAATTTGCCTCTGCGCACGTTTCCCTCTTAATCATGGCCTCAGTTCAGAAAAATCGAGGAAATTTTTGGGAGAATTTGCAGATGATATACAAGTAAATATACAGCAAATACTGTTTGGTAACAATTTTTCGCCTAAAGTCGTTTTTATTTTCCTTTTTGTGTGTTTTACGGTCAGTCTGTAAAAATGGCGTACTACGGGCGAAAGATCGTTCCCAGCAGCGATGTTGGAGTCCAAGATGCATCCAGACATCCTCCCTATGCTGTCCCTGAACCATTTCTGTGGTGTTTCCATCATTTTCTGCCCTTTTCCTATGGACCAGGCACCCTCCCCTCATCAGAGCAGGGGGTGCCTGGTGTAATGCTCGAGTCCTCCCATTGACTTCAATGGGGCTCGGGTGCTCGGCCGAGCACTCGAGCCTCAGGGGGTGCTCGGTTAGAGCACCCGAACACCCGAGCATTGGGGTGCTCGCTCATCACTAATGTTCAGTATAACATAGGTAGCCGAATATGAAGGGAAAAAAGGCAAATTCAGATGATAACAATGTATCATGGTGACATACTGATACAATTGAATAGTTTAACTAAGCTTCTTGTACTTGTGTGATGTTTGTGTATAGCCTTCTTCAAAACAAATAATCTCTTTAATTAACATCTGCATAATTGAAAGTCTCAGTATTATTCCAGAAAATCACTGGGCAGATGATCTATGAACCTATCTAAAAATAATTTTCACACAACCTTCTCATTAATGCATACAGATGTTGTTTTACACATGGCTGTATTAAGCTAAATTCCATATTATTTCTCTTTTATTAATTAGGTCAAAGATTCTTAACATTTTTAATTTATTTTTGTGGTTCAGTCAAGAAAATTTCTATTTGCTGGAATTTGTCTTTCAATTTCATCTCATTGTGACATTTTAGAGGCCTGGTAGGGCTTCCATAGTGAATTCTGAGTTGTTTCACATTTTTATTTTACCCATACATTTTAATTACAGCAGGGACATTCCATATTGGACTGGCAGTCACTTCAGACTGTTCGTTTCATAAAAATTGGTTAGGTATTTTCTGAGTATCAAACTGTTTAAAAAAAATAACGGAGAAAATTTAGTCAGACCTATAACCCAAACTAACCTAAGGATTCTCAACACAGTCAGAAGGGCCATGATGTACTATATGCTTTTAGTAAATAAGTAGAACCAGACACATTAGTGTTTAAAATAAAAAAATAAATAAATACAAGAAACTTCATGGCTATAATGTAATGAGTGCACATGAACAGTAGAGAGATTCAGAGCACTATTTTGCAATACTGCTTCCATGGCCAAGCTGCTACTGATTGACTTATAGTACCTGTTAAAAGCTATAAAAATAAACAAAACTAGAATTAATCCATTTATGCATTTTTTAGACCTCAAAGGTGACATCAAGACCCCTCCTGAATATGTGCTTGGTATTGATTCTCTACCTGATCTGATAAGCAACCAATACAGTGACCTGAAAAGCACTTACTGCCTTCCCTTGCCTTTCCCTCCTCATCCCAGCTCTCTCTGAACTTCCAGGGTTGAGTCTGGATAACCTCCAACGGACAAATACACACATCATCAGTTTTACAAATGTGTCTTCCAGGTCTTCAAACTCAACCCAAATGTTTATAGAATATTGGTTTGTGGTAGGTATTGTAAGTGAATACTTACACGTTATAGTATTTATCACCTATCCATTCAGAGAGGCTATGAATGCCCAGTAGGGCTTTAGAAGGGATCCTGAATATCCCGTCAAGAGGTCGTAAAAACAAAAAAGGATGCTAGAACAATGTCTCGTGTTGCTTTGCCTTGCATTGTATACCTCCTGGCAATCACATTGTCACAGTTTCCCACGAATAATTCAGGAGTCAGAATGGTATAGTAAAAGTAACAATTTATTAAATAATACAATAAGAGTAATCAGAGTAACAAGGAAAAAAAACAGGCAATAATCACTGAGAAACAGTAGAGGTCAGCAACTCTATCAGGAATAGGAGTCTGCCTAAATGAGGGAGCCTCTACCAGAAACAAAGCACACGCCCCTGTAGTCTCTGTATATGGGAAGGCAAGCCGGAACACAGCAAGAGACAACCTGACTCATGCCTGCAGTCAGTAGGTAGGCCGAGGAATCTCCCGAAGGTGGTAGCTGATAGGGAGATAATACTGACGCAAGCCTGCCGTCAGTACGACTAAAGAAAACTCCCCTAGGGAACGCAACGGGGAGAGAACCCAGTCTCAATCTATGAATCCGAAATGTAAGTCTTAACCAGAGCCACAGGTCCGCACCAGATTGGGTGTCTACTATAAACAGTGAGAAGGCAGTAGAATAGTCAGACAGAGCCACAGGTCAGCACCAGGTTGGATGGTCAGACAAGTGGGGTCATACACCGTACAGGTAGTCAGCCAGAGCCACAGGTCTGCACCAGATTGGGTGTCTGCTATACACAAGGAGTAGGCAGGAGAATAATCAGACAGAGCCACAGGTCAGCACCAGGATGGATGGTCAGACAAGCCAGGTCATACACAGAGCCCAAGGGAAAAGAACTGCGTTGAACAACAACGCAAGGTCAACTGAGAATTGGCTCAGTTCCCCTTTAAAGCCCAGCCCAGAAAGTAGATGGGAGGAGATATCAGCTGATACAGCATAAAAGAAAGCCTGCGTCAATCTGCCGTTTCGCGCCCGTGAATGATGCATCTCGCCGCTATGCGTCAAACCAGCAGCCTGCACCTGCTTCAAATCGTGCAGCAAACCCAGCTGGCAAGAGGACAAGGACGCCCGATAGCGCCGCCAAGAGTGCCCAAACCTGGCACCATCAGCATCGTCTGGGAGGAAGCGACCTAGACAAATCGATGCCTCCTGCGTCATTGTCAACAGAGGCGCTGAAACTAGGTAACTGTAACACACATTTGCACTGTTTTCTTCCCCAACCTGGTTACATATCCCCACATATATTATCTTACCCCCCAATCTATTACACTGGTAGTCATAAATCATCACATGAACTACTCGTCAGACCCCCAAACATGGTTTGATCACCCTATGGTTGTCAAAGATCCTCATATACACTGTCTGACCAACCAGCCTGGTTCCATTGCCAGCTGGCAGTTACAGATCCCCACATCCACTGTCTGCTCTCTTAGCCTGGTTCTACGCATAGTCACAGATCTCCACATACAATGTCTGGCAACCCAGCCATGTTCCACTGTGCTATTGGTATGCATAAAACCGCACATAAGTCTGTTCATCCCCGCCTTGTCCCACCGGTAGCCACTGAACCACACATACTCATTTTAACACCCTAGCCTTGTTACACTGGTAGCCATATAATCATATATATACTACCTGATTCCCCAGCCTTGTTCCACTGGTATCCATGCTCCTTTTATCAACTAAGAGATGTCAACCCACACCAATGAGGTACAAGTTTCTCGGGCTCAACTAGTTGTTACACCAGGAAAGTTGTTTTTATACACACTAGCCTAGGGGTAGAAAATCAAATGATAATAATAGATTTACTATTGGGTGAGAATTTGTACTGCTGTTAGATAAGCACTTTGTTGGTATGTGTCCTTCTTGACAGTGAGGGTGTTAAATGGGGGAATTTAGCTCCAGTTTTTTTAATGTTTTAGTTGTGATAGAGCAGTGTTGTAGTGTAATGTTGCTGCTCTCTGATGATGTGGAGTATTAGCAGGGTCATTTCAGATGTCATCAATGATGCCATTGACAAGATCATGTTTTATATAATCATGTGTCATTTGTGATACCATATTGATTTAATTTGTGATGTATTTGAGGAGGGGAAGATGCCAGAGGACAGGGAGGAGTTGAATACCCAAGTTAGCATGGGAACTAACGTGGGCTAAAACGTTTTTACTATTGATGTTCCTTGATCTGACTTGAAAAGCACAAATAAATGTGATAACATTGTTCACTTTAACATATTAATATATTTGATGAGGTTGAATAAAAGACATATGCCAATTAAGGTATCATCAGTATGCCATATGTGATTTGCTGATTCAAGGGAAGGTGCATAAAAAGCAAAACAAAAAAAGCCCATTCTTCCTAATTCCAAAATGGAAATTGGAATTATCACTGAGTCACCATCCTAGCTATACTACTGTCATAATTCTCTAAATTGAGCTTACTTAGTATAGAGAAATGTGATGTACATACGCATGAGAAAAAGGCAAATACATGCATTCAATTTCTGTACTTCCAGTGTCCAGTCATACTGTAAATATTCCTGCAATTACAGTTAGATACAGAGAGCATTTGGAAAATTAAAAGAAGGATTCCCTGAGGAAAGTTACTCTATACAAAATTAAAATGTTGAGAGCCCTTCTTTTGATGCTTTAATATTTTTTCTGTGGTGGAAGGAACACTAACACCATTAATAAACCTCTACTTATCTTAATCTGGGCAGAAAATAGGAATGGCCATGATTTCATTAATTCTTAATGCACTCAAAATCACATCCATGGAGGAGGGCTTCAGGAAGACTACAGTGAAAGGAGTTTGTGGTCCTTGGATCCTGGAAAGAAAGAATGTCTACCTCCATGAAATAAATTCTAATCCTAGTTGTAAAGATATTATATCTAGTTCTAATTTGGTGAACCAATCCATCCTGAGGGACATGGACAGTTATATTGCTGAGGAGTGATATATAGAGGAAGGGAGGTAGGCTGGTGGATTGTGTTCAGAGAAAGTGAGACTGTGGGAACTTGAGTATCCATTGGCTAGAAATATGAATGTGAATACAATCATACAGCCCAATCAGGATATCACTTTTACCTCCCCCCATGCGTTTCGCACCAACGGGAGCTTAATCATAGACTATGAGTAAGCACCCTTTGGCACGAAACGCGTGAGATGGTGTAGTGGTGTGTCCTTTTTTTGGGTCACTGTGTTCTTGTCGTCCATTTGTTTATGTATACGTTTCCTCCGATTTTTAATTTGAAGGAATAAATCTTTTTGGTTTATCTGGATACATTGTCTCTACCTTCTGGAATGTGACTGCAACCTTTATTGATTACAGAATTGTCTCTTGACAACTGAGGGAGAGCTACAGCGGTACAGCACCCGACTACTCTGGTGACGGTGAGTCATTTATGCTTTTGCTTTTGTGGCTATTTGTCATTTCACCCCTTGACGTGTGTTTGCACTGAATCTTGTTTACACCCTTAATACTCAGTCTAGCACCCCTATCATTTTATGTAATTTGTCAAGGGTATAATGAAGGTTACAAATACATAAATACAGAGTTATTGTTAGGCCTCAAAACTAAAATAAACATATTGTGCATATTAATATCCTTAAATATTCAGTTGTAAGTGTACATTCACATTTTTGTCAAAGCCTTATAGATAAAATGGGGCACCCTAAGTGGATGTCCATGGCACACCAAAGTGCCATGGCACCCTGGTTGAAAAACACTGATTTAACTCCTTGTTCTGAGGGAATACAGACTTGTTCAATATTAACACCATTTTAGCCTTTTTGTCTTTTTCCTTTTTTTACAGGTATGCTGTAAGAAAAACTAGCCATTATAGAGTTATTTTCCATTTCTTTCACATTTTCAGATTTTATCTTCTGACACAAACAGTTGTTAAAATGTATTATTCATAGATTACATTCACCATCAGGAGAGAGTCCATATGGGGCATCAATATTGGCAATCCTAAATAAAATGCATTGTGGAGGTTTAATTATGTATATACGGGTGTATGCTTTTCTTATCTATTTATAGTCATGGACACTTCTAAGGACAGCAAACCGCCGCGGCACCATGATCATTTTAGATCACATGCAATCTCATTTTAGTGCACATCTAGACATCTAGTTGTCATGCTCCGGAATTGCTCCACTTTTCTTAGCACACTACATGGCACCGACTTTTTTGTTTGTTTGTTTAGTCTCTATGTAATGTGAGCCTGTGGGTGGTGTTGGGAGGATGAGCAGCTGTTAGTGTTAGGTGAGATCTACTGGGGGGGAGTGATGAGGGAACCTGCAGAGGCTTAGAAAGATTTTTGTTTGTTGATGGTTTGTGAAAACAGGGGAATGAAGAGCCTTGCTGGAGAAGTGGGGGGAGAGACCTGGCCGAGGGAGACAGAAAGCTTGAGAGAGAGAGAGACTTTGCTTGTTTATGTGCGTGTGTGTTTTTTTGGTGGGGGAAGAGACTTGTGGAGGGGTGAAGCTGTGACAGAGACATGGGTGGAAGAGGCAAAGAGAGACGTATGATTAGAAAAAGTGAGACAAGGCTGAGGTATCAGATATGTATATGTGATTCTTTTACTATCAAAGGGACATGACTAGGAATCAGACAGTATGGTTCTGGGGATACCAATGGACAGTGGTACAAGGCAGATGGATCAGACAGTGTATGTGGGTTCTGTGGATTTTAGTGGACAGTGGAACTAGACTAGGGTGTCAGAGAGTGCATGTATTATTCTATGACTACTAGTGGGCAGTGCAACAAGGCTGAGGCATCCACAGTGTATCATAGGTCTGAACATTCACAAATTAATTAGATATATTTATATATATATCCATTTACTCTATCTATCTATCTATCTATCTATCTATCTATCTATCTATCTATCTATCTATCTACTGTATCTATGTGTCTGTCTATTGCATTGATCTGTCTGTCTACTGTATCTATCTGTCCATCCTTCTGTATCTATCTATCTATCTGTTTATCTATCTATCTATCTATCTATCTATCTATCTATCTATCTATCTATCTGAGTGTGTGTTTGTACACACACATATCTATATAAAATTAACTGTACGTGCATACACACACAAATACGGACCCCAGTGGTCAATGCTGTGACCCATCTTGGAAGAAAATTTTGAATATGGGGCCCTTGACTGTGTTTGAATTTGACATGCCTGTTGTAGAATATTCTACATTCAGTTCCATATTGAATTAGAAATATGATAATACCCAGCTTTTGCAATGTACTCCATGTTCATAAAATACTAAGCAGTGGCATGTGGCATTAAGCAGGTAGCAGCAAAAGCCTTCCTTCCAGTAGAGATTGCTTTTCTTTGTGCAAATGGCCCTTGGTCCTCACCCATACCATCAAACATTTTTAAAAACCTGTGAGTGCCAGGTATAAAAAAACATTGAGTTGTAATGTGTTGGATACCTCTCTGGCACTCAATGGGTTAAGTAAATAACGAAAGGCAGAATTTGAAATTGCTATATTGAGGGGGGTTTTTTGCCTTCTTTTGGATCAACGATGGTGAATAGGAAAAGGGTTGAACTAGATGGACACAAGTCTTTTTTCAACCTAAATTACTATGTTACTATGTTACTACGAAACCAGCCAAAAAATAGCAGCAACTTTTGCCTTCCTGCTATATACACTGTATTTGTAATTTGATATTGTACTTAAACATCTGATCCTAAGCAAAACTATAGTAGATAGCTAGAAGCCTCATTGTTCAATTGTAAAATAAAATTCTTATTAAAATGTAGGTTTTCAGGTTTTCTTTCAAATATTTATTTGTTCAGACGTAATGTTATTTATTGAGCATTTTATTCCAAATAAAAGTAATTTTATTTTCTAATTTAAACAGTTAAGGACTGTTACATTTCTGGATTAAATCTGATAATTCTGTTCTGTGTTGTAAATAGATATGTCACTTTGGATTGCTTCTTCAAAGCAGTCTAAGATAAAAACAAAGCATAAGAGTTTTTCTATAAACTACTTGGTCCTTAGTAATCGTCTACTGTAAGAAAGGAAATATAGATACTTGGCAATAAACAAAAGCCTATAAATTCACAGTGAGTAATTTATTACAAGTACAGCAAAACTCTGAATGCTCAAGAGAAATACTGCAACCTGCTGTAAATCTCAGCTACATAGACTGTGTATAGTGCTTACAGTTCAAAATTCATTTTATTCCATCAGAGGCAAAGCCAGATTGGTCTACAGGGAATTCTCCCCACAGCCAAAGTACATGATGCAAGTCTGGTGAAAATCAAACGATTCCTCCCAGACAATCTGCAATCTGCGTTTACCATTTGGCGCTGTTAAAAAGTGTCTAACTACTTGCATTTTGCTACTCATTTAAAGGTGTAATTACTTTACAAAGCAGAAAAAAATTAGCATAATTTGGTAATTGTAGTATTTCCACTTGTATGGTTAAGTTTATTGAATTAAATTATTCCTCTTTCCGTTCTGATAACCTTAGAGAAATAAAATATACTACATCAACAAATGTGGGTTAAGTTCATATAGAAGAGAGATGAGGATCTGGGGTAAACTGTGTTATAAGGGACAAATAATAATGTGTTAAATTCCAAATTATTTAAGTGGGACTTTAACCCCCTAAATGCTAGAAAGATCTCCAATGCATTGCAAAGCAAATCTCTTGTGAATGTGCATCTACTATTTCTCTATCTCTATTTAGACGGACCAACAGAGGTTTGACAGTAAATTAAGTCATAAGATGGAATGTATGAACTAGGGATGGGCAAAAATGTGCACCTCACACCAAAATTGGTGAAAAATGGCACTTTCCACTTGGCAAATAATGTCCTGTGAAAAGTGCCATTTTCCCACTGTTTTCACCTAGCTCATTGCATTGAAATCAATGCCATTCTGTGTTTGTGAGAGGAGAAAGTAGCACATTTTTGAGCTAGAGAAGATAGGCAAATAAAGGGGAACTGAAGCTTAGTTTAGGGAGTCTTGTAGGTATGACATTTGTTCTTTGTATTAGGAGAGTCTGGGGGTAGAAGGGAGGTATGAGGTTTAACTCAAATACCCCAAAAGTCTGTGTGACTGACTGGCAAGGCACAGACAGCTGGGGTCCAGTTTGCTTGCTGATCTTGCTGTTACTATTATATACCTGTTGGATGTGTCTGGTGGTGTGAGAAGCAAGCAAAGGACATTGACCCCAAATACCCCAACATTCTGTCTTACTGATTTTATGTGAAAGTCACAGGTAGCTGTGGTCTAAGCAGTTTCCTTACTGATATTGGTGTTATTGTCTCTGTGTTGGTAGTGTCCAGGGGTACGGGAAGAGAACAAAGGAAGTTGACCACAAATACCCCAACATTCTGTCTGACTGATTTTATTTGAAAGACACAGGCAACTGCAGCCCAAGCAATTTCCTTACTGATCTTGCTATTATTGTATCTGTGCTGGGGAAGTCTGGGGAAGGAAGTTGTTGATTTCATTTTTTAGTTATAATTTCTTTGTTGGACCATGATAAGATAGGATGGACAACTGTTAAAAAAAATTATATATATTTATTAGGTGATAGACAGCTGACTGGGAGCCTGACATGAGATGTGTGAGTGAGGCAGATTTGATAGACAGCAGATGACATGGAGAATTTTGTTGAGGGCTAAGGAAAGACATCATTCTCCATCAGTTGTGTTGTGTAGTGTAAAACACACACAGTAGTTATCACGGTGCCTGTGCTATTTGGCGACATTCTGTCAGTCTACACTCCTGCTTAACCTAACCTATTGGCTGAACTATGATTGTCCCGCCCAGTATTGTCCTTAAATACTGGGTTCTGGCACATCTCCAGTGCCCTTTCGTGGTGTTCCAGTACCAGCGCTTGTTCCTGCTTATTGTGTGCTCTCAGTGTATCGACCCGGCCTGCCTGACTACTCAAAGTGTGAATTTCGCATTTTCTTTTACTTTATTTTATGATACATGGGAGAAGGAGTGGTGCATGGGGTTAACTGACTACATTTGAAGCCAAAACTCTGACTTTAAAACAAAGACAAACTGGTTCAATTCCCATGTCAGCTCCATGTGACCTTTTCCTTACTGTGCCTCAAGTACCAAAGAAAAAAGACTGAAAGCTCTACTGGGCCGGGACTGAGTGACTAACAATTCTGTTGGTAACACTATTTAACCCTTTGAGTGACAGAGGGGTACGGAAAGCATTGCAAAGCAATGCATTCTGTACCCCTCTGGCACTCAAAGGGTTAACAAAAATTTATTGTCATATTACAATAGGCTGACCAGATCTCACCTTTAACCAGGGACACTCAAGAAATAGGCATATTTCAGTACTTCACTGAAATCAAATCAGTCCTGCAGTATGCTTTTTTTCTATGCGTCTCCGGTTAAAGGTGAGGTCTGGTCACCCTATATTACAAGCATCCTGTCACTTCAAAATTTCGTTAAAAATCTTGTAATATGTCTTAAGAAATCATAAGCCATATCTAAATATTTATAACCCCTTAACAACCCTTTAAATATATGTACAGATCTCACTGATCTGCCAAATGCAGTAGGTATAATTTTAGAAATGACCCTTCTAGAAAACCTGCCCTGAACAGGGGAATGTGAAGCTTATGCAAATGTATTTTCCCTTTTCAGCATAAGTCCATAAAAGTGTCATTTGTTTTTGATGGAAGTGTCACTGCTCTAGAAAAATATTCCCAGTTGTGGAGTCTTATTTCACTGTTAAGACATGGGCTTCAATCCTAGATTGTCGATTATATTCCTGGGCTCCTTTGCAGCAGATTTCTTAGTCTGTATGAAATTTAGTTGAGTGATATCATCATTTGAATAAAATACTGAGGCTGATATATGAAGAACTGGAGAAATTGTTTGGTAAACCAACTATACAATCAGGAACAAATATAAATGATCATTTGTTTAAATGGGACATTTAACCAATTGAAGGGTGGCAACTGGCAAGGTCTTCTACACATCGCTTCTCATTGTACACATCTCAAGCATTAAAGGGATTAAACATTTCCATTAAATCAATGGAATCAATCTGCAGAATGTTTATTAACCCCCTTAACGACCCTTGATGGTCATAGTACGTACTCGGTAGATCTGAGTTAACGACCCATGACGTACTATGACCGTCATGGAATTCCGGGCTCCCCCCGTGGCTGCACGCCGTTCGGGGAGTACGGAATAAAAAAAAAAGCTCCGTGCTCCTTTAATGACCGCTGCGTGCCTGCGCGGTCGGTTGTTAAGGGGTTAATTCCCTATGGTGTAGGTGGTTTGCTCTAGAATGTTTTCACTTCTTAGTAGATCAACCTTAACCCCTTAAGGACCGGCCGTGAGCACGGCTGACACTTAAAGACAACAGAGCATTTTTTTTTATGTAATCTGATTCAAGGCTCCCCAAATGGCATGCAACTGAATGGGGAGCCCTGAAATCCATGATGTGCCAAGGCCATTACCGGTCCTATAGGGTAGTTTTGCCATGATGGACCTGGCACATCATGGATTAATGTATCTGGAAGTTTATAAGCTCATGAACAGAACCCTTTACAACCCTGCACTAAGGATAGCGTAGTGTGAGAGTATGCAGATGTTCATGTGTGCCTTGTTTCTCATTATACACAGCCAAGACGCAAATGAAATCAGTGTAATAGTCCTCCCTTTACCAATCCCAGCACATTATAGCGGAGGTGTTCTGGGCTTGCTTATATTAACCTCTAAATGACCAGATGGTGTGAAATGCCTTGGAAAGAAATTAATTGCACACCTCTCTGGTCCTTAAGGAGTTAAAGTCTTGATGTTGCAGAAGTGAATATGCCTGTATGCAATAAAATATTGGTACACACCCTTAGTTGCAGGATTTGTAACCCTTTGAGTGCCAGAGGGGTACGCAACACATTGCAAAGCAATGTGTTGCGTACCCCTCTGGCTCCCCAAAGGTTAATCCATTGTATAGGAACAGAAAATAAACTCTGTTTGAGCATTCAAACATGACCACCATTATTATTTATGTTAACTGTCCATATTTACTAGGTGGCTCAGTTAAATGCTTACAATGTGGCTAATGTTTCAATCAGGGCCATTGACCAGATGGTGTGAAATGCCTTGGAAAGAAATTAATTGCACACCTCTCTGGTCCTTAAGGAGTTAAAGTCTTAATGTTGCAGAAGTGAATATGCCTGTATGCAATAAAATATTGGTACACACCCTTAGTTGCAGGATTTGTAACCCTTTGAGTGCCAGAGGGGTACGCAACACATTGCAAAGCAATGTGTTGCGTACCCCTCTGGCTCCCCAAAGGTTAATCCATTGTATAGGAACAGAAAATAAACTCTGTTTGAGCATTCAAACATGACCACCATTATTATTTATGTTAACTGTCCATATTTACTAGGTGGCTCAGTTAAATGCTTACAATGTGGCTAATGTTTCAATCAGGGCCATTTAACCGAGCAATGGGCTTAATATTCTAGATCTGAATGGGATCCGTTGTAGTAAATACAGAGTTAATGCTTTAGAATAACTGTAATACTGCCTTGAAAATAAATGAAGATTTAGGCTCATCAACCATTTATTTACTTTTCTTGCATATCTATTTATACCAACTATCAAACTTATTCTTTGACTTACATTCATTTATATATCAATTATGGGGCTTTCATTATGATACTTAAAACAATAACTGATTTGATTCCTGTGCTAATCCCTTTAAATACAAGCTATTGTTTTCAACAAACTAGCACTGATTTGCCTTGAGAATGGCTGTCATAAGAGAAGTTAACAACTAGATTGGTCAAATGTTCCACTAGCTGTATAAGCAGCATCTTAAGCACCATTGATTAAAACATAATTTTCTATGCACAGTTGCATTAACAACATGTAATTATACATAATTTGTACCTCTGTACTTAAGACTTTCTGATACAATATGGAATACTAAATTATATTTCATGGTATCCACAGATACATTAAACTCAGTGAGGCTGATATATGAAGAACTATAGCAAATCTGGGACAGAACAATATCATGTAGGGGCAAACGCCCCAATGATTTTAAAGGGGCTTTTAACTCATTGAGAAGCAATGCTTTAAATACATAGCTAGCATTCAAAGGGGTAAAATTCCCTTTTAAAGCAACGTGAATTTGAGGGATTTTTTTCTACTGTATGGTAGAGTTTGTTAACTACAGAATTGCTCCAGTTATACTTGCCTCAATAAACTAAAAACCCCTCTGGGATTCAGGAAGCTAAATCTAATAAAATTAAATGATAAAATGCACACATTCAAAGGTCACTATTGTTTGAATGTACATAGTTGGCCTATTTGGCTCCTACTATTTTTCACAATCTGCTCTAATTAGTTTCTGTTGACCTTCTTGAATTCATTTTTGCTGAATCCAAACTGTGGCCTAGATTATTTTGTAGATGAAACATTTATTAAATGTTTTGTCTTCAAATGTCTTCTTCGATTTCAGTGGGAGAATAAAATGGTAACCTAGGCCTGTATTTCCTGGTGCATTCATATAACATATTTTAAAAGCAGATCATGAACATGATAACTAAGAACATAGGGAATCTAGTGGAAAAGGGGAAGAAGAAACAGCAGGCATTCGGGGAGAATTTATTACAGGGAAAAATGATCAACGTCTGACTAATTAATATATATTAACAAGAAAAAGTAGCTGTGCACTCACAGTTTTCAAGTATGTCCTGGACTTATTTTATCTATCTCAAGGGTGAAAGGCTGAGCCGACCTTGCTGGGAAGAGAACCTGCGACCTTGTGGTTTGAAGACATTCTACTGCTGGTGCATTAACCAACTGAGCCATCTCACCCTTAGAAGTTGCTTATTTAATAATGTAATAAATAACAACAGTTTGGTTCACAAACTGGAAACTTTGTCAAGCAAACAGGGAAAACACAACATACGAGAATAAATAGAGTGACATACTCACTGAGAAGAGACACAGCACCAAGATGTAACACAAGCAATTTACAGAAACTGTAAAAGGTAATCCCACAGACTAGCCAAATACCACGAGAAAGACACAATAACACCAGTGACAGATACAGATATTGATAAGAATGACAATATAGCCAATAAATATTTTCATGACACAACAAAAAAAAGATACATTATAAAAAATAATCAAAACATTCACAAAAAATTAAAGCTAAAAAGAAAAAGTAAAACATAAAAAAAGAATACAGAAAAAAATGAAAATAGAATAAAATGAAAAAAAAAATGCATTATCTATGAGGAAGAAAACAGCTAAATGGATTATTCTAATTTAATCCATATTGATTTATTTGTGAAAAAGAGAGAAAGAAATGCTGGTAGCCAAAAACTATTTGGCCATAAATCATCCTCCCCCTAATTTCAGTTTTGTGGGTACTAATCATATACCACATGTAAATAGGTGACAACAGATATAAGGCATTGCTCCAAAGACAGTGTTTTAGATCTGTCTTTGGAGTGTCTCCTTAAATTAATATTTAAGTCTGTGGGTGTTCACCCTGGTTTTTCTTATATAATGGTCATCTTTACAACAATATAAGAAGTGGGTCAGATACTGAAATGTAATAATAATAAAGCTACACAGTTATTATAAAAGTATATTGATATACAGAAATACAGTAGCTTTATTTTCATGTCTCTATATTTACATTATTCTCTTGACATCAGACTGATGTTGATATACTCGGCACATGAATGCTAGGGCGAGATGTTCAGAAAGTGGTGGTAACTGAAATTGTAAGCAGAATAAAAAAGTTCTTACACCATGATCCGTCAATTCTCAGACATGTTTCTGTCATTTTTTGCATCTAATTCCGCCATCTCCATCAAAGGGAAAAAGCTGTCTTAAAAGTGGGTGTGGTTTAATCTTCCATCATAATGTAAGGTATTTTCAGAAAAAATATTCATTTGAACATCATTTTTTGTCTGATTAATGTCATTTGTTCTTGACATAATAAAAATTATCTAAACTTGGAGAAGAAAAATTAAGGTACTGAGAAGCAATTTTTCATTTCAAAGACAAAAAATAGTCTTTGTTTCTTTGAAAATTTTAGTTTCAAAGATAAAATCAAAGACAATTTTTAAGATCAGAATTTTTAATGCCAATGGTCAATGAGATCTTCTTACCGTCATTGTTAATTCTTAAGATGAATTTTAAACATGACGGATTTACTTCTGAAAATATTGTCTTTCTTTTACCACCAACTCATGATCCAACAAGTTTTTCATTATGATGCACTCAAAGGGATGTGTCCCATTTAAAAAGGAGGGTTTTTTTTTGTCTCCTATGGTGCAGTTGGTTTATTCCAGAAATTCTACCAGGTCAAGATGCATTAAAATTTGATAAGGGCTCAGGATGGCAATGTTGTCTTGAATCGGTGTCGAAGGTAGGGATGTGCGAAACTTTCTGCCGCAAACTGAAATCGGTGAAAAATGTCACTTTCTGCTTGGCGAAAAATTTCCTGCAAAAAAGTGCTGATTTTCCACTTTTTTTCACATTTCTCGTCCATTGAAATCAATGGGAACATAGAAGTTACACACAACACAAAACAAATAATATTTTATTTCCCAAAGGCATTGTATAAACGGGGCATGAGGGTGCCTGTGTTGGTAGGGTATGGGGAAAGAATCAGTTGAACAGGGAATGTTTTTGGGGGGTTGTTTACTGGGATTGGGGGGGACTTAATAAAAAAGAAATCTTAAATAAAATAAAAGAAAAACCATAAGACATGGTATAAATGGGGTCTGAGGAGGGTGCCTGTGTTGGTGAATGAATGAATCATTTGAACAGGAAATTTTGGGGGGTTTCTTGACTGCTATTGGGGGGACAGTTAATAAAAAATAAATCAATAAAATAAAATAAGACATTTGTAGTTAAAGTGATAGAGACAGGAACCCCCTGACATAAGCTGCCACTGGGGTGGACTGATACTTGACTTGATAGAGTATTTTGTAAAGGATGATTTGTTTGATTTGTTGTTAGAGGCCTTTGTAGGACTTAGACTTATTAGAGGCCCAAGCCCTGAAGAAACATTGATTTGTAGGACTTAAGCTTGTTTGGCACAAGCCCTAAGGAAACATTGATTTGTAGGACTTAGGCTTGTTAGAAACAAACCTAATTCTAAAGGAAATAGAGCAGTTGCAAATTCCTCTAATTCCAAAATCTCACTGTTAGTGGTGGTGATGGCAATGCCCATCCTCATTTCTGTCTCCCATTTCTTCTCAGTTTCTCCTAAAAAGGCCATCAATGTCTCTTCCACCCCAGATTCTCTAGTATCATCACCACCACCACTAGACCCTATATGCTGTTGTTGCTGCTGCTGCTGCTCTATTCCAGACATCTCACTACTGCTTGGATGAGATGATGAGCAATGTGACTGAGGGTCCCCTAATGTCACATTTGTCATTGCCTTTTGACCTGAAGAAGAAGGCAGACTAGCACTAGCAGAAATAGCAGCAGGTACAGGTAGCTGATCTGTGCTCCTGCTGGTGGTGGTGGTATTAATTCTCATCCTGCTCTCCTCTCCCAACACCAGTTCTGGCCTCTTCAGGTTCATGTTCCACCTGGACACTGTAGTGAAGAGAAGGGGAGACTCCCAGTACCAGGGTCAGGAGAATGGTGTGGGCTCCCTTGACCGCTAGTCTGGATGCTGTAAAATGTTTCTCCTACCACTCTGGCTGCTTCACCGTTACTGTTACTGCTAACACCAACCACATCAAGTTCAGCTGCAGAGTCTTCCTCCTCAGTCTCACAGTCAATAGTAATATCTGGATATTGTTGATTACCCCCTCCTTCACTCCTAATGCTAACAAGCTGCTGGACCTTAGTAGCAGTAGTACTAGCAATGGCAGGACTGCTTGGGAATGGCAATTGTGATTTAGGGTCCCTTGCTGTAACACTTGGCATCATTTTCTCCTTCCCCCCTGAGTACTGCAAGAAACACTAGCAGCAGGCAAAGTATTGGTGTCAGCAGGTTCAGCACTGCAGCAGGTTCAGTACTAGCAGCAGGTTCAGTACTAGCAACAGGTATAACACTAGTGGCTGCAGATACAGAAACGGTGGCACTGACAGCAGGGCAGCACGTCTGGCAACAGGTACAACACTAGTGGCTGCAGGATCAGAAATGGTGGCACTGGCAGCAGGGGCAGCACGTCTGGCAACAGGTACAACACTAGTGTCTGCAGGATCAGAAATGGTGGCACTGGCAGCAGGGGCAGCACGTCTGGCAACAGGTACAACACTAGTGGCTGCAGGATCAGAAATTGTGGCACTGGCAGCAGGGGCAGCACGTCTGTCAACAGGTACAACACTAGTGGCCGCAGTTACAGAAATGGTGGCACTGGCAGCAGGGGCAGCACATCTAGCAACAGGTGCAACACTAGTGGCTGCATGATCAGAAATTGTGGCACTGGCAGTAGGGGCAGCACATCTTGCAGCAGGCACAGGCAGCTGACCTGTCCTGCTCTCACTATCCTTTTCTCCCTTCCTTCCCATTCCCTTTTCTCCCTTCTTTCCCTTTCCCTTTCCTCCCTTCCTTCCCTTTTTCCCTTCCTTCCCATTCCCTTTTCTCCCTCCCTTCAAGATCCCTTGGGGTGATTTAGGGGGGCTAGACAGCATTGGTTGAGTACTGCTAGTCATTTACTCCTCCTCCTCCTTAGACTCAGTGGGCAGCAATACAATTACTTTCATCTTTCCATGGAATTCAACTTTGTTTAAAGGGATAGTAATATTTAAAATGTAAAAAAAAATATGTTGTAGGGTTTATCCCCCTGAGTAAAACAAGGGTTCTCCTACTGCTGAAAGGTGTTTCATTCAAAAGTTATTAATTTTCAAAGTTGAATTTTTTAGGTGCAATATCACAGTGGCCTGAAATTGTACAGTGGCGCTGTTGCTACACTATCCTATGGAGATTTATGGTCCTGGGACCAGAGCTATCCATAGGATCGTGTAGCAACAGCGCCACTGTACAATTTCAGGCCACTGTGATATTGCACCTAAAAAATTCAACTTTGAAAATTAATAACTTTTGAATGAAACACCTTTCAGCAGTGGGAGAACCCTTGTTTTACTCAGGGGGATAAACCCTACAACATATTTTTTTTTACATTTTAAGTATTACTATCCCTTTAAACAAAGCTGAATTCCATGGAAAGATGAAAGTAATTGTATGATTGTACGAAACTAGTAACTAGACAGGATATGAAATAATGAGAGCACGTCATTCTCATTTCTCAGGGTTAGAGGCAAAGGTTTAAATCGGAACTACCACGTTAAGTAAAGTAGCCCTGCAATACTTAGGCAAGTGGTGACTAGCTTAATTATAGTTATTTTACCTCTCAAAAGTAGCCACTTATAAAGTAATCCTTAAGGTTCCGAGACCGGAAGCCAGGCATCAGCGCAGACATCATGTCTATGCACATAGACGTGTGCAGCCAATTGCATTAGGGTGTGCACCCAAAAGCACAAACACATACGTGCGTGTGTGTGTGTGTGTATATGTATATATATATATACATATATAAATATATATATATATATATATATATATATATATATATATATGCGTGTGTGCTAAATAAATTAATAAATGTATTAATCTGGACTGGGAACCAAATGGGCATACAACATACAAATATAATAGCAAATTAGTTATGCAATCTGACCAACAGATGTTGCCAAATTTACCCTTATGAGCTTAAAACTCTCCACTTTGGCATATACTGTAATTTAGAATGCTATTGTGGGAGGGAGGGCGGTTAGCCACTGCACATTAATTTTAATGCCACTGTTTCAAACTGCATTTTACAGACAGAAAACAGTAAAAAGACTGCCCACCCTGTCCACCTCCACAAACTGTCCACCCTGTCCATCACCATACTGCCCACCTCTACACACTGTCAACCTCCACACCCTGTCCTTCTCCACACACTGTCCACCCTGTCCTTCTCCTCAGTGCCCATCACCTCCACACACTGGCCTCATTGGCCACCTCCACATACTGTCCACCTCCAACAGCCTGCCCAACTCCACATTGTCCCCATTGCCCCCCCTCCACACCCTATCCACCCTGTTGTCCTCCATAAAGTAATTTAAAGATAAAATCGCTGATAACACATCACTTGAAATCCAATCCAGTCCCATATTCGGTTTCTAAATACACTAGTCCAATGGGTGATACTTAGTCTACTAACACATCCTTAATATAACCATCATGAGCCATTTCCAAGTCCTCCAAGCTTCTCAGCACTACAGTTCCCATCATCCCGCTAGGATGCCTGGCTGGGGATGATGGGGATTTTAGCCCTGAAAAGTTATAGGGCCTCACAATATCCATATATGAGAAATTGTGATACATCCAACACCCACTTAGCCACATTACCTGATGCCAGTGTAGCAGAAGGACAAGGTCCACCAGGCTGGACAGGCCCATTCTGGAGCAGGTCAGATTTCACCTCAGGACCGGCAGTAGGACTAGCACAGTGTCAGAGATGCATCTATATAAACTGCACAATAATGTTGTACGTATTCAAGGCCTCTGTTTCCTGGGGGATAACCCTCGCTGTCTATCCACCCCTTTCAATTCACCAAGTCACACACAAAACACGGAAGTACTGAGCCCAAACCCACATAACACCACTGTGTTTCAGGCTGTGTATGTGATCTAACTGGAGGCAGTGACTGTCCCCATAGCTGCCTAATAGCGTTCAGCTCTGCATTGCAACAAGTGACGCTTTAAGAAGAAAAAGATTTAGACTATCAACGCACTTGTAATGTTTCACAATGACTTACTTCCTTGTTCCGTAGACTAGGTTGGTTTTGCTCAGTTAATCCGGCCCTGCGATTAGGGTCTGTGCACCTGCACTGTCAGTCCCGGTCTCCCTTCAGAAGTATTGCACTGTCCCGAATGGCACCAGAAGGGACTGACGGGCGCATACATGTAGACTGCACTAATCTGGTCGTCAGTCATGGAAGATTAATGAGTACTTTACAAGCGGCTATTTTTGAGAGGTAAAATAACTATTATTAAGTAGTCGCCACCTGCCTAAGTATTGCAGGGCAACTTTACTTAAAGTGGTAGTTCCGCTTTAACTTGATGGAAATGTGTCTTTTTTCAACCTAATTTACTATGTTACTATGTTACTAGAGTATAGGCAGTGTTGTAGAGAGAGAGAGAGAAGAGAAGTGGGGAGAATGGTGGGAAAGTAAAATACAGAGAAAATTATGGAAAGGTAAAAAGACAGAGATTATGTGCATTTCTGGTAAATGGTTAAAAATCCAAAAAAAAGTATTTATTTTCCTAGGTCTTAAAGAAAATCCTAATTTTCATTTCAAAGATTTTTCTTTCTTGATACTTTGAAATCTCCCCTTTAATATCCTAACTGTGAAATTGTTCTTTGAGTGGTCTGGCTGTGAGAAATGGTGTTCACTGTAGTACAGTTCTCTCCTTAATGATGTAGTATTGGGTGTCTGTAATTTTTGGTCTTTCACCGGTGTAGAACTCTTGGTCACACGTATTACATTGAATAAAATGTACTACATTCCTAGATGTGTGGCTGCATAATCTACTGATTCTGAAGGTCCTTGTATTGTACATGATGGTTTCAGACTTTTTATGTATCTGCAAAATTTGCAGCCAGCATCGCTGCATGTTTGTTTTTTTCGTTATTTGTATGGTCAGTGTCATAAGGGCATTTCCAGTGGTAATTTTGGAATTTGTTTTTGTTGCCTACAGTGTAGTTAAGTGGTAGCCAACCCTGGTTCTAAAGATCTACCAATAGCACATGTTTTCAGTATATCCCAGCTGGAGTGTGTGTGGACAAGTTAGTAGCTCATTCACTTTAATTGGTCTCTCTGTGCTCATTCAAGGAAATAGTAAAAATATGCAATATTGATCGCTCTTGAAGATCAACACTGGCTACCCCTGGTGTAACTGGTTTGCTCCAGAAATGCTCCAAATGTGTGGAAATGTATGAATCCAGTTAAACATCTCATTTGCACACTAAGACACTGGAGATAATATCATGTATCTATACTTAAGATTGTTTACAAGTGAATGTAATAGGTTTCATGCATACCGTTGCACACATTTTGCTATTATCAAGACTTCAATACCAGCATGCCTCAAACATTCCCTTATTGTATGCACAGGAAAATCTTGTAACCTTACTCTGAATTCGGCAAAGAAATAAGGTTAACCCTATGCACTCTATACCCCTAAATTCAAGATAAGGAAACTATATCAGTGAAAAACAGGTGCTCACAAGGTAAATGTAAGTAATAATTGCAAAGAGAACAAAAAAAAGCTGAAAAACTAAGCACACCATCTTATAATTCACCTATATAAGTTTCCAACTTCTAGATGGATAGACTTCAATACCAGCATGCCTCAAACATTCCCCTATTGTATGCACAGGAAAATCTAGTAATGTTACTCTGAATTCATCTTTCTGGTTAGTACATAGCATTAAACAAAGAGCAGAGGAATAAAACACACTGAAACATTCATACACTGGCCTACTGCCATTCCTTGTGTATGAGTGATGTAAGTGGTATCATTTTCACTATAGATAGCTTAATAGACAGGCAACAGGCAGGGGCAGCACCAATGAATGAATTACTGTGTCTAGTTCAGTACAGCCTTGTATTAGTACATCCCATGCAATGTTTAAAGTACAGTCAGAATAAATAAAAAGTGGGAAATGAGAAGTAGAACTGGACGAGAATAAAGGGGAATATAGAAGGGCACTAAAACAAGTCCCCTAAAATAAACACATGAAAGAGAATACCTAGGTTGTCTGAACGCAAAAATGGACCAAATTGTATTGGTCACAATGGAAGAGCAGACAATATAAAACAATACTATATTCCAGTCTATTCTGTGTTTGCATAGATATGTAGCTAAAAATGTAAACAAGAACCCTGGAAATTACCATCCACCAGAGGAGACCAAGGTTCATAGGAACAGAAGTGCATATAAAGTGCAAATAGAATATATAACCTTAAGAGATCACTAAATTAAAATGAAATGAGCACCATCCTAAACAAAGAAATGCATAGAGACAGTCTCTGATTGCCTGTTGAAGAGCGGATTGGAGTGAAACTGATATGATCTTTATTACTCCACTGATTCTTATTCCTGTATTTATTCTAAGAGAGAACAGAGGGGGATATACTATTGTTTTTATGTTTTTTTGCTTACTCTTTCATAGTGAGCATTACAATTTGATCATGTTTTACATTCAAACTACCTAGATCAATGCCTGATTTGTATCCCAGGTGCCCCTAGGGAAGGCACTCTAGGTGCCTTTAGCTCCTCCCATGACCACACCCCCACTCCTCACATGACTCCCACCTCCAGTCCAATCTGCTGTTTTCTGGTGCAGAAAATGCCCTTGACTTATGAAAAATAAGAAGGAAAAAAAGCTTTAACTCCTTGGTTGCTAGAGAGATCTCCAGTGCATTGCTCCACATTACATTGGAGATCTCTCTAGCAACCAAGGGGTTTAACAAATAGCATGTTAAGGGATATACAGCTGGTGGAGGGACATTGAGATTGCCGTAGCCACTCCCATAGTGCAGAATGTGGATGTGGCCAGCACAGCTCAGGCTCCCCTCAAAAGTTGGAGCTCTAGGCAGATGCCTACTCTGCCTATTGGGAAATCCGACCCTGACCTTGGTGTATGTATTTGTAAGTGTTCTTTTAGGGGGCCGTTCTATATTCTCATGGGTATCCACAGAAAAATGTTACAGGGGGACAAAGCCAAAATCAGGGTAGGTTGTAAAGTCCATGTCAGCATTTACTTGCTGGCCTTGGGCAACTGTGTCGGGTGGCAGGTGCCCACTCTGGCCCTCCCTTGTGCAAATCCCATGTATATTACCCCTTTTTTTCTACATATTGCCTTATTGATTATGTTTAAGATCATCCCCTTCCAGTGCACTGTGTCTTTAGTAAGTGATTATGTACAAGGGTGTAGCAGTTTCACACTTACATCTTAACCCTGTACTACAGCGGTGAGCAATGCATTGCACACTCTTCTGGTCATAAAGGGGTTCAGTTTAAGTACAACCAAAATAAAATATAACAATATAAAACCATATATATAACATAATATAAAACTATTCCTTTTGATACCTGTTGTGTTTGTGTGTGGTACTACTTCTGTTCTGTTGTAGCAGTCACATGCTTTATACGGCTTTTTTCAAGTATTACCCTCTGCCCTAAACATTTTATCTTTCTCGATTTTATCCAATAAACAAACATGCACAGAATAGAAATGGTGGCCCTCACAGGTTCTTTGGATTATTTGTACAGTGACCTGCATTTCAATATGTTCAGGGATTTTTGTTAAAATAACAGATAAGACCCTTAAATAACCTCTGTGCAAAATTTAACACCACAAAGCACAATGACCTTTCAAAATGCATTGCTAGGCAACTTGGAGACCTTAGAATCAGGCAATGTTAAGGAAAAGGTACAGGAATGCCACAAGAAGAAACTAAACTGAAATAATGATGAAAACATGAAAGCAAGATATGCTGCAACAAAGGATGAAGTTATAATCCAGTCATTTTATGATAGACTGTCAACCACTGTTCATAGAACTGAAGCAGGAGCAATGATAGTCTAAGGACAGTGAGAGACACTGGAGTCCAGCATTCAATCACTGAAGAACAAGCAATCACTAATGTCTGGTACTGTATCTGCTACTGAAAGTGAGGCTGAGATACTAAGCAAATGTAGACAACTTAACTAAAACATAGAGGATAAACAAATTCCATTGATTTAAATGTGCACATCAAAGCAAGACAATGACAACCACATTTCAGTGGTTTTGCTCATTAGTTTATATCATGATATTATATTGGCACCTAAGAAAGTGAAATGATGTCTTCCTTTGAAAACTGGTTACAAAAGTAATTTGTTGTGAACATCTAAATTATTATTTTATATAGCAGAGGTAGATTTTTGTCTATAATATATTTGTTTTTTTAATTTGCATTTACATTTGGGAAAGAAAGATAAGATCAAAAATCCTGGCGCAAATGAGGCTTTTAAAGGGATAGTAATACTTAAGTATTACTATCCCTATAGTAAAGCCCTAGTAAAAAAAAACACATTGCCCCCAGTGTCATCTCTCAAACCTTTATGGTTTGAGAGATGAACGCTTCTAAAGTTGCCCTCTCCCTCCCCCTTCCCCGAAGTCAGCTTTGTAGCTGACCGAAGGGAAATCCGGTCATAGATCATCAGGCGGCTCTGCAGCAGAGCCGCAATTGCATTAACTAAAAAAAAAACTTTCACTAAAACGATCTTCTATGTGTGCTTGCAAACCAAGCACATGTAGAAGACCATTTCAGTGAAAGTTTTTTTTTTTAGTTAACGCGATCAGGCTGTGCTGGAGAGCCGCCTGAAAGTCGTACGACTCTCTTCTATGAAGTCAGCTAGAATGCTGACTACGGGGAAGGGGGAGGGAGAGGGCAACTGTGAAAGCGTTCATCAAACCATAAAGGTTTGAGAGATGACACTGGGAGCAATACGTTTTTTTTTTTTTACTAGGACTTTACTATAGGGATTAGTAATACTTAAGTATTACTATCCCTTTAACTCTTTGAATGCTAAAGAGGTTTCCAGTGCATTGCTTTGCATTTAAAGGGATAGTAATACTTCAGTTTTACTATCCCCCATCTTGTAGCCCTTAACCCTTTGAGTGCCAGAGTGGTACAGAATGCATTGCTTTTCAATGCATTCTGTACCACTCTGGAACTCAAAGGGTTAAAAAACTGAATTAAACAAGCCCAGCGGCATCTCTCAAACCTTTATGGTTTGAGAGATATCCACTTTCAAAGTTCCCTCTCCCCTGACATCAGCGCTCTAGCTGACAGCAGGGGAATCTGGTCCCTGATCAAGCAGAGGCTCTTCAGCAGAGCCGGGATCGCGTTATGGAAGAAGAAATCCTTCACTGAAATGGTCCTCTGGCTTGCTTGCAAACCAAGCACACGTAGAGGACCATTTTAGTGAAGGACTTCTTCTTCCATAATGCGATCTCTACTCTATTGAAGAACCTCTGCCGGTCCCGGGACCGGATTCCCCTGCTGTCAGCTAGAATGCCAACGTCAGGGGAGAGGGAACTTTGAAAGCGGATAGCTCTCAAACTATAAAGGTTTGAGAGATGCCGCTGGGCTCGTTTAATTCAGTTTTTTAAGGCCTACAAGATGGGGGATAATAAATTGAAGTATTACTGTCCCTTAAAGGGGTTAAAATCCTATCTAAAACAACGGGTGTTTTAGTATTTTAACCCCACCCCATGATGCAGTTGGCATGCTCCAGGATTGTTTATCTTTTGTTTGTGCATACGGCATAAAGGCCCATATTTATAAAAGCAAACTGGAGTTATTCTGGTGTAAAAAAACTGCACCAAAGGGGACAAAATAAATTCCTGCTAAATTAAATTGGGTTTCAAACCCTTGAATGCTAGAGAGGTCTCCAATGCATTGCTACACAACGCACTGGAGACCTGGCTAGTATTAAAAGGGTTAAAACGCTTTATTCAAGTGCATGGGAATTTAGGAATTTTGATTTGTCCGCTATGGTGAAGGTGGTTTACTCCAGAATAACTCCACCTTACTTTTATAAATATGGGCCAAAGGGATTTATTTAACAAACTAAAAAGGTGTAATTCCGGAGCAAACCAGCTTCCCCAAAGTAGGGAAAAGAGAAATTGCAGCTGAATTAAATTAAATAGTTACATAGTAGTTTAAGTTGAAAAAAGACTTGTGTCCATCAAGTTCAATCCTTTTTAAGGTTAACTGAGACCTCACTAGCAGTCAAGAGGTTTTAAGTCCCATCAAAATCATTAGGAATTTGAATTGTTACCGCTCCCCCTTGGTGCAATTGGTATGGTCCATAATTGCTAATTTTTTGTTTGTACATAAGACCCAAAGGCCCATATTTATAAACACAAACTGGAATTATTCTGGAGTAAACCAACTGCATCACAGGGAAGAAATAAAAATTTGGAAATCCCCATGCACTTGAATAGAGTTTTTAACTCTATAATGCTAGAGAGATCTACAAATCATTGCAAGACCTCTCCAGGATTCAAGGGTTAAAGCCCAATTTAACCCCTTAAGGAAGCATGACATGCAAGGACCGTCATGGATAACCTTGCATTAACCCTTTGAGTGTCAGAGTGGTACGTAACGCATTGCAAAGCAATGCGTTGCGTAACACTTTGGCAATCAAAGAGTTAAGGACCAGTGACGGTCCCGGAACATCATGGAATTCAGGGGTTTCCACGCAACCCTTGAATCCGAACTGAGAAAAAAAAATGCTCTGTGGTCCTTAACTGCCAACTGTGCGGCACGAAACTAGTCATTATATGGTTAATTTAGCAAGAATTTTTATTTGTCCCCTGTGATACAGTTGGTTTGCTCCAGAATAACTCAATTTGTTTTTATAAACATCGGTCATAGTTTTGAAATCTCAAAGGCTTTAATAGCCTGAGTCAAATCATTTACATAAAGCAATATCAGTGTACATGGCTAGTTAACCTGATTTTATTTAGAATGTTTAGAGTGGAAATGTCAGTAGCCCCAGTTAAAAGCGTATGCTTATCATGTCTCATTTTGTTATGGTTCTTGATATTCATTTTTCATAAGTTAAAATAAGCTAACTGCACCCAGTTTCATCTCGGTTTTCATACGCCGTAAATTGAATTCTAAGCTTCACAGGGTACATTCACAGATGGCCTGAGGCTGCGCTCAGTTAAATGTTTTGTAGACATCGAATGCCCTTGGGAAGAATAATAATCATTTTAATCTGACGTGACCACCTTGGTAAAAGCATCTCAGCTATAAACAAAGACAAGGTTTCAGGAGAAAAGTAATAAAAATTTAAGACAATGACATTAAAAAGCACAGGAGACTATGACAACTGCACATTTATGGTGCACTTCACATAATATAAATCTGAATTTTTTGGGAATCTGTCTGTTTATCTTCTTGTTACATTCTGTCAGATTCAAAACTAAACGTAAGATAGGTTTGAAAGGGCTAATAGCATATGGTCATAAATAAGATCAGTTATACAGAAAGAGGCTTTAGGAGCTTAATGGCACTTAGTGAAAATAAACATTATTCATGTAAAACACTTCAGTGTGGCAACCACCTATTCTTTTTTTCAGAAACTTGAGTAATAAAGTAAATTAAGTATTTTAAGAAAATAATTAAATAAAATTAATTAATAAAATTAAATTTACTACATGATCAAATATAAAACAGTGGGCCATATTCAATAAAAAAAGGAGATGAAATCCTGAAGTAAACCATCTGCAGCACAGAGGAGAAATTAAAATCTCCAATTATTTATATGGGGCTTTTAAAACCTTGTATGACATAGAAGTTTCCAACCTAACATAGGCTGGTAAAGCAACTTTGGCCATTCAGAATCTTTGTTCCATTATGCACTAAATTTGTTCTCGGTCTGCAGTTCCCCTGCTCAGTAGCACAACGACTTCCTGCTCAGCATGGAGTACCAGAACTGCGCCTTCCAACCAAACTTGTTGAAATGTACTTTATACTATACATTAGCCTGTGCTTACTTGCACTGTTTCTGGTTCCCTGTCCTCCTCTTACCTGCTCCCAGAGAATCGCCACAGGGCAGTGATCTTGAAAGGAGTGGCCAGGGGGGCTTTACCACTCTGGCCCTTCCTTGCAAAATTGCCTCAGTGAGATTAACTGGGGCGGCAATTTTGACAGGTGTGGCCAGGGGAATGACTCCTGTCAAAATCGATGTAGTGATATTCACCGCCATCGGCTTGCAGTAGTACCACCTTTCACTCCCCTTCTTAAAGGCATAGTAATAATTCATTTTAACTTTATTTTATTTTGTAGGCATTAAAAAAACATGAAGAACGATATACGTCTTATCTCTCAAACCTTTATGGTTTAAGAGATATTAACAAGCAAATTTTCCCCTCCCCGCCCCTTTTACGTATTGTAAGCCATCTCTTCTCAGATGTGGAATCTGGTTGTAAGACCAGACAGATAACAGCAGGGGACAATCTTCTTTATATGAAAACAATGAAAGCCCTGCCCCCCTTGACAAGCTTTTCAGGTTTTTCCCTTATCTTAATTGAAGATTGTCCCTCTCTGCAGTCTACCTGGGCACCTCCCTTCTGATCTGGCTGAGCAGTGTTACATCAGTAAAAGGGGCAGGAGGGGGATACTTTGTCATTGAATTACTCCTGAACTACAACTCTGACAGAATTGAAATAACACTCTCCAAAGTCCAAATACTATGATGATTAATTAGAGCTGCTTTTATTATGAAACATTACTATCCCTTTAATGTCTAGTATGTGGTGAAGGGGAGGGGCCACCCTGTCCCATTCTACACATCTCTTCTGCCACCCTCTCCCATTCACCGCATAGCAGCCATGCAAGTGAAGGGGAAACCCATGGGCAAAGCCATGCAGCATTTCTAGTATATAACTCAGTTCAAATAATTAGCATTCAGATGACTAAAAAGAAAATTTGATTTAAGAAGAAATAATTTTTGGGGTATGTTCAGTTTGGGAAAATGTTGCCTATGAGAAGGGTAAAAAGCCTCTTGCCCACATTTGCTCAAATAGAATGCATATCAGCACAAAGAGGTGAAGCTGCCCAATCTACTACCCCCTGCAAATCTGTTGGCCTAGGCGTCTTGGCCTAAGCATAAAAATGTCATTGACTGAAAGCCACTAGAGTACCTCAGATCCAGTGGGCCATACATTTAATATTTGCTCCTCTGTCTTGTGACCCACAAGGCAGAGAAGTAAATATTAAATGTATGGCCCACTGGGTCTGCGGTACGTATAGTGGTCGAACATAGTGTTTTTGTTCAAACTCATATGAAGCTGGAGTTGTCCTATAAAAGGATGGATGGAAGATCCTTCTATCCATTCTTTTATAGGACAACTCCAGCTTCATTTGAATTTGAACAAAATCATATGCTTTCAGACTATGTCCCAATTACAGACATTTATTTATAGTTCAGTGCCTGTCTACCAGCTGTTAATGGAGGCTTTAAAGGCTTGGTGAAGTTGCGTTTGTATGTTGTTTGCAGCCTGTCCACATAGGACACATGCTGACAGCTTGATCAGCCTGTACAGATGTTTTTACCAAGAGCACTGAAAGAATTGCAGATAACCACATTTTTTGACTGATCCATTTTAATGAATTACTGTTTTACTCCACCCATGGTTTTTCCAGTGCGAATTGCCAAGTGCTGGGCTGTCTACATCCTTACTGACATAAAGCTGGTATTTCCAGTGATTAATAATGGAAGTGAAAGTCAGCACAATTATTGTGAAAACAGAAACAACATATTCTGCTAATTCAAAGTGCACAATAAAATGGTAACTTTTTTGCAATGCATGATAGTCTTATGTTTTCTCAGTACTTTTATTGATATCTCAAATGTTTTACTGACTTTAAGGACACACAGTTTTAACAAAGTTTTCTGAGTGTTGACAACACTGGTCTTAAACTACCTTTTAGCCAAATAAATGAGCTTACATTTATCATACCATTATTGTAGTCAAAGATGGGCATGTCATGTCACTACAAGCTGACTAGGGTGCTTGTCCTGCACCAGTGAAAGGGTGCACTCTGACTTTGTTGAAGGAAAAGTCTCAGAAATGTAGACGTTTCAGGAAATTTAGTCAACCCACCTTCCCTGAAACTCTAACAAATACGGATTAAATAATACAATAAAAATAGATATCTGCTGAACAGGAAGAGCACTTAACACACATGTTAATACTTCAAAGTGCAAGAATATTTAGATTTTCAACTAAGTTAGATAAATCATCTTAAAGGGATAGTAATACTTCGTTTTATCTTTATTTTATTTTGTAGGCATTAAAAAAACATGAAGAACGATATAAGTCTTATCTCTCAAACCTTTATGGTTTAAGAGATATTCACAAGCAAAGTATCCCCCCCGTTCATCCATATCAGAAGGGAGGTGCCCAGGTAGACTGCAGAGAGGGACAATCTTCAATTAAGATAAGGGAAAAAGCTGAAAAACTTGTCAAGGGGGGAAGGGCTTTCATTGTTTTCATACAAAGAAGATTGTCCCCTGCTGTTATCAGATTCACATCTGAGAAGAGATGGCTTACACTAGGAAAAAGGGGGGCGGGAGTGGGGAAACTTTGCTTGTGAATATCTCATAAACCATAAAGGTTTGAGAGATAAGACTTATATCGTTCTTCATGTTTCTTTAATGCCTACATAATAAAATAACAATAAAACGAAGTATTACTATCCCTTTAACCTATATTGTGGAACTTTTATATCCTTGACAATGAACCCCCCTGTATCTCTTTTTGCCTGATAGCTATCTGTCTGGGTCAGTGATAGCATTGATAATGATACAATTAAACACTGTCCCTGCAGCAGAAGAGACTGGAGGAAGAACGCCAGGAAGCTATAACCACCATTGATAAAAGTTAAACAGTATGCAGAGCACTGAAATATCTGAAATAATAGTCTAGACTGGAGGCAGATAGCTTTGTAGCTCCCCCTTTCAGTCTTTTCTGCTGCAGGGATAGTGTTAAAGGGATAGTAATGTTTCACAAAAACAGAGCCATAGAGAGTGTTATTTCAATACTGTCATAGTTACAATATCCCCTTATCCCCTTTCCACTCTCTGACCACTCTCCTCACCGGTAACCTCATCATACCATGCAAACCCATCCCCTCCGCCATGATCAAGAGCATGCATACTCTTGATCCTCAACAATTTTCCACATCCCTGCAACCTCTTCTCAACCCCATCCTCACACTTACTTACCCAGACAAAACTACTGCACTCTACAACAGCACTCTCACAACAACCCTTGACACAGCTGCCCCTGCAACTCCACACCACCCACGAACAACCCCATTACAACACTGGCACACAAGACAATCACTATACTTCCAAAGGTGCTCATGCACTGCCGAAATTTCTAATTTTTCCTCTAACCCAAAATGCCTCTTTTCAACCTTCAAATCTCTTCTACACCCACCAACACAAACACCTTCCACTATCTTCTCTGCCCAAGATCTTGCCACCGACTTCAAGGACAAGATCGAATCTATCAGACATAGAAACATAGAAACATAGAATTTGACGGCAGATAAGAACCATTCGGCCCATCTAGTCTGCCCAATTTCCTACTGTAAAAAAAAAAAAAAAAACCACACAACCTCAAACCTTTTTTGGTCCTTGGTCTTTTCTTATGTTAAGGACTGCCTTATGCCTATCCCATGCATGCTTAAATTCTGTCACTGTATTGACATCTACCACTTCTGCTGGTAGGCTATTCCACTTGTCTACTACCCTCTCAGTGAAGTAAAACTTTCTTACATTACATCTAAACCTGTGTCCCTCTAGTTTTAGACTATGGCCTCTTGTCCTAATGTTTTTACTCTTTTGAAATATACTTCCATCCTGTACTTTGTTGAATCCCTTCATGTATTTGAATGTTTCTACCATATCCCCTCTCTCTCTTCTCTCCTCCAAGCTATACATATTCAGATCCTTTAGTCTATCCTGATATTTCTTTTCCTGTAGACCAGTCACCATTTTAGTAGCCCTTCTTTGAATTTTCTCTAGAGTATCAATATCCTTCTGGAGATGGGGTCTCCAGTACTGTACACAATATTCTAGGTGAGGTCTAACTAGAGATCTGTACAGTGGCATGACTACTTCCCTTTTTCTGCTACTAATGTCCATGACATTTCATCACTCCCACCCCCACCCAGCCAGCCTAGCCCTGTCACCTCTCCCACATACACACTAAGTCTTTCTCACCCATCACCGAGAATGAAGTTTCCCATCTCCTCACTCGCTCAAACCTAACCAGATGCGTCTCGACCCAATCCCATCTCACCTCCCTCAAGAACTTTCCCCTCTGCTAACTCCAGACCTTACTCACTTATTCAACCTCTCTCTGTCAACCGGCACCTTCCCATCCTCTTTCAAACATGCACTAATGACACCCATGCTAAAGAAACCCTCCCTGGACACAAACTCACTGTCAAATTACTGGCCAATTTCTCTACTCCTGTTCACCTGCAAGCTCCTTGAGCGTCTCCCATATAACCGGCTCACTAAATTCCTCTTCTCCCATTCCCTGCTAGATCCCTTGCAATCTGGATTCTGCCCTCATCATTCCACTGAGACTGCTCTCACTAAAGTGGCCAATGACTTGCTCTCCACCAAGTCAAAAGGCCACTACTCTATACTCATTCTCTTGGACACAGTAAATCACACACTCCTCCTCCAAGCCCTCCACTCCCTAGGTCTCTGTGACACTGCACTCTCCTGGTTTTCATATTATCGCTGCAACCTCTCCATTAGTGTTTCCTACTTTGGCTCTACTTCCCCACCCATACCACTGTCTGTTGGAGTGTCTCAAGGACAGTCCTGGGACCCTTGCTCTTCTCAATCTATACTGTATCCTTTGGAAAACTAATAAACTCCTTTGGGTTTCACCATCATCTCTATGCTGATGACACTCAAATATATCTTTCCTCTCCTGATCTCTCCCTTCCCTCCTGTCCCGAGTATCTGACTGTCTGTCTGCTGTATCTTCTTGGATGTCCTCCCATCAACTAAAACTTAACCTTGGCAAAACTGAACTAATTATCTTCCCTCCCTCAACAACCAGACTTACCCCAGATATTACCCTCACCATTAACAACGCTACCATCACAGCACCCCCTACAGCTTTTTGCCTGGGGGTCACATTTGACTCTGCCCTATCCTTCATTCCTCACATCCAGTCAATCTCCAAATCATGCCGTCTCCACCTCCACAACATCTCTAGAATATGACCCTTTCTCAGACAAGACACTACCAAAATTCTAATCCAACCACTCATCATGTCCCGTCTTGACTACTGTAACTCATTACTAATTGGCCTTCCTCTCACTCGACTAACCCCACTACAGTCCATAAGGAACTCTGCTGCAAGACTAATCTACCTCACTTATCGCTTCTCTGACACCAAACCCCTCTGTCAATCTCTACACTGGCTCC
Source organism: Rhinophrynus dorsalis (assembly GCA_037306005.1). Taxonomy (NCBI): domain Eukaryota; kingdom Metazoa; phylum Chordata; class Amphibia; order Anura; family Rhinophrynidae; genus Rhinophrynus; species Rhinophrynus dorsalis. Next base: position 256,762,770 of record CM074723.1, on the reverse strand, counting down.
CATTAGCATACAGAATTAAATTCAAAATTCTGGTGCTCACTTATAGAGCCCTCACTAACAGCGCACCACCCTATATTTCATCTCTCATTTCCAAATACACTCCCTCTCGCAATCTTCACTCTGCACACGACCTTCTGCTCTCCACAGCTCTTATCACATCCTCCCACTACCCCCTACAGGACTTCTCACGTGCTACACCTCAACTCTGGAACTCCCTGCCCTGCCCAATGAGACTCTCATAGTAATTTAGGTTGAAAAAAGACTTGAGTCCATCTAGTTCAACCTTTTCCTATTCCTGTTCACCATTGTTGATCCAAAAGAAGGCAAAAAAAACCCTCAATACAGCAATTTCAAATTCTGCCTTGAATGGGGGAAAAAAATTCCTTCTTGATTCCAAATGGCGAACAGATTTCTCCTTGGATCAACAAGCACTAACTAAATATTAATCCCAATACTAACGTAAATAACCTTCTATGTTCTACTCTTTTAAATAAGTGTCCAGGCCCTTTTAAAGGCATCTAATGTATTCGATAGCGCCACTTCCTTAGGCAGTGAATTCCATACCTTTATTGTCCTTACCGTAAAGAAACCCTCCTTTCCTCAAGTCTAAGCGGATGGCCCCTTGTCCTTTGTACTGTTCTGTTAATGAACAGGTCTTTGGAGAGCCCTTTGTATGGGCCCTGAACAAATTTAAATAGTGTTATCATATCCCCTGTAAGACGACGCTCTCTAGTGTTTAACTTTTCTAACCTTTCTTCATAACTAAAACTTTCCATTCCGCTTACTAGTTTTGTAGCCCTCCTCTGCACTTTCTCTAGTTCCATAATGTCCTTTTTCAGAAAGGGTGCCCAGAATTGAACAGCATATTCTAAGTGGGGTCTTACCAAGGACCTGTAAAGAGGCATAATAATATCTTCCTCCCTTGAGTCAATACCCCTTTTAATACATGTCAATATCTTATTGGCCTTTGCAGCTGCCAGCTGGCACTGCACGCTACTGCTAAGTCTATTGTCTACCATTACTCCCAAATCCTTTTCATTAGTAGATTTCCCCAGAAGAACACCATTTAAACTATATGTTGCATTTTTATTATTATACCCAAATTGCATAACTTTACACTTGTCTATTTTGAATCACATTTGCCATTTTCCTGCCCAGTTACTCAATTTGTCCAAATCCTCTTGTAATGAAGACACATCCAGTTCAGACTTACTTGTCATCGGCAAACACTGATACATTGCTCCCTATGCCCTCTGGGAGGTCATTAATAAACAAATTAAAAAGAAGAGGACCCCGGACAGATCCCTGAGGTACTCCACCTATCACGTTTATCCAATCTGAGAACTTGTCATTTACTACCAATCTTTGCATTTTATCTTTCAGCCAATTTCCAATCCATGCACAAATATTTTCCCCTAAGCCTATTTTATTCATTTTGTACAGTAACCTCTTGTGTGGAACCGCATCAAATGCCTGGGCAAAGATCACATCAACCGCCGCTCCCACATCTATATTTTTACTCACTTTTTCATAAAATGCAATCAAGTTAGTTTGACAAGACCTGTCTTTCACAAATCCATGTTGGCTCCTGCTAATGATATTCCTGTTCAAGCTGAATTCTTGAATATATTCCCTTAGCAACACTTCAAACAGCTTCCCTACCACAAATGTCAAGCTTACAGGTCTGTAATTTCCTGGCTGTGATTGTGATCCCTTTTTTATATATGGGCACCACATCTGCTTTACGCCAATCCGTGGGCACCATACCTGGAATAAAAGAATCCCTGAAAATAAAAAATAATTATCTGGCCAGGGCTTGGCTTAGCTCTTTAAGTACCCGTGGGTGTATACCATCCAGCCCCGGTGCTTTGTCTACCTTAACACCATTCGTTTTAACACTTTTTCTTCTGTTAGCCAATCCCATGCTTGCTGTGACTGTTCTGTAAAAGTAGTTTGTAGATTCTTGTCCATTGAGTCTTCCTTGGTAAAAACAGGAGAAAATAAATTATTTAAAATATCTGCTTTCTCTCTGTCCCCACTGACCATCTCACCCGTTTCAGATAACAAGGACCCAACATTATCAGACTTTAATTTTTTGCCATTAATGTATTTAAAGAATTTTTTGGGGTTTCTCCTTGCTCTCCTTAGCTAATTTAATCGCCTTTTTACAGGTTTTGTTGGCATTTTTGTATTCTGCAAATGCCTCTGCTGATCCCTCAACTTTATAATGTTAAAATGCAGCTTTCTTGTTATTTATTTCATGAATTACTTTACTGGTTAGCCACATTGGTTTTAATTTGGTTCTTTTGCATTTCTTTCCAGCGGGGATACATTTATATGTATATTTTTGCAATGTTATTTTGAAGACATTCCACTTACCTTCTGTGTTTTTTCCTGAAAATATTCTATCCCAGTCAACGAGACCAAGGGATGAATTAAACCTGCTAAAGTTGACCTTTTTAAAATTCAGTGTATTGGTGGAACCCACACCAAATTGCGTTTTTGAATTAATCTCAAGCGATACCCTGTTATGGTCACTATTCCCCAAGTGCTCCCTTACTTTGAAGTTAGAGATAAGTTCTTCAATGTCCATTATTACCAGATCCAGACACACATTCCCTCTGGTCTGCACTAGTTGAGACAAAAAATTGTAATTCAACAAGTTCAGAAACTTACTGCTTTTAGCAGAATTAGTTATTCCATTTTTCCAGTCTATTTCTGTATAATTAAAATCCCCCCTAATTATAGTTTTCCGTATTTGAGATGCCTTTTCTATTTGCATTAACAGCTGTGATTCTTCAAGGTCACCAATGTTTGATGGTTTATAACAAATACCCACTAATATTTTCTGGGCAGTTTTACCCCCATTGACTATTTCAACCCACAGGGATTCCATGTGTTCACTACTGTCAACACATACAGCAATAATGCTGGTTTGACAAACCCCACCACCTCTTTTGTTTGACCTATCTTTTCTAAACAACATGTAGCCCTCCAAATTGATTGACCAGTCATGTGTGTCATCCCACCATGTTTCTGTTATGCCAATCAAGTCATAGTTTTCGATTTCAGCTACCAGCTCCAATTCCCCTATTTTACCAGTTAAACTTCTGGCATTTGAAAGCATTCAATTTATGCCACTGCTATGTTCAATTTGTTATTTAATTTTAATGTAGTTTATAGGCTTCTCCCTATCATCTCTACTAACCCAGCCCCCAGATCCACCCACCTGGTTATTAACTACATCACCTTCCCTTTCTATACTATCTAGCCCAGTATTTATTGCCCCTCCCCCTTCCTAATTTAAAATCTCCTCCAACCATCTAGCCATCCTCTCCCCAAGCACTTGAGACCCACTTGCATTCAGGTGCAATCCATCACTACTACAAAGATTGTACCCCAAAGCAAAATCAGCCCAGTGCTCTAAAAACCCAAAGCCCTCCTTCTTACACCAAGACTTCAGCCATGCATTGAGCTCCCTAATCTCCCGCTGTCTCTCTGGCATAAAGCATGGCACAGATAGTATCTCTGAGAATATTACCTTGGTCTAGTTCCTAATCCTACTCCCTACATCCTTAAAATTACCATTTAGGACTCTCCACCTTCCTCTTACTTTGACATTGGTACCAATATGCACCAAGACAGCTGGATCCTCTCCAGCCCCTCCCAATAATCTGTCCACCCTGTCTGCAACATGCCAAACCTGGGCACCCGAGAGACAGCAAACCATTCAGTTGCTGCGACCAGAGCCACAGATTACCCTATCTGTTCCCCTAATAATGGAGACCCCTACCACCACGACCTGCCTAGGAGTCACTTTCCTCTGGATCCCCTCTGTGCTAGAGAAGCTGTTATCCCGGCTGTTAGGGAGAAAAGTCTTCTCCAGCAATTCTGCTTCTGGGTTTGCCTCCCCAACATCTTCACTTAAATGAGCAAATTTGTTGGGATGGAAAAACTCAGGACTGGCTGCCCTCTTCCTCTTCCCTCCCCCACTGCAACCACTTCTAACTGTCACCCAACTATGTGCGTGGTTCCCTTCTAGCTGATCTCCTCCCTCTTTGCTAGGTGACCCACCTAGACTCTGCTCAGTTAGCAGGAAACACCTCTCAAGGTTGTCAATATCTCTCAGTGTTGCAATATGACTCTCCAGAGCTCAAGTCTGAGCTTCCAGAAAGGCCGGATGCTCACACTTGTCACAGAGGTATGGACCCTGGAACTGCTGTTCCAAGCATGCATACATATGGCAAGATGTGCACTGAGTGAGATCTCCAAGCTTGCTCATCGTGTATGGTGCGAATGTGAGTTGTTAAAAATGTAAACAATTAATTTACCTTTGTTTCTCTAACTCCTGTATTGCACTAACTGCTGTGTTTTACCAACTGTCCACTTATTCCAGAGCACTTAGTAAAGAGCACACTGTATTTGTGAGCACGCTCTGTGAGTCCTGTACCTAGACTTATACAGGCCTACACAGGTGATTGTTCATGAACCCCCACCCTTAATTAACTACACACACTCCCAGAACAAACAACCTTTTAAACTTTAACCCTTTAACCTTCTTACTGCAGGTTAGGATGTAAACCAAATATCAGTATAACACTTTTCCAATGCTGTGTTTCACCAACTGTCCACTTATTCCAGAGCAAACTGTATCTCCCCCAGCCTTCAAATCTTCAGATGCTCCCTGAAAACTCACCTCTTCTGGGAAGCCTATCAACTGCCTCCATAAACATTAACACCAAGAATCACCCCTTGCCTGGACCACTGCACTCAACAGCACTTCTCACTCCCACCCACTGGCTGGCGGTTCATGTGGCAGGAGGCACTTACACCCAATAACACTTACTCCTTCTGTGTCAAACCTACCTTCCTCTAGACTGTAAGCTCTCAGGAGCAGGGCCTTCTGAACCTTCTGTTTTCCACATTAGATTGTACTATTTAATACCTCTGTATGTCTATTCCCAATTGTAAAGCGCTGCAGAATTAGTTGGCGCTATAATAATAAAGAATATTAATAATAATAAAGAGTAATTGAATGATAAAGCATTCCCCTCCTGCCCTTTTGCCTAGTGTAAGCCACTTCCCCTCAGATGTGGAATCTGGTCCTGGGACAGGACAGCTCACAGCAAAGGACAATCTTCTTACTGTGAGCATAAGGAAACCCTGTTCCCCTTAACAGGTTTTTCAGGTTTTTACTTATGCTCACTCAAGATTGTCCCTCTCTGTGATCCATCTTGCTGCTCTGAGGTGAGCAGTGTTACATTAGTAAAAGGGATGGTAGGGTGATATTTTATAATTCAATTACTCTTGAACTACAACTCTGACAGTATTGAAATAACACTCTCCATGGCCCAAATACTATGAAGATGAACATTACTATCACACCTGGGATCTTTGTACTTTGCTCTCCCTGGAGGGGAGTCCTCCAGTGCCAGTTGGGGGGGGAGAAATTATGTGAGTTGTGTAAAAGGGGAGGGGCTTAACAGTGAGTGGGGCAGAGCTACATTGGCTGGGAAAAAATGGGCTGAGAAAGGAGGATAAGTTGCAGGGAGTAGGAGGAAAGACTTAAAAAGAGCAAAAGTGGGTGAAGTTTCAATAGAAACTCCCCACATCCGGAAACTCAGCCTCTGCCCCAGTGACCCAGTAATGCAGTGTGAAAACCAGAGAGTACCCAGCTATGATTACTATCCCTTTAAATTGAATCACTATCCCTGCTTTCATATGTGAAACAGTTACAGAATATGCAAAGTGTTGCGCAAATAATTGCTTTACAGTCTGCATGGGGTTAAATGTTCACCTTAAAGGGATAGTAATGTTTCATAATAAAAGCAGCTCTAATTAATCTTCATAGTATTTGGGCCTTGGAGAGTGTTATTTCAATTATGTCAGAGTTGTAGTTCAAGAGTAAATTGAATGATAAAGCATCCCCCTCCCGCCCCTTCTACTGATGTAACACTGCTCAGCTTAGAGCAGCAGGGAGTGTCCAGGTAGATTGTAGAGAGGGACAATCTTCAATTAAGATAAGGGAAAAAGCTGAAACACCTGTCAAGGGGGCAGGGATTTCATTGTTCTCACAGTAGAATATTGACCCTTGATGTGAGCTGTCTGGTCTATGGACTGGATTCCGCATCTGAGGAGTGGGGGCTTACACTAGGTAAAAGGGGTAGGAGGGGAAAACTTTATCATTCAATTACTCTTGAACTACAACGATCACAGTAATAAAATAACACTCTCTATGGCTCAAATACTATGAAGATTAATTGGGGCTGCTGTTTTTGTGAAACATTACTATCACTTTAAAGGGCTGCAGATTCATTAGAGTTGCTGTGTAAAGTGTTAGGAATTTGTATGCGCACAGGGTGGAGCAGCCTGCTCCTAGCAGGGTGGATTTTTTGCTTGTGTAAGGCCAAAGGCTATAACAGAATTGATGAAATTAGAGATGGTTTGTGAGGAACTGGTGAGAGACAATCTAGAAATGAACAGTGTGATCATGAGTGATAAAAGAAAAGAATGAAAATAAAGGGGTAGAGAGAAGAGAGTAAATGAAAGAGAAGAATAGTGTACAAGTGTAGACAAAGAGCAGTAAAGAGAGAGGCAAGAAGAGCTAAAGGGGTTGTGACAATAGGGTATAGAATGCAGAAGAGAATAGTGGGCAGGAGTAGCGGTTCATAGAACATTCCACTGCAAGAAGATAAGTTTAACCCCTTAAGGACTACATGACGTACTATGACCATCATGGTCCTTATACCCTCAAGGACCGATGACGGTCATAGTACGTCACATACTTTTTACTTACAGCGCTCGACTGGAAGCGCTGTAAGTAAAAATAGGGCTTAAAATTGACCACTCCAAGACTGGAGCAGTCTCTCTTAAGCCCCGAAGCGGCACGCTGATACACACAACAGGTCACATGTACAGGCGTGTCGGCAAGGATAAAAGCGGTCCTTATGGGACAGAAACGTCCCAGGACCACTGGTCCTTAAGGGGTAAACAGGCAAAACATAGACAAAAGAAGAGGGGCATCTCATAGAGTAGTATATCCAATACACGTATGGAAATATTTATCCCACTTCAATCCCTCATAAGTCACTACTCACATATTAGACATGTCCACTACACACATTCATGAGAGATGGACAAACCACGCAGATGGAAGATATTTGGACACACTTCCACTTGGGTGTATTTTTCCTCCTTACGTTCATTAAACCTAGGCTGCTTCACAGTCATCCATGCTGCATTTGCATGAATATCACCCCACAATTAGACCAATAAAACAAAAGAAAGAAGTGCAAGTATATATTCTTGGAATAGCAGAGCACTCATGGTATCAGTCGTCACTGAAATTGTGTGTATATATATATATATATATATATATATATATATATATATATATATATATAAAACAGATACTCACAGGATCCATTCAACCGGTGTTTACATATCACCGGTATATCTCATACTGGGATACTGGCTTGTCCCTGCTCAAGCAAACTCTGGTCTCAGCTCCCCTGAAGAGATCCAAACATATAAAGAGTTGCTCCAAAGTATTCAAAAACTATCAACTTTATTTAAAAGTGATGCATACATGCATCTGTAAAACAATATGGTGGGGACAGAAAAAATTCCAATTAAATCACGTTTTAACCCTCAAATGCTAGAGAGGTATCCAGTGCTCTATTCAAGTTCATGGGAATTTTTATTTGTCCCCTATGATGCAGCTGGTTTTCTCCAGAATAACTCCTGATTTCTCTTAGAAATATGTGCCTATGAGTTTTATTAGGGAACACTGTGACTGTTGTTCAGTATTGACAACACGGCTATATAAAGAAAAGTGGATTATTCTGGGGCAATCTCACTTCACCCCAGGAGACAATCACACATTTCTAAAATTCCTGTTGATTTAAATTGGGTTTTAAACCCTTTGAATTCTAGACAGGTCACTAACACATTATGAAAACCTAGTTTTAAAGCTCATGTACACGGGCCAACACTGGCGGCGCTGCAGTCATGCTCAGTACTGACTGCCCTAACAAGCCTCGGCTGATACGCAGTGGGGCGCTCTGAATTCAGATCGTAATCCTCTCTGCTCACCTTCCTAGGACTCTGTATCAGTCGTGGAGTTGGCAGTCTGTACTGCGCATGACTGCAACACGCGCAGCTGTCTCTGCTGAGCATGACGGCTTCTGACAAACATCCCTAGCGAATTATAATATTGGATATGTCTGAAACTTATCTATCATTGAAGGTGATAAAAGCCCCCTTTAATGACCCATGACGTGCCAGCACCATCATGGATAAACTTGCCATAAGGGCCCATGACAGTTCTGGCACGTCAGGGAATTCATCACTCCCCATTCTGGGAGTCCTGAATTGGATCCAAGAAAAAAAATGCTCCGTGGTCCTTAAATGCCGACTGTGAGTGAGCATGGCCAGTCCTTAAAGGTATAATAATGTTTCACAATAAAAGCAGCTCTAATTAATCATCATAGTATTTGGACTTTGGAGAGTGTTATTTCAATTCTGTCAGAGTTGTAATTCAAGAGTAATTCAATGACAAAGTATCACCCTCCCATCCCTTTTACTGATGTAACACTGTTCAGCCAGATCAGAAGGGAGGTGCCCAGGTAGATTGCAGAGAGAGACAATCTTCAATTAAGATAAGGGAAAAACCTGAAAAACTTGTCAAGGGGGGCAGGGCTTTCATTGTTCTCATAGGAAGAAGATTGTCCCCTTCTGTTATCTGTCTGGTCTATGGACTGCATTCCACATCTGAGAAGAGATGGCTTACACTAGGTAATAGGGGCGGGAGGGGAAACTTTGCTTGTGAATATCTCTCAAACCATAAAGGTTTGAGAGATAAGACTTATATCGTTCTTCATGTTTTTTTAATGCCTAAAAAATAAAATAAAGATAAAATGAAGTATTACTATCCCTTTAAGGGGTTAAGTCATTAAGTCATTGTTATTTCTGCCTTATGATGCTTTTATCTTGACCAAGATTTGCTCCTCTTTTCTTTTTTGCATAAGGCCTATATTGTGTTTTTTTCTTTGTTCTCTTTGACAAAAGGAAGACTGTAAAATAAAGACAAATGTTAATTAGATATCTTTATATGAGATCTTGATAAAGGCCTCCGTGGTAGCCAAAACATTTTTCTCACATTTGAAGACTGTGTTATGCCTGTCTGCTTACTGCTATTATAATATTATTATTATATGGCTATGTCTTTTTGTTTCCTTTAGAAAGCTCTTTCATGCATCCAAATTGATCTAATGAGTTTTTCAATATTGTTTTGCATTAAAGGGAATGTCTGTTCACTTTATATATTTACAGATGATGTGGTTAAACCAGACATATCAAATACAGATGCTTCCATGTTTGCTGCGTTGCCTGCTCACACTCATTAAAATAAATCTGTTTATCATAATGTGATTTGGCATCGGGGCTTGTCATCCATGGACTATTGTCAAAACTAAGGATTAAACGAAAAATACAATTATTCATAAATGTGTATGATAATTGGTTTAAAACAACTGCATTCAAACTCCCTGTTCAATATCCTACAGTAACATTTCTGTGTTATAATTGGAGATGTCAGTAGCAAATGAAAATGTGTGTCATTGCAATCCAAGATTTATAGACTGACTCAAAGAGGTGAAAATATCATGTGTCATAAAGTCAAGTTAAACATTGGGCCCTTATTTAAATATTAATCACAGTAGAGCAGGGAGCTTCAGTAACAGTTCCAATCTCATGTAACGTATAAATAGGTGTTTAAATCTCTGACTCCCCACTACACTAATGCTATTGCAACTCTATCCCCAAAATGTAACCCTTTGAGTGTAAGCGAGGTATCCAATGCTTTGCAATGTAATACGTTCATAATTGAAGACACGGGAAAGGGCAGTAAATAATGTACTGTGTTCGCTTTTTTTGATGTATACTCTTATTTTCTTTGTATGCAAAAAGTAAATGAGCACATACCAGGGTGAACCAACTGCAATAAGGGGAAGAAGAAGATTTACCATTGATTTAAACAGGACTCTTAAACCCTTGGATTATTAAGCGGTCTTTTACACATTATATCCGAGTGAAATAAATCACATTATACATATGCAGCATGATACTTCACAGTAGAGCGAACAGATTATATGCCATCCTTACCTGTCTGATTTCCTCTGAAGGACCCTGGTTGTCAAACAACGTGCCAATACTGTAGCATGGTAATTCTAATGAGTTTGTAGTAAATGCAAGTATTATAGTGGAGGAGTTTCTTAAAAAGCATGCTCTTTTTCCTTTTTGTTTTCTTTCCTTAATAACTTTAATTAAGACATCTTGTTCAGGCAATGTCCCATCTATTCATCTATTTCCTAAGTAATTGCTTGACCTTGTACCCTTGACCTCAAGATGTTTTAACTTAGTCAATAATGTGAAAAGTTAGTTGTCTGATTGGGAGTTGCTTTGCAAAGGAATGGGAAAAGTTTGAGAGATCAATTAATTGCTAACATTATGTAACAGACAGTGCAGCTCTTGTGCATTTTGTTATCCGAGAAGGTCCTATAGTAGTTGTCATTCCTTAATTCCTATTGAGTTCTCTGGGAACTGTTCAATTACACATAGCTCAGACACACATTACTGTAAATTGTCACAGGAGTCATAAGCATCCTCTAATGCCTAAACAGGGTAGCAAACATGTTGACCCTCTGAAAAAAATGTTTATGGTCCTATTGATATGTGTGTTAAATACACAGAATATTTTCCTCTAAGGCAAGAGTAGCAAGAGTATGTATTAAATCACATTCTATTATCATGGTGAGATGGACTGAATGATGAGAAAACTCTTCATTGACAAGATCTCTCTGATACCTATTGTTTTCTACCAACCAAGTTTATCAAAATGTCTGAAAACTCTCATGCTTAAAACAGATTCTGTATAAGAAGAAACAGATTGGAGAATTTTCACTCATTGGAGCGTTTCCTCACTAACAAGTTTATTATAATTTTTTTAATATCAGCTTCATAATTTAACAGATAATCTCACTGACCTTAAGATTGCAATGTAGCAATTATGTATGCCATGCTTATTTCATATTTTATATGTATTAATATTATCAATAAGCATGACATAATGCTTTGCAATCTTAAATCCAATGCTTTTAATTCTCAATTCATAGGGAGAGCTGTAGGAACATTTTCTGGTTAGGATAAAGGGCTAAGAATCTGGACTGTCCATACAGGATCTGGACAGCAGGCAAGTATTGTTTACACTTCTAATTCCAACTGTGGAAAGTGTGTGGTGTAATAGAGAACGGGTTCAAAAAGTAAACTCAGGTAATCTAATATTCTGATCTGTGATGAGTAAGATTTGCAATGGCTCAGGATTGACTAAAACTTCTTTTTGTGTCAAGGAGTGTAGTGGCCATAAGAATGAAAACATGACCACTTTAGAGTTGGGATGAGGCCACCAGAGTAGAAGTGTGGTCAGCCATGCAGTGCTGAGAATGGGCTGTTACAAGAGATAAAGCTGGAAACTAAACACCCCTGCTTAAATATTTAGCATAATTAGTGTTTTATTATGGAAAAAAGTGAGTTTAAAGAAAATCTACCAAATATTTAGGAACTATTTATTCAAATGAATGGCACATGATACTTCTCAGCATCATGCAGCATTTTCATAATTCTGACATGTACCTGTTCTTTATACAGTATATTAATCCATGTGTTTTATTTTTCATGACTATATGTCTTAAATGTAATAAACATGACAGGATCTTCCATCCCACAAAAACAGTTGAATATTAAACGTTTCTACTAGCATTGAGTTATCATAGAATCTCACAATTTGTATTCAGGAAGCTAAAGGGAAGTCATTCTGGTACAAACCAACTGCACTATATGGGACAAGTCAAATTTCCATTGATTTAAATGGAGCTCTCACTCCCATTGAATGTCACACTGGGCTCAGCTGGTTTGCAGTTGTTTTGCTCCAGAAATGCTCAAATTCCTTTTAGTATTTAACGTTTACCCTGTAGTATACCCCAGGCTTGTTTTCTGGTGCATCTATAGATATATAGGTTTTACTCCGCAGAAAATAATTGCAGCAGCACTCTCAGGACTTGTGAAGAAAGGCAAGCTTTCCTGGCTGGAACGTTGACAATAAACATCTAAATCTCCATATTTTCACAAGTCCTAACAGTGCTGCTGTGATTATTTTCTACACATCTATTTTGCCTACATAGACTGCACCCAAGCATTCATCCTTCTAGATGTGAGTGCTTCTTGACCATATATATATATATATATAAATGTATACATATACATACATATACATAACTCGTTGAAATCTGACTTAAATGCTTAGTGGGTTTGTATATATACAGTACTGTGCAAAAGTCAGGCAAGTGTGAAAAAAATGCTGTAAAGTAAGAATGCTTTCAACAATAGTTTCTTTTTATCAATTAACAAAATGATTGGTGAGTGAACAGAAGAAAAATCTAATTCAAATCAGTATTTGGTGTGACTACCCTTTCTCTTCAAAACAGCATCAATTCTTCTAGGTACACTTGTACAAAATCAGGGATTTTGTAAGCATTTAGTCAGGTATATGATTAAACAATTATACCAGACAGGTGCTAATGATCATCAATTTAATATGTGGGTTGAAACACAATCATTAACTGAAATAGAAATAGCTGTGTAGGAGGAATAAAACTGGGTGAGGAGCAGCCAAACTCAGCTAACAAGGTGAGGTTGCTATAAACAGTTTAATGTCAAAAGTCATACTCCATGGCAAGACCGAGCATAGTAACAAGGTATTTATACTGCATCAGCAAGGTCTCTCCCAGGCAGACATTTTAAGGCAGGCAGGGGTTTCCAGATGTACTGTCAAAATTCTTTTGAAGAAGCACAAAGAAACAGGAAACGTTAAGGACCATTGATGCAGTGGTCGGCCAAGGAAACAGTGCAGCAGATGAAAGACACATCATGCTTACCTTCCTTCACAATCTGAAGATTTCCAGCAGTGCCATCAGCTCAGAATTGGCAGAAAACAGTGGGATCCTGGTACACCCTTCAAACATCTGGAGAAGTAGTCTTCATGTAAGACTGGTGGCCAAAAATCCATACCTCCGACATGAAAAAAAGATCAAGCAACTCAACTATGCACAAAAACACAGGAACTGGGGTGCAGAAAAATGGCCACAGGTGCTCTGTACTGACGAGTCAAAATTTGAAATATTTGGCTGTAGCAGAAGGCAGTTTGTTCGCCGATGGGCTGGAAAGCAGTACACGAATGCTTGTCTGTAGACAACAGTGAAGCATGGTGGAGGGCTGCATTTCTGCAAATGGAGTTGGGGATTTGTTCAGGATTAATGGTCTCTTCAATGCTGAGAAATATAGTCAGATACTTATTCATCATTTGGGAGGCATCTGACTGGCCCCAAATTTATTCTGCAGAATGACAACGACCCCAAACATACACCCAAAGTCATTAAAAACTATCTTCAGTGTAAAGAAGAACAAGGAGTCCAATAAGTGATGGTATGTCCCCCACAGAGGCCTGATCTCAACATCATCAAGTTTGACTGGGATTACATGAAGGCTGCCTGAGGCTGCCTAAATCAATCCACAGAAGAACTGTGGTTAGTTCTCCAAGATGTCTGGGACAATCTACCTGCCGAGTTCCATAACAAGCTATGTGCAAGTGTACCTAGAAGAATTGATACTGTTTTGAAGGCAAAGAGTGGTTACACCAAATATTTATTTGATTTAGATTTTTCTTCTGTTCACTCACTATCATTGTGTTAATTGATAAAAATAAACTATTACAATTTTTGAAAGCATTCTTATTCTACAGCATTTTTTCACACCTGTGGGAAAAAAAGCAGTAAAATAACACGTGAACTGTAAGATGAGAAGTGTCATTTTTCACCTGTTTTGCTTTTGAAATGAAACATTTTACCCATAACTAACTGCAAGCATCTACAGGTCCCTCCTTTGCCTGTCTGCCTCTACACTGGTAGCTAGTGTCAAATTTCAGCAGCTTTCTGTTTCCATTGCAAAGCCTGAAGTTTTAATTTTGTATTTCAGTGCAGGATAGACCTGTTCAATTCAGAATCAGCAGAATAAAAAGCACAATAGTAGTCACTGCACCAGAGTCCATCACATCTTGTCTTTTGTTCTTGTGGCTACAGGAGTGACTGTATGTAAGTGACACAGAATATAAAGTTGCACCAGTTGTCTGTCATGTCTTGCATGTATTACATATTGTCTGTGTAGTATCTGTCACTCAGTGTCAGTTTAATCCCAGGCTTAGCCAGATCAGGTTGGAAGATACATCACTCAAAAAGCTTTTTTTTAACACTCCTTTATGCCTTCACACAAATACCCACTGAACAACTGCCTACCGCAATGCTTATGTCATGCATCTCCAGCTCCCTGAGTCTACACTAGCTAGAATCAAATACTCAGCAGCACTGTATCTCTCCCAAACACACAGTGACAGTAAGTGGGAAACTAACACCCCTTGTATACTTTAACATATTGGGATACATGAGATGGAATTACATTATCATTGATTTAAATTTTAAGTTGGATGAAAAAGGGGGGGGGGGGTCAGGGGAAAACTGATCTTTTCATGTGAAGTCCTGTTTTTATGCATACTTATCCTTTGAAGAAAAAAATCCTTTTTATCCATCCCTACTTGTCACCATAAGTTTAGTCTAGTTAATTTTAAAGATGGCTAGAGATAAAAAAAAATTGCCTCTATTCAGCATAACCATATGGATGATAGAACTATCTTTAGCACATTACAAACTGTTCCCCCCAAAATCCTATGTTAACTGGACAGGGACTGTTGGACTTGTAGCCCTAAAGTCATTGAGGATTGCCCAACCCTGCTACAGAATAAATGGAAATGGAAATAGAAAGCAAAGGATTTTAATACACTTTCATGGAGCTAGTAGGTCTTGATTTAAACATAACTTCCAAAATACATCAATAAAAACATGGACAGTATGATAGTACTGTGACTAATTCTAACCCTGGAGAAACAATCAATATACGAAACATTCATTCCTCTGCCCCCATTAGATGCAATGTTATCTTTTCCTTTTTATCTCTGTTGAAATAAGCTTGGGTGCTGCAATAATCCTGTTAAGAAATGCTTTGAGGGTATTTATGACAACTATACAGAATGTTCTTCTTGTGACACACTTATTATCTGTCAGACTTATTTCAAACATGACTTTAGGCAAGGGTTTTCATACAACTATATTTATACTGAAATTTCAAAATTTTTATATTTCTACAATTATTTTTCATTGTAGAATGCTTCTGTTCAAATAATCACTCATTCAGAAGGCTGGTGTGAGACTAGATATATCATATCTTCAGAGCTGTGAAAAAGTGCAGGAGGTCCATCCAGGGCTGATTTTATATGTCAAGCCCCCTTAGTCATAGCCCCAATTGTCACATAATTCTGCCATTTTTAACACCCACTTCATACTGGATTTAAAAATATATATCTATTTTATATTGCACGCAGCAGACTGCTGTTGATCTGCCCACAGTATGTGATCCCCTATCAATGTTTTCATAGGAAGGTAAAGGATACAGTACACAGCTGTATGCATTTCAAAGATTTTGGTATGTTTCAAGAGCTGGAATAATGACACATTCTGTAAATATAAATGTTACTGCACACTAGCCTAGGTTTAAAAAGGCAAGTGACCCCTCATTTTATGCAGTCAGTTGTGTAACTTCAAAAATGGTTTGCGTTGCCTTCTTTATCTTCATACCTGTATTCATTGAACCATTTTAGTGAAGATGTCATTTCAATAAGTAAAACTAAAACTGATGCATATGGTAGGTCTTGACACACCTGCGCTATATCAGCACATACTAACAGTTACCCATTTTCTTACTGGGACAATGGTTATGTAATACAGAAGGAAATACCATGGTCTTCAAAGATTTCATTTTTAAGAGGTTGAATTATTAAACTCTATTTTATCCCACAGAGCCACAAGATTTATGAATGGCAACCTTGGGATAGAAAGACAAATGACACTCATTTAATCCCAACGGTTGTCTAGATTACAAAATCATATGTCTTCTCTATTTTTCCTTCATGTTTGTAGGTATTATAACAATTTCTGATCATGAGAACACAGTTGAAAAAAGCTTGAACGCCCCTGCAGTATAATCTTATCTAGATCAGTTTTTGTATCATTGAGCTGGAATTTACTTTACTAATTAAAAGTGATAACATTGGTATTTCCATTGTGTAGTATGGGGATATGTTTAACAACAGCCTTATTTCTTTGTTTTTTAATGTCAACCACATGTCCCAGAACCTGTCTCTGTACTTGTCGTTTGGATTTACCAACATGGTTTTTACCACAGATACAGAACATGAAATAAAATACTCCTCGGGGGTTATGCACTAAGGTATGATAAATTGGTGATAAAGTGGAGACGACATTTCCAATGTTATAAACTGTCCAAGGCTTTTGTTATTCGATGCTTTCATCGTGCCAAGATATCAAAAGATAGAGATATCTTAGTACAGTGGCTCCATAGAATAACATAAGACTTGGAGACTTCATCACACTGGAGAAGTCATCTCCACGTCATTACCTCTTTATCGCACTTTAGCGCATTCCCTCACCCATTTGTTTTATAATCTAAAGTCTCAAATTCTGTATTTCTCTGGGTAATCAGTAGTGCCAAAACCTTTGCCCCTTTTCATATATTGGCAGGCCTGGCAATCACTACAGAGATATCAATCTTTTACTTTAGATCTAAGAGACGTAATTTGAACTGCTGTCTTATGGTGGCTCTTAGTTAAGATGGCCCTCTCCTAAGTGTTATGCTTGGGTAACGACATAGTACGTGCCAGTGTTTGTTCAGTATCTGATATAATTTTGTGTTTAATATTGAGCATTCTGATGAAGCAAATTTGTTTATCATCTGCTTTATTGTTAAATGTGGGGTACATTAAGAATATCTATCTGAATACAGTACATTTTGATAAGATACTTAAAGAATGCTACTGCTCTAGCCATGCTCTTTAGAGCAATTTTTTTTAGTTTTGCTGCTTCTTCTTTAAATTCAAATGAAATTAGAATTCTATGCATTTTACAATAACTTTCTATTTTTTATCTGAATGATGATTGGCTGAGAGGTGAAGTTACTTTAGGGCACATTCTGTTCCATGTGCAGCCCCACCTCCCAGCCAAACTGAGTGTGAGAAAGGATTTAAACAGAGAAAGCCAATCACTGTTCATTTTATTCTCCCATTAGCTTGGGCAATGCAGAACCAGATTTGCATCCCAGGCTCCCCTAGGCAAGGAATTTTAGGTGCTCTTAGCTCCGCCCTTGGCCTGACACCCTACTCCTCACATGATCCTGCCCCCTGTCCTGTCTACTGTTTCCTAGCACAGAACATACCCATTGCCTATAACAAGGAAGAAACAAAAAAGTTTTAACCCTTGGTTGCTAGAGAGATCTACAACTCATTGCTCTAGCACCCATTGGGTTAGAAAATAGCCTGTAATGATGTATAGAACTAGTACAGGGACACTGAGATTGCTCTGGCCACATCTACAACAGAGAATATGGGTGTGGTCAGCACAGCTGAGGCTCCTCCCAAAATTTGGTGCTCTAGGCAGTTGTCTACTCTGCCTATTGAGAAATCAGGCACTAACCAATGACCACTTTTTAGTGGTGGGGGAAAAGGGGCTCTATAATTGGAATTGTTTGGGTGGCTGGGGGGAACAGGACTGCATTTTAACAAATTTGTTTTGAGGGTTATTAAATTACACTAGTATGTTTTTCAGATCAGTGCTTATTTTTGCTAGAATGATTGTTACTTCTAGGATGGGGGGGGGTCTGCAATGTTTGACCAACACTCTATTGTGAAGAACTATAATTATGTTCTAACATTTCTGTGATTCCATAGAAATATGTATATGGGCACCTGACCTAGAATAGTTCCCCAATGTTTTTTATCCTCTGAGGGGAACAGGGTATGGAGGTACACCTCATCCCTGAAATACTTGCTAGTGAATATTATTATTATTTAGACTGCTTCTTTACTCTCTAATTGGGTGCCTGCAGCCAACAGCTGGGGACCTAACCTTTGATAATATATTTTTGTCATAATAGGTGGGAATTTGCCTTAAGGAAAGTGAAGGGGAACTTCTAATCACCACGTGATGTTGGGGGAGGTGGTCTGTATATAGTTATATGCTTATAGCTCATAGCTAATTTTTTAATAAGTTACACCACTGCTGGTATTATATCGTATTACATGCTGGTTATATTGTTGCAGGGATGGATGAACACGGGGATGGGTCTCTATGCTATGATATTGACATATTTTTCAAATACTTCACTTGATATGTGAAACTGCCAATGCTTATGTCAGAAACTGGGATCAAAAATTGATGTTTGCCCTCCACCATTCTCCCTCTCTCCCTCTCCCACCTGTTATTTTTTCCTTCACCCTTCAGTTACCACTACTTTGCTTAAAGATTCCCCAGTGATACCCCTTTAAGTGATGCTGAATTTATGAGAGGTTGAGCATCATTATGGAAGGTTCACTGTTGGTATTGTTTTTCTGGGTTTAGTTCAGAGTTGGAGATCTTTTCTCCTTCTTTAGTGTCACGGTACACTTATGATTATAAACACATAACACAGGTACAGGTGAATTAACCAGTTTATTAAGATAAAATACAAGAGCCAATACACTACCCCAACCTTTCCAGTGACAGACGTGAGGACAGTGTAGTCCACTACCCAGGAGCTGACACTGAGCTACTATCTCTGCCCACAGATCGCTAAGGTAGCAAGGGTGGTAGAACCAGCCTATGGTTCTATGGAGTGAATATTGCAGAAGCCTAGAGAGCTAGGGATCCAGTACAGGAGCAAGACCGGGGTGACCCGCAGGCAGTAGCCAGGAGGTACAGCTAGTCTGGGGATGCCGGAGTATAGAGCGACCTAGCAATACCTAGCAAGACTAACCCAGAGACTGCCGGACAGAAGGCAGACACCACAGTACCAGGGTGGTACTGAGTGCTCTAGGCTGTAGGGAGCGAGAGGCAGCAGCATACGATAAAGACAGTGTGGAAGTCCAACAATACCAGGTAATGCAAGGAGCGAGTAGTCAGACAGAGCCACAAGTTAAAAACGGAACAGTCAGCCAGAACCACGGAACTCACAGATCGGGTAGTCAGCCTGAGCAGTGTCAAGCACAGAGCAGGTAGTCAGACAAGGCCTGGGTCATACACTGAGTGGTTAATCAGACAAGGCCTGGGCCATACACGGAGCGGTTAGTCAGACAAGGTCTGGGTCATACACAGAGCGGATAGTCAGACACCGCCAAGGATTGAGCCAAAGGATAATCAGAAGCCAAGCAAAGGTCAAACGAGAGACAACAGTAGCAATGCGCAGGTACACCATGAAAGGGCACTGAAGCTCAGTTCTCCTGCCGCATATAAGGCCAACAGAGAAGGTGGGACTGGAATTGGCCAGTTAGTGCAGAAGGTACAAAACAGCGAGCGCAACGTCAGTGACGTACGCCCACAACATAGAGGCCAGCAGTCAGGGAGCAGCGATCAGCAATACCACTGCTTGTCCAGATAAGGGGACATGACAGGTAACACATATTTAGCTAGGGAGGTTGAGGATAGGGTAGGAGGTTGTTATATCAATTATTCCAAGATTAGGGTTATGAGAAAGGGTCCCTTCTTTCCCCCCTCCTTTTTTTGGGGGGTCGCCCTCTTGCCTGACCTGATGGGCAGAATTGGCTGCACGTGCTGAAGTTTTATCACTCTTACACTTTTGTATTACATGATGAGTAGTTATGTATATACATTTATTCATGGAATGTGAGGGGGATTTAAAAAAATGTACAGTTTGAGTTCATTGAGATTAAATCTGATGAAAACGATAGATACCTATTTCTGACTTGCAAACTGGTAGTCTTGATCACATTGTTAAACATTTATATGCCATCTCCCTCCTCCATGTAGACCTTGTCTGCGGCACTTAGGTATGTTGCAATTTGGCCAGACTGTCAAATAATAGGTATGGGTGACTTTAACTGTGTACTTTATCCTAAACTAGATCAAATGGGCACAAACTCCACATTAAGTCAAAAGGCATTGAGCTTTTTTCAGGGGACATGGGTTAGTGGACATTTGGAGGGTGTTACATCCAGGAAATAGAGGATTTTCATGCCAATCTTCTACCCACTGTATGTTCACACAAATTGATTTTGCATTTGTCAGTGAGGGGGTTCGCCAGATCATAAGAGGCTGTGATTTTCTGCCTAGAATAGAGTATGATCATGCCCCTGTCTCTTTGGGAATTGAAAGGGATTTGAGTGACTCTCCTCATTGATGGTGACTTAATCCAACATGGCTAGCCATAGATCAGATTGTGAACGAACATGGTTCAGAATTAAATG
This sequence comes from Rhinophrynus dorsalis, assembly GCA_037306005.1. NCBI lineage: Eukaryota > Metazoa > Chordata > Amphibia > Anura > Rhinophrynidae > Rhinophrynus > Rhinophrynus dorsalis. The sequence continues at coordinate 256,742,297 of CM074723.1, read as the reverse complement.
ACTCTTTTGAGCTTAAGCCCAACTCCGCTGGTGACATGGTAGTTTGGGAGGTGGTGAAGGCCTGCGCAAAGGCCTTGCTGATCTCTCATACTTTGGAGCAAAAAAAATGCCATAAACAAGACCAAGTAACTAGCTGGAGTGAGATATTCAAGATGCGGAGAAGAAGTATGTGGAAAATACTATGATAAGCGTCAATCCACTAGTCTAAATTTAAACCTGCTGGCCTGAATGCTATTCACTTGTTTAATAAAAAAACAATCTATTTTGGAGAATGATGATAAGGTGGGTAAAACCTTGGCGCACATGGTCAAATCTAATAGGGTCTGCATTAAAAATCTAAAGGCCACATGCTTACTAAGGATGCAGACATTAACTGACAATTTGCACTTTACTATGAATGTTTATGTGGATCTTGGCTCAGTAGCACTAGGTCAGAGATTTCTGGCAGACTGTGATGTCCTTAGGGAGGTGGTTGAGGTGATAGAGTAGCTCCTTTTGGAAAGGCTACAGGAGTTGATGGATTGCCCTTAAAGTGGTATAAAAAGTATGTTGACATCATGGCTCCCATCTTTACAATGGTTTTTTGTTAACCTTTGAAAATGGCTCTTTGCCTTCTATGAAATTGACATCTGTTGTGCTCATCCCAAAGCCGGAAAGGACCTTACATTATGTGACTCATATCTTCCTATATTGCTCTTAATTACTGACACAAAAATATTGGCAAATTTATTGGCAAACAGACGAAGCGTGGTTTTGCTGAAGCTGATTAATTCTGACCAAACAAGTTTCATACTGGGGAAATCCACAGAACACAGTCTTAAGAGATTGTTTACTCATTTATCCCTCTCTCACAGGAAAATATGGGGGATAGAGCCATTGCTTCTCTTGATGCTGCTAAGACATTCAACTCAATAGAATGGGTATATATATGGGAAGCACTGAGGAGCTTTGGATTCGGCCCCACTTTTCTCCAGTGGATCCAGACTCTATACCAGGAACCTCTAGTAAGTAGACTCGTGGGTGGACAGGCTTTGTCATCATTTGCCTTACATAGGGGACCATGACATTTCCTCACTGATAATTTACTACCCATTGCGGGGATGTTTCGTGAAAAAACATATTTATTGCACAATCTTCCTCTTAATATTTTAGGGAGCTCCAATCTTATAAAAATTCCTTCCTAAACTTCTTTATATTTTACAGAGTACCCCACTGTATACTCCTAAATCTCTGTTTTTAGAACTTAACAACATAATCCCAGAGTTTTTGTGGAGGAGAAATGCCCTAAAATAGGCTTACTGACTCTATAGAAGCCAGGGGACTAGGGCAGAATTGCACTTCTGGATTTTCCCCACTATTTCTTGACAGCACACATTCTATACGTCTTTGTTATGGCTGACCCCAATACAGCCTTTATATTTGTGAATCTGTAAAATGCAGTCCTTCGTAGAGGATATTCCCTGCCCCAGATACTTCTTGTGGAGCCTGATGCTAGTGTTTCTGCAACCCTAATACACCTCTTTGAAATACCAAAACACTGTCTCACCTTATGAAAAACAAAAAACACACAAAAGGGGGGCGCCAATAGTGCCTTATCACTATGCTAGTTGATGTAATAATCCTACTAATGAATGAATACTCACATTCTTCATATGCTGTGTAATAAACCTATGTTACACACAGCTGTTATACATACAGAGAAAATATTACCGTCTCTGATCGGTATCGGTCAATCCCGTCTGTATTCCTCTTCCTCCTCCTTCCTTCAATCCCCAATGTAATGTTAATCCAACTCTAGGCAGGCTTTCAAGTTTATTCAAATATCATTTGTTAAAATCGAAACCACTGTGTAATTCTTACTCATTTCGCAGCTTTGATGCTGCGTTATCAAAGAAAGTAGTATACATTAATATCATAAGACTTAAAAACTTAAAATGTGAATGCAACGAACAAACCTGCCTGCTCAAAATTTAAAACGTTCTCACTGATCCTGATTGGCAGACCTAATAGCTGCCAGTCAAACTTTCCATTATTGGAATTAACCCCTCGAGTTTCAGTGTGAATGCCTAATTATAATCTGTACAACTCTAAGATCCATGAATACAATTATTTGCATAAATACATTAATTTGATGATACACTGTTGCCTTCTGTTATAATGTTGCAATCTGAACATAAACTACAATGCCTACAGTCCTTCCGCTCCACTAACCTCCATGTGCGCTCTGCATATATTGGGTACTTCTACTCTTACTAGAGATATACATGGGGGAAGTGTATAGGAATCTGTTGAATGTGTGTATCTACTATATACTGTGGGAAAATGTATACCTCTAATACATTACTACTTCTACACAGCTCACTTTGAGATGTATCCTAGATCTCTAAAAACTTATCTACCAATCAAAATTCATATCACCTTCAATATAGATGTAATAAGAATAAAATATGAACTAGCAAAATCTACAGTCTAAAATATCTCTCTCTATATATATAAATATATTAATATTATGTCCTACTAATCTGTGTACAAATCTAAACTAACCTTTGAATAGTGACTTTCTCTATATTCCTCATGTCATCTAAGTGTAGGCCTGTGATGGTGATGGTACCAATTAGATGTATATCTAATAGAAAAAATACTACATATATTAAAAAATAAACAATATAAGTGTATAATGTAACTAATGTAGATTCTAACTTAAGTGTATAATGTAACTAATGTAGATTCTAACTAATTTAATGACTGATAAATCTAGTGATGAAATTAGTATAATCTCTTCTCATAGATTTGCTTATGCTATGGATACTATTTAAATTTGTGTTCTGTGTTGTTCTGATAATTGTGAGTTTTTTGTTTGTTTTATATTATTTTTATGTTTATAATATATGGGTGAATATCTTTTTTTGACTAGGTTATTTACAAACTCGTATTTGAAAAATTAACATATATTCTTAGAAGCATATTTATTACTTGCAATAGTAATTTATGATTGTATTGTTTAATGAACTTGTTTGGTAGATAAGCCTATTTTGTTAATTGTCTGAGATAATTATTTACTGAGGAGCTTGAGGATGCCATTGGCTTCTACTTTCCCAGAGGTAGAAGTTGGAGAGAAATGGTATTGTACACTTGATGTATGCTCATTTAGTCTTATACAACTTTTGATAGACTATAGAGAAAACAAGCTGGCTCAGGCAAACAATTCCATTGAAAACATGAATATAGAGATGAATAAATTGAAGGGTCATAGGGATTTTTCTAGATTTGAAGAACGAACAAAGAAAAATGTTGATACTTCCAGAAAGAACTAATTTCTAGGAAAAAGAAAAAACTAGAGAGAGACAAGATGGATTATAAACAAAATCAGATTAGGACAAAACAAAGATCTAAAGAAAGGGGTTGAATCCAAGAAGAAAATACCTACAGGGAGAATAAATCCACACATAGTACTAATGGAAGATCCAAAGAACATACTCCCTATACAGGTTACATGAACAGAGAAAGTAGGAACATACCCCAATATGAAGAGGTAAGTCCAATAAAAATAAAAACAAAAATATAGAATTAAATGAAAAAACAGAAAAAACAGAGACACATCATAAACATTCATATATAGGAAAAACAGAGGATAATGGAGATCCGGATGAAGGTCCATCATATTGCACTGGACTTTCGAATGAGGTGAGGGCTATGTCTTCTTCCACCACGGCCTCTATGGATACTAATACTCCCTTCCCTACGGTTCCCGTTTTGGGGGACAAAATAGGAGTGGGAGCACCTTGGTGGAAAGATCACAGCCTGTTTCTGCCTTTAAAGTCAGAGCCGGACTCCAAAAGAGGAAGAGGACACACCAAACAACAAAAAGACACGTGTAGATTAGAATAAAAATTAGACAATATAAAAATGTTTAATTTTTCTAAACATGTGTTTAATAAAGATGAAGAGTCTCTGTTAATGAAAGGTTTGTCCTTTTGCCCTACGAGTAACCCAGATTTGTCCCAACTTTTTATAGATTTGAATGACTATATGAGAAAGCTCTCCCTGAAAAGATATTTTGTTAACAAGTCCATGGAAAGGAATAAGATATTGGGTACTCCTGTCATTACAGGTGAACCCTTATTAAATGGATCCAAAAATGAAATTTCATATGCAGATACATCCATGGACCTAGATACAAGATACCTCTTAAACGGGGCAGTTCCATCAACACTAAAACCCAACTTTTTTCCCATTAGTTTCAAGGGGAATTATGTGGACCTTCTTTGTACGTTATTTCTGGAAGATTCCAAGTATTTGATAGAACACCCTAGAAAACAACTAAAGAATTTAACCAAAAGTGAATATAGGGCTTTAAATCTTCTTAAAAATAACACTGAAATAAGTATAAATGCCACAGATAAGGGAGGAGCAGTAGTCATACAAGACTATGATGATTATCTATAAAAGACTAATAGAATTCTATTGGATGAACAATATTATGTCAAATTGAGATCAGATCCCACCAAAGCTTATCAAAAAGGACTGCATACTCTTGTAGATAAGGCATACACAGGTGGTTTGCTGGAACGGTCAGAGAGGGATTTGATTTGCAATAAATGTCCAAGAATGGCTGTATATTACCACCCTCCAAAAATACACAAATCCCTCTCTGAACCACCCGGCAGACCAATCATTTCAGGTATTGACTCACTGACGTGTAATTTGTCTGTTTATGTAGATTTCCACTTGCAAAGATTTGTGACAGGTCTAGCATCATATTTGAGGCATTCTTCCCATTTGATTGACCTGCTTAAATATATTATATGGCAAGAAGAGTATTGCTGGCTGTCTCTAGATGCAGGACTCTATTCAAATATACCACATACTGGTGGTATAAAAGCTTGTGAATTCTTTTTGAAACAAGATTTACTGATGCCATTAGAACAAATACAGATTTTTTTTTGGCAATAAAATCATTTTAGAAAGATTAATCTGACCAGTCCAAGAAATAAACAGGCCATCCCATGAGGCTATGGCCTGTATGATCCACTGCTCCAGTATTATGGTGCCCGTGTTATCGCTGGCGACATTATGACTAGTGCTACTTCCTGATGTCTTTTATTGACTAAAGTGGTTTTGCTCCGCCCAGTGCTAGCCCTTAAATACTGAGCCCTGTCACTTCTGCAGTGCCCTTTCGTGGTGTTCGCGTTGCTAAGAGCTTGTTCCTATATTCGTGTGAATCCTGTGTATGACCCGGACTGCTTGACTACTCTGCCTGTATACGTTCCTGCTCTGTGTATCAACCCGGCCTGGCTGACGTTCCTGCTCTGTGTTCCGACCCCGGTTGGCTGACGTTCCCGCTCTGTGTATCGACCCGGTCCGGCTGACGTTCCTGCTCTGTGTACCGACCCAGACTGGCGGACGTTCCTGCTCTGTGTACCGATCCGGCCTGGCTGACATTCCTGCTCTGTGTACCAACCCGGATTGGCTGACATTCCTGCTCTGTGCATCAATCAGGCCCGGCTCACTGCTCCATCCAGCGATCTGGTTAGGGGCTGTCCTCCGGTGTCCTCTCTGTCTATGGACAAATCTTCTGGTTGCCTCATTTGCTTCTCCGGCAGTCTTGTTACTGTGACTCGGTCACCGGGTTTGTGCCTCATGATCTTACACCCCAGTGTTGGAGATCAGTCAGGTTGCATCGTGGTACGCTTGACCTGTTACCGCTTACAAGCTGAGGTTGGTTTGTTCCTGGGCGCCTCAGGCTGTCCCCACTATCTGGCGGTTGATTTCAGGTCTGAGCGTTTGTTAACCCCTTGCGGGCTGGTGCCATTGCACATTGGGTCACAGTCAATTGCAGTCTCGGTTTGGCGTTACACTGTGCCAAAAGTTGCAGTCCTCCTCTACTGTTCCGGCAGTCTGCCACTTGTCCAGACCCTTCATTTACTCCTGTGTGGCCTCAGTCGCTATTATGTCACTCTCTGCGTAGTGAGTGTCCTGTGGGCCTTTGCGCTATTAGGGCCTGCCTGTACCTCCTGGCCTAATAGCAACCATTTCTCCACTGTCTCGTTTTGGATTCACACAAACTGTAACCTGACCTGTGGCAGTGTCGTACCTTCGTGTCTCACTGGACCTGTGTGGGTTACTGAATTCTACTGTAACCTGACCTGTGTCAGTATTATGTTTGTCTATATATATACTGGACCCATGTGGGTTATTGATTTCTACTGTAACTTGACGTTTGTCAGTATTATATTTGTATATATATACTGGACCCTCTAGGGTTATTCTAATTTCTGTGTTTTTCAATAAAACTGTGTTTTTTACCTAACCTTCCGTGTCTGAGTGTCCATAAAACCATTACATCCAGTTGATCAAGATTCAAAGACACCACCTTCTCCAAAGTTGGGGGGATGTAGATCCCCAGATATGTAAGGCGTGAATAAACCCATGGGAAGGAGAAGCCTGCCTGTAACTCAGCCTCTAGAGCAGGTGTGATTCGAAGCACTAAGATTTCCGACTTCTGGAGGTTGACCTGCATACCCGAAAAAGAGCCAAACTTATTCAGCAGAATCATAAGAGCCATCAGTGAGTTAATAGGGCAAGTTAGGCTGGCTAGTATATTATCTGCAAAACAAAAAACCTTTATGGGCCTATTACCCACAGTAAGACCTGATATAGAGGCATTAATTCGTATAGCATACAGAAAAGGCTCCAATGTGAGTACAAATAGTAAAGGAGAAAGAGGACAGCCTTGGTCCCATTACTAATAGAAAAAGGAGTAGAAAGGACACCATTTACACTGATTTGAGCAGATGGAGAGTCATACAAGGAGAGTACTGCAGCCATAAACCGGTCACCCACTCCTATCCACCTCAATACTTCTGTCATGTAAGTCCAATCTACTCTGTCGAAAGCCTTCTCCACGTCTAGAGATAGCAGCAGAGAAGGCTCAGCACTGGATGATGCAGCTTGTAGCAACATTAAGGTGCAAATGATGTTATCTCTGGTCTCCCTACCAGGCATAAAACCCAGTTGATCAGGCGCAATGACTGACGGGAGCAGAGGTTTGAGCCACGAGGCAAGTGGCAAACAGCAAACAGCTTCAGGTCATTGTTAAGTAGAGAGATGGGCCTGTAACTCCCACAGCAGGAGGGGTCTTTTTCCTGCTTAGGAATGACCGCCACAAAAGCCCACAGAGTATGAGGGGACCAGGGTGATCCAAACATAATAGAGTTAAAGAAAGAAGTGATATGAGGCACCAGAGAGAGAGAAAAGGTCTTGTAGTATGCCATTGAAAACCCGTCCGGGCCTGGGCTCTTCCCCAATGGGGATGACTTGAGAGCCACTTGTACTTCATCTTCAGAAATCGGTAATTCCACGGTAGGACACCCTGGCTCTTCTTACCATAGAAGCAGGCGTCTTTCCACATTTACCTCGTGTAAGTAATGCTGAAATTTGAACCACATGTGAGATTTCAGGGATTTAGCCCGCAATATCGACACTAATTCACGGGGAGCGGGAGAGCTGATCCAACAATTGAGGTGAGGGCTCGGCCTTGTGTCGGGCTTCCAAATCTGCTATACGGGACATTAGGCACTCCAACAGCTGCCGTGAGGCTTTTTTTTTCTACTGCCAGAAGAAATTAGTAAGCCCCTAATGTAGCACTTATGTGCTTCCCAAATTGCAGACGGTGACATGTCGGGGGTGTTATTAGTAGTAGATAAAAGGTCTAGACCATGCAAGACATGATCTTTGATAACTTGATCCATCAGGAGTGATTTGTTAAGTCTCCATTGTCTAGGGGGTTTGGGAAAAGCCTCAAAAGCCAGAGTTAGAAAGATCGGACCATGATCCGAGATAGTTATAGATCCAATCTCCACCTTGGACAACATGCCAAGATGGCATTGGCTTAGGAAGAAATAATCAATAGGAGTGTAAAAGTGATGTGGGTGAGAGAAAGAGGTGTAAGCCCTGGATCTAGGATTTACGACGCGCCAGGCGTCAATCAGGGCTAGATCTGACAAACGAAAAAGCACTTGAGAGGGAACTCTTGAAGACTGGTCAGGACAGCTAGAGGTGTGATCCAGAGCAGAATTAAAGTGTAAATTAAAGTCTCCTCCTAAAATATGCAGACCATCTTGGAAGTCTCGCAAAGTACACAAGGTTTCCTTGTAAAAGGACAATTGTCCAGAAGTAGGAGCGTAAACAGTGGCCAATGTGGTGGTAGTCCCAGCCGAAGTGCCCTTCAGAAATAAAAATTGACCCTGAGGGTCAGCTTTAACAGCCGCAGAAAGTCAGGGAACATTGCAGCCCACCAAAATAGCTACACCTCGCTTTTTTACAAATACAGTTTTTAACTAAATCCATAGAGTTCACATTGCAACATAACTTTTATGAATTTGATGGTAACATCTACCTGCAAGCGAAGGGGATGGATATGGGCACCAAATCCGCGCCCAGTTGCACAAATCTATTTATGGGTCTTTTAGAACAAGCCCTTGTGTACTAAACGCGTTGGCTGGATGAGAATTTGGTGTCATATTACCGTTATATAGATGATATAATAATAATTTGGAAAGGCGATAAATCAAACATACTAAATTTTGTAGATCATCTGAACAAAAAGTCCAGGATTCATATATTGAATTCCTTGACTTACAACTATTGGGTAAGCATGGAAAAAAGATCACCACCAAAACATACTTTAAAGATGTAGATGTAAATAGCTACTTGGATTTTTACAGCTGCCATCATAAGAAGTGGCTGTGTAATGTACCATATGGCCAAATTTGTAGAATAAAAAAGAACTGTACATCACTAAAAGATTATGATTCACAATCCAAGTTACTTATGGATAGCTTCTTAGAAAAAAACTATCGAAAAGCCTTGATTATTAACGCTTATGAGAAAGCTAGAAATCGACAAACAAGAAAGAATGGTTCTAGGTCAATACAGAATAAAAGAAATCAGAAAAAAGAGAATAATAATGGAGACTTTTCTGCATTCATTACCAAATATAATAGAGAAGCAGGTTCCATTTCTGGAATTATAAGAAAACATTGGTGGATTTTAAAAAAAGATCCGCTCTTGCTTTCTCTAATTCCAGATCATCCAAAAACAATATTTAGGAGAGCATCAATTATAAAAAACATTCTGGCTCCAACAAGAAAATCTGGAATTTTAAGTAATAATAAAAACAAAAATGGGAATTTAAAAACAAAGGCGGATAAAGCACAAGCTACTCTGTTAGGAAATATAGAGGATAGTAGTAACATCAATATATTGGGACCCCAAGTGGGAGGAGTTTTCAGACGTGGATCAGAGAGATGTTTGACATGCAGGCACATTACACACAGAACAACTCATTTTAGGTCTAAAACCACAGCAGAGTCTTTTGAAATTGACAGCCTCATGATTTGCAACTCAAAACTGGTTGTATATTTGTGGGCTCCAATATATAGGTCGCACAACATCAAGTATATTTATTGCATAGTGTTTCACGCCATTTTGCCAAAAAACATGGTAGGAATTCACAAGATCTACAGGTTACCCCTATTGCGAAAATAGAGAAGAAAAACGGTGAGGGACATAAAATTTTAGCTATGAGAGAGGCATTTTGGATTTTCAGAATGTCTACCCTGTCTCAGCTGAGTCTAAATGAGATAGTTAAGTCCCAATGGTAAAAACCTAATTTCCCTTTATACTAGATTCATTAAATAAACATTAAACTGGATTATATGGGAATAATGAGGTACGGTATATTTGAGAGGAATTACAATGCTTTAACTAAAAAAGATTGATAATTTTATTGTTATATTATTAACTAATAATCACATTCAGTAAATAATTATCTCAGAGAATTAACAAAATAGGCTTCTCTACCAAACATGTTCATTAAACAATAAAATCACAAATTACTATTGCAAGTAATAAATATGCTTCTAAGAATATATATTAATTATTCAAATACGAGTTTGTAAATTAACTAGTCAAAAAAGATATTCACCCATATATTATAAACATAAAAATAATATAAAACAAACAAAAAACTCACAATTATCAGAACAACACAGAACACAAATTTAAATAGTATCCATAGCATAAGCAAATCTATGAGAAGAGACTGTACTAATTTCATCACTAGATTTATCAATCCTTAAATTAGTTACAATCTACATTAGTAACAGTATAAACTTATATTGTTTATATTTTAATATATGTAGTATTTTTCTATTAGATATACATCTAATTGGTACCTTCACCATCACAGGCATACACTTAGATGACATGAGGAATATAGAGAAAGTCACTATTCATAGGTTAGTTTAGATTTGCACACAGATTAGTGGGACATAATATTAATATATTTTTTATATATATATATAGATATTTTAGATTGTAGATTTTGCTAGCTCATAATTTATTCTTATTACATCTATATTGAAGGTGATATGAATTTTGATTGGTAGATAAGTTTTTAGAGATCTAGGATACATCTCAAGTGAGTTGTGCAGAAGCAGTAAAGTTTTAGAGGTATACATTTTCCCACAGTATATAGTAGATACACACATTTGAGAGATTCCTATACACTTCCCCCACATATATCGCTAGTAAGAGTAGAAGTACCCGATATATGCAGAGTGCACATGTCTGTTAGTGGAGCAGAAGGACTGTGGGTATTGTAGTTTATGTTCATGTTCTTCCCGATTATGTAGGTTTATCGATGCAAAAGGGTGAGTGTGTATAGATAGGTCTTTACATTCTACATAGAGTTGAGAGAATCTGAGATAGGTAGTATATTATTGGTATTCATTGGTTTTACTTTATCTATTTAGATATGAATTTTACTATTATTATTTTATATTACATGTGTGTGGGGTGAATATGCATTATACAGGATATGAAGGCTTTTGTGTGGTATTATTTGCGACATTGTGTTATATGAGGTATTATATGCGACATTGTGTTCTGTTTTGTCTAGAGTATACTTATGGGATATACATGTGCATGCATTCCGATGTCATCGGATGCCCGGGAGACACGCAGATTATTTTACATTAGAGGCTGCAGGGGCTTTTGGGCAGCTGGAGAGCCGAGAGGACATGTATATGTAAGTCTACATTATATTCCATGTACTTTACATATTCATTATAGATATATATTCTGGTTTGCATATTACATTAAAATCTCACAATTGCTTACCCATAGTGATGGAGTTGATATCCGAGTTCACAGAGTTTTAACTCTTTCGCTAGGTTATAGGTCAAGTTATATAGGATAATTAGAATTCCACTAGAAAATTTTATTAATATGTTATTTTAATGTATTGCAACATTATAACAGAAGGCAACAGTCTATCATTAAATTAATGTATTTATGCAAATCATTGTATTCATGGATCTTAGAGTTACACAGATTATAATTGGACACTCACACTGAAACTTGAGGGGTTAATTCCAATAGCGGAAAGTTTGACTGACAGCAATTAGGTCTGCCAATCAGGATCAGTGCAAAAGTTTTAAATTTTGAGCAGGCAGGTTTGTTCGTTTTGTTCACATTTTAAGTTTTTTAGTCTTATGATATTAATGTATACCACTTTCTTTGATAAAGTAGCGTTAAAGCTACGAAACGCGTAAGAATCATGCAGTGGTTTTGACTTTAATAAATGATATTTGAAGAAACTTGAAAGCCTGCCTAGAGTTGGATTAACATTACATTGGGGATTGAAGGAAGGAGGAACAGGAATACAGACGGGATTGACCGATACTGAGCAGAGACGGTAATATTATCTCTGTATGTATAACAGCTGTGTGTAACATAGGTTTATTACACAAGCATATGAAGAATGTGAGTATTCATTCATTAGTAGGATTATTACATCAACTATCGCAGTGATAAGGCACTATTGGCGCCCCTCTTTTGTGTGTTTTTTGTTTGTCATATCCATTTGGCCTGGAGAGTGGGGTTTCAGGGGAGAGCAGCCTACAATTGGAGCAGTAAGATACCTATCGCTGTACAGGGGAGCAGCTTACAGTCCCTAAGTGCTGACGCTGGTTTATACATATGTATGATTCCAGCACACACCATAAGTGAGTACCAGTTCTAGGTGGTGGCGTGGTGTATACATTGGTACAGAGGGTATTGCACAAGAGGTGCCTTCTTCTTTTTTCTTTACTGTCTCACCTTATTAACCTTGACTTGGGCTAACTTAGATATCCTCACCCTCAGCCAGCTGTACACTGCCCATGCTCTTTAAACCTTTGAACAATTACATATAGAGTTTGGACTGCTGAATCATTTTTTCTACTCATTTGCCATTGCAGAATTTAAGCTCTTGAAAACAAAAAACCTTCCTCATATACAGGGAAAAAGCATTACTCTAAAGTTGTACTCCTATGGGACCCCTAATGATTAGTTTGTGTAAGAGAATGGAACATCAAAAGAAATACATTTCAAAATCTCAATTTCTTTGTCAAATTATCTTTTAAAAACCGTAAGAGGAATAAAGAGAAATATTTAAACTTGTTTCAAGCTGAAGGGGAATTGCGTGGAAGCAAGAGAACTCTATGGAGATGTATCTGTTACTCTAGCATTACCATTATTCGCTAATTTTCAGATGAGTCTGTAAACAACCAGCGTAACTAATGACAATCACACAGAATTGGTTTAGGGTAAAGCAGGCACTAAATTATATGCTATTAATAAAGTTGACATTTGGAATCAACACTATACTACTCTTGCATTTGCTGTCTAGTAGTTTTGCAAATATTCCAAATATTATAAGTTAAGTCCCTCTGCTAATTATAGAAGGATTTAAGGTCCTGTTTACACCAGTCTCGGGACTTACTTTTTGAATTGCTTATTAAAGTGTATTCTGTCTTAACATAAGACACCAATTAGAGTAGTGACTATAGGGCTTTACACTGGGATTGTACTTACACACAATTCCCCTTTAGCTTGAAATAAGTTTAAATGTTTCTCTCTATTACTATGATTTTTAAAAGATTATTTATTAACCCCTTAAAGACCCTTGACAGTCATAGTACGTCACGGGTAAATCTGAGTTAACGACAGTGACGTACTATGACCGTCATGGAATTCCGGGCTCCCCCCGCAGCTGCACACCGTTAAGGGAGTCCGGAATCCGAATTAAAAAAAAAAAAATGCTCCGTGGTCCTTTAGTGACCGCAAGGGGGTTAAAGAAATTTATATTTTAAAATGTATTTCTTTTGATGTTCTTGTATCCTACACAAACTAACATAAGGGCTTCCATTGGAGTGAAACTTTAGGGTAATACTATTTTCCCTGTCTATGGGGAAGATTTTTTTGTTTTTTGGAGTAAATATTTATTACCTTGTACCCAATAGCCCAGTTAAATAATTACTAGTGTAAAAGCCCGTGTACACGGACCAAGGTCCTGGTGATGTTAACCCTTTGAGTGCCAGAGGGGTATGCAACACATTGCTTTGCAATGCGTTGCGTACCCCTCTGGCACTCAAAGGGTTAAGAGGCCGGTCCTGCTCTGCATCATGCACTGTAGAGACTCCCCGAAAGCACAGAATGCTCCCAGCACAGAACCCCCAGCATTCCATGATCCCAGCATTCTGTGCTCCCAACATTCTGTGCGTTCGGGCAGTCTCTACTGTGCATGACGGCTTCTGACAAACATCTTAGCAAATTATTATACAGGATAAGCATAACTCCCACATAAATAAGTGATAGTGCAATTTAAATTCTTTTCTGTCAAAATGCCAGAGGGAACTGGTCAAGAGGTTGCTTTACTTCATATTTAAATGGCTAACTACCCATACGCCAATAGATGACAGTCAACCGGGGGCCATGTGGGAAGACCTAGGAGCTTTGGAGGAATGGGAATGGATGATGGCCAAGGCTGGCCCCCTGTCTGTTGCCTTACATAAGTTCACCAACCATCTCAACTCAAGGTACTGCATAGGACTAAATACATGATTGAGAATCCTGGATGAGAGGAGGACTGGTAGGTATTTGTCCAAATATGGTATACTGAAAGCTAGTTTACTTCATATGATTTGCCCAGGGGTTTCTCAGTATTGAACTGCAGTTTTTTTTACAGATGTGGTAGGTAGAAATATTCTGTATCTATTTATCATAAAACATCAATATATGTGATCAATGTCAATAGAAGAAATATGTTGTTGCCTAAGGCTTATGTAACAAAACTCATATTGTTGCAGATCATATATTGGCAACAAATAGTTATTGTTGGTTCAGAAAAATACTGTATTCTTCTAATTCCACTAAATGAGACAGTCACTCAGATGTTTAAAAGAATCAGGTTTTAGCAAGCATACATGAAAAATATGTATAACCAAGTTGAAAGGCCCGTTTACACGGGCCACAGTTCTACCTCTGTAGGCATGAGCAGTAGAGAGTGACCGTGCCACGGCTGATACAGAGCGAAGCGCCCCGAATTCTTATATTGCAGAATTATTATATAGGATAAGTCTCAAAATCTGTTTGATGGCGCATGCAAATGCAAATTCTAAATGTATTAGAAAAAAGGTTACAAATTATTAAAGCCAACAGGACATAGAACAGTTGATGTAGCCCCAGTTATTCTATCTGTAAACATTTAGCTAAATGGTATTACTGAATCAAGCAGACGGACATAAGTAGAGAACTGTACCAATTCTGGAGAAATCCAAATGCACCATAGGGAATTACATCTATTTAACACTGATTTAATCCTCTGAGTGCAAGAGAGGTGACTAATATATTGCTTTGCAATGTGTTCCTCCCTCATCTATCAGTCATTGGGTTAAATAGGGCCTTCTACCCCTTCAGTGTTTGAAAGGTCTTATCTCATTAAGAAGCACTGGCCGAGATGCACTAAAGGTCAAAAAAGAGCTCAAAATGTCAATGTCCTGTTTGAATAGTGTTGAAGGCACATCAACAGTATTCACTAAACTGTCTTCTACATCATATCCCCATAAATCCGACAAAAATCTGCCCACAACATCAATCTGACATGGCTTCGACAGATTTACGAATTTTCACTCATCACATCAACAATTACTTATTTCCATATGTAAATGCAGAATAATGACTCATTTCCATAATGAAAATCAGGATAATGAGCCATTTTCTTATTAATGAGGTGGTGGTGTTTATATGTTAATGTGGCCACCTTCACTAAGCTCCGATAGCAGCCTCTCCCTTTAGTATCCTGTGCAGTAACAGTATCAGTCAGAAGAATGGAGGGTTGTCAACTGCTGTCGATAGGAAACGGATGCTCTTCCTCACACATAACCAACAGTAGACAACCCTGAAGTCTGACAGCGTGCTTTCTGTTTCCCCACTTCCTCGGCGGAGGAGTGGAGAAGATACTTTCAGCACCATGAACAGCATCACTCCCTTAACCCTTTGAGTGCCATAAGGATGTGCATTGCGTACCCCTGTGGCACTCAGGGTTAACAAAAAGTACACCAAGCAGTACATAATCACCCCCTCAGCTCTGTATCATGTTTCATACATATTGTGTATGGGAATTTGTGGCTCCCAACTGCCCCCCAGCCTTTTTCCCTTGCCCCCTGGTAGTCACAGATCCCCATGTACACTGTCTGACCTCCCCAGCCTTGTTCCCTTGCCTACTGGTAGCCATAAATCCCCATGGGCACTGCCTGGGCAAGGGAACAAGGCTGAGCGATGTCAGGCAATGTATGTGAGGCTAACACATGATGGAGATGTTCCCCATGCTGCCCCACAATATAGGAATCCGACATGTTGCGCCACAATATAGGAATTTGACATGCTGGCTCAAAATATAGGAATATGACATGCTGGTCTCACCGTAAAATCCACCGTAAAACTTATCATCATACTTCAAAATATAGGTTATACCCTGCATGTTATTAATAAAACATCTGACTGGGCATGCAGGTAACAGAAGTGACCTTCTGTACTTTTGCCTGAAAATATTAAAACAACAATTGGGTAAATGACAATGGATTTTTTTTTCTGATCTGTCACAGTGAAGATTGTATTAACCATATCAGTGCCAGAGGGGATACTTATCCTGTGCTCAAAGGGTTAATCTGGACCTGCCACATGTAAAGCATGTAAATGTGAAAGCTTCAGTACAACTGTCCTGTACATCATTCCAGGCAAATGTGTACCATATGCTTAGTTTTGCACACACACTCTGAAAGAGAGAGGAATGTGCGCACACATACAAAGAAAAAGACACATGCTGAAAAAGAGATAAACACACACACACACACACACACATAGAAAGAGACATATATAAACTGCTCAAAAAAATAAAGGGAACACTTAAAAAACACAATGTAACTCGAAGTCAATCACACTTCTGTGAAATCACACTGTCCACTCAGGAAGCAACACTGATTGACAATCAATTCCACATGCTGTTGTGCAAATGGAACAGACAACAGGTAGAAATTATAGGCAATTAGCAAGACACCCCCAATAAAGGAGTGGTTCTGCAGGTGGTGACCACAGACCACTTCTCAGTTCCTATGCTTCCTGGCTGATGTTTTGGTCACTTTTGAATGCTGGCGGTGCTTTCACTCTAGTGGTAGCATGAGACGAAGTCTACAACCACAACCCACACAAGTGGCTCAGGTAGTGCAGCTCATCCAGGATGGCACATCAATGCGAGCTGTGGCAAGAAGGTTTGCTGTGTCTGTCAGCGTAGTGTCCAGAGCACGGAGGCGCTACCAGGAGACAGGCCAGTACATCAGGAGACGTGGAGGAGGCCGTAGGAGGGCAACAACCCAGCAGCAGGACCGCTATCTCCGCCTTTGTGCAAGGAGGAGCAGGAGGAGCACTGCCAGAGCCCTGTAAAATGACCTCCAGCAGGCCACAAATGTGCATTTGTCCACTCAAACGGTCAGAAACAGACTCCATGAGGGTGGTATGAGGGCCCGACGTCCACAGGTGGGGGTTGTGCTTACAGCCCAACACCGTGCAGGACGAACACCAAGACTGGCAAATACGCCACTGGCGTCCTGTGCTCTTCACAGATGAAAGCAGGTTCACACTGAGCACATGTGACAGACGTGACAGAGTCTGGAGACACCGTGGAGAACGTTCTGCTGCCTGCAACATCCTCCAGCATGACCGGTTTGGCGGTGGGTTAGTAATGGTGTGGGGTGGCACTTCTTTGGGGGGCCGCACAGCCCTCCATGTACTTGCCAGAGGTAGCCTGACTGCCATTAGGTACCCATATGAGATCCTCAAACCCCTTGTGAGACCATATGCTGGTGCGGTTGGCCATGGGTTGCTCCTAATGCAAGACAATGCTAGACCTCATGTGGCTGGAGTGTGTCAGCAGTTCCTGCAAGAGGAAGGCATTGATGCTATGGACTGGCCCGCCCATTCCCCAGACCTGAATCCGATTGAGCACATCTGGGACATCATGTCTCGCTCCATCCACCAACGCCAGGTTGCACCACAGACTGTCCAGGAGTTGGCGGATGCTTTAGTCCAGGTCTGGGAGGACATCCCTCAGGAGACCATCCGCAACCTCATCAGGAGCATGCCCAGGCATTGTAGGGAGGTCATACGGGCACGTTGAGGCCACACACACTACTGAGCCTAATTTTGACTTGTTTTAAGGACATTACATCAAAGTTGGATCAGCCTATAGTATGGTTTTCCATTTTGATTTTGAGTGTGACTCCATATCCAGACCTCCATGGGTTGATAAATTTGATTTCCATTGAGAATTTTTGTGTGATTTTGTTGTCAGTTCATTCATTCAGATCTAGGATGTGTAATCTTGGTGTTCCCTTTATTTTTTGGAGCAGTGGGATGTGTAATCTTAGGGTTCCATTTATTTTTTTGAGCAGTGTATATACTAGCAATGTGGGATGGCACTGCCCGTCAGGCTATATAGGGAATTAATGCACACACACGGATGCAAGATACACACACACAGAGACACACATGCAAATGCACACGCATGCGCTGAGATGCATAAAGAGCGACACAGTCATACACACATACATGCAATGCACAACATGCAGACACATAGAGTGTGATACAGACATGCAAAACACAGTGAGGAATACACAGGCACACACAGACACACACACACACACAGAAATAAGTCATAAGGAGGTGACTTATGTGTCATTGTAATGAGTTTGTGTTTGAACTTATGCCTCCACTGTGGCATTCATTCATATAGTTGAAATGCATGTGGTAATTGCACATACTATAGTGGAAGGTGGATCGTGCTGGCTCCCGGGGTGTGAGTGAGTGTGTGTGAGTGTGAGTGAGTGACATTCATCCATGTAGCTGAAATGCATGTGGTAATTGCACATACTATGGTGGAAAGTGGATAGTGCTGGGGTGTGAGTATGAGTGAGTGAGAGTGAGTGTGAGTGAGTGATTGCATGTGAGTGATTGCATGTGAGTGTGTGTGAGTGTGTGTGTGATTGAGTGTGAGAGAATGTTGTGAAAGAATATGAGTGAGAGAGTGTGAGTGAGATAGTGTGTGATTGAGTGTGAGTGTGTGTGTCATTGAGTGTGTGTGATTGAGTGTGTGTGAGTAAGAGTGTGAGCGTGTGAGTGAGAGAGTGTGAGTGAGAGAGTGTGAGTGAGTGTGTGAGGTGTGTGAGTGAGAGTGTGTGAGTGAGAGTGTGAGTGTGTGTGACTGAGTGTGTGTGATTGAGTGTGAGTGTGTGAGTGAGTGTGTTTGTGTCTGAAGTGTTTGTGTCTGTGGTGTAGGAGCGAGTGGCAGCCATTTTGTTTTTTCAGTCACTTGGATAGTGGTGGGTGGGCTGGATAGTGGAGGCAGCCCAACTCCCTGCATGATTTAAATCACTCACCCAATGGGAGCAGTAACTCCTCCTTACTTAAGCTGAGGTAACATAGCAATATAACACACGGTGGCACTTCAGTTGAGGCAACATAGCAATATGCTGAGGGAACAAATAGAAAGTGGTGTTTGAGGCTTGCCCTCTGTAACATGCAGCAAAGCATCTCTCTCCCTTTAAGGAGAAAGGGTGGGAATCAGGAAGCAGGAAGTGGAGGAGTGACAGATGAAAACAGACAGTTAGTGAGGTTGACTGAAGAGATGAAAAGAGTTAAATAAAAGAGTTGCTATTAAGTTTATCCCTGAGTTTGTATTTTATGGAAACATTACACCCTCGTACTGAAACAGAGTGTATGAAGGGCTAAAATTATCTGTGGGAGGTGAAACAGTGTGTTTGTGGGGTATTGATCCTGATTGAGAGTGTGAGTGGACCAGGAGAAGTTACTGATATCCCTTACTTCAGGAGCGAGTGGCAGCTATATTTTTTTTGTCAGTTGGATAGTGGTGGGTGGGCTGGAGGGGGCGGGCCAACTCCCTGTATGATAAACATGCCCCCCATTGAATCACCCAATGGGAGCAGTAATGTCCCCTTTGAATCGCCCAATGGGAGTTGTGTCTCCTAATGAGATATAAATTATGTAATGAAGCATTCTGTTCAATGTGTGTTTGTTTTCTGAGGAGACATAAATTATGTTCTGTGTGTGCTGTACCATAAATTATGCAATGAGGCTTATTCTTTTATATATATATATATATATATATATATATATATATATATATATATATACCTTCATGTGAAAACTGCCTGCCACATAATATAAAAGATAATTCAATATATGGTGAGACAGTTGACATAATTTATTAAATTAACTTATTAAAAATACGGATGCAGCTGGGGAGTTTAACAAACCAGGAAACATCCTATATTATAATTTGCTAAGGATGTTTGTCAGAAGCCGTCATGTGCAGTAGAGAGGGCTGCGCAGAGAGGACTATTGTCTGAATTCGGAGCATCCCACTCCGTATCAGCCGCGAGAAGGGTGATATGACTGAAACCTTTAAATATATTAATGGGTTTAATTAAGTTCAGGAAGGATGCATTTTTCAAGTGGATAAGCCCTAAAATTGATGACTGGAAAAATAAGAGTAACTGTAAGAATAAACTCGTTTACGGAAAAAGTGATAGATAAATGGAATCACCTCCCAGCTTAAGTGGTTGAGGGCTAAAACAGTAGATGAGTTTAAGAACTCTCTTGGGATTTACATATGGCTAGTCTAAGAAAAAAGTAAGTCTGAACTGACTAGATATGGAAATATGCAAAACAAATGGGCGAACTGGTTCTTATTGGCTATCAAATTCTATAGACGAGATGTTCAAAAACTTGGAGTCACTGAAATCAGAATGAAAATGTTCTTACACAATGGTGCATCAATTCTCAGACATATTACCATCATTTTTTACATCCAATTCTTCCATCTCCATTAAAGAGAAACATCAGTCTTAAAAGTGGGCGTGGTTTAATTTACTGTCATATTGTATGGTATTTTCAGAGAAAAATATTCTTTTAGCCGTTACTTTTTGTCTAACTAACCCAACACAAAAAAAATTGGTCTGAACTTGAAAAAAACAAATTAAAGTTT